>CM051691.1:30281339-30373839 GCA_028022725.1 Lycodopsis pacificus
GAGAAGAGTCTCTGTCACATGATCAGCTTCTTCTGTGCACCATGTTTCCAGTGTGGCAGTGGATCAGACACGTCTTCACTCTGGTGTCTTGTTCTCTCTTCGGTCTGACACCAATCTGTTTAGTTATTGTCCTGTACAGCATGTGTGCTCATGGAAGTATAGAACTATAGATCTATAGAGCTAGACAAATGTAAAAACAGGAAAGAGTTACATTCTCTAGATAGTTTAAATCTTCTGTTTGTTTGAGTCTTATTATCGTAGTTTTCTTTAACTTTCATGGTTGTTTGAGTCTCTCTGTTGTTGCATTATGTCTCTTTGTAGTCATTTTGTCATCATGAGTCCTTCATGAAGCTGCAGGATGTGTTCAGCTCTGAACCCATTGGTCCATCTGACTGTCAATCAACAGATCGATATCTCTGTGAGCACATGCAGCAGCTTCCTGTGTTGCTCTGGTGATCTTACATCGTGTGTCGTCAGTTTGTTTCTCCTTCACTGAACAGTTTCTAGTGATTTATTACTTCTGATGATTCAGTGAACTCCTGATTCAAACCCACTCTGTTGTTGCTCTTTATCAAGTTTCTCCTGAGAGATGGAAGAAGTACTCACATCTCTCACTGCAGTAAAAGTACTAATACGAGAGTGTGGAAGTACTCTGTTACAGTTAAAGTACTAATACGACAGTGTGGAAGTACTCTGTCACAGTTAAAGTACTAATACGACAGTGTGGAAGTACTCTGTCACAGTAACAGTACTCACTCTGCAGAGTGGAAGGCTTCAGAATAATCTTGTTTTCTAGTATTCTCATGATTGAAGCATTAAAGAGGACCTATGATCTCTTCTGCTTCCTCCCTGTCCTTTAGATCAGAGGTCTTCAACGTGTTTCAGGCCAAGGACCCCCAAACTGATGGAGCTGGAGCAGGGACCCCCGACTATGTATATATAGTATAAAACAGTGTTTTATATTACACTGGGCCTAGTACCGTGTATAAACATACCTCTTTATTGTGCGTTCAATCCGAAGCTATTCAAATAGCACACGGCTTCATATATTCATGTTCTTATTTTAAACAGGTGCAGTGAGTGGGGGGGCCGTGCCGCTGCAGTTCATAAACACACCGTGTCAGCTGATACCGATGCCAACATCAACATTATCTGTTCATGCACGATGATCATCACACCAGCTGTTCAAACTGATGTTTTCATTTTCAACATAAATGTGGAAACCAAAAATGAGTGATGGCCTATTAGTGGCACTGCCATCATAAAGATCCCTGTTATCTTTCCCACAACACTGAACTGTTACAACAACGGACACATTCACGTTCAGAGAAACATTCATTACTTTCTTTTACAAAAATTACATTTTTTTAAATGTCTTATCAACCAAACATGTGGCGGAGCCCTGCTGAAGACCTCTGCTTTAGAGTGTATATTATATATATGTTGATGTCTTTGTACATCACAAGGTTGTAAAGTGAATATTTAGGAGGTGTGAAGTGTGTTTTGGGCTGAAAAAGAGTTTGTCAAATTCTCCACTGTGATGAAAAAAAAGTCCAGTTGTGAAATGAATAAATGTTGTTTACCTTTAACCAGTAACTTATACACTGATGTTTACACATCTGAACAAATCTCACACGTGTTCCTTTATTACAACGCACCAATTATTCAAACAGACCTTGTGCTTGCAAAGATGCACTCTTTTGAGTTTGGGTCTGCAATGTTCGAGCAGAGGCCTAAAAATAGGGCTCGGGCAGAAAAGGTTCAAAGAAAAACACGAAAAACAGGAAGTGGTTTTTCAACTCTGCATCTTGAGATCTATTGATTATTTGAGACTTTTAGTTTTATTTGCACAATTTAAAAAGAAAAAGCTGAACACTCCTCTCTGGAGTGCAGCAGCGATTATAACCTCAACTATCTCGATTCTGATTAACTGGAGAAAAAACTTTGTTATACTTCAATAAAATGAATGAGAAAGATAAAGTACAGCGTGGTTCCTCTTCTTAGGATGTGGCCAGAGAACGGGTGGATCAGTCATCACACTCACTGTCTCTCACATCATGCAAACACATGGTGCGTTCAGGGACCCCGAGGGAAACTCGTCATTCAGCCGTTTAAACAGAGGTGGAGTTCCTTTAAATCATTTATAGCGTTAGCTTTTACATCTGCCTGATTGCATTCATAAACCATAATAATGTTGTTATCTTCTCATTTGGTGCACGAGCTGCTTCATGGTCTTTGTTTAACTGTGTCACCCTCAGTAAATGTGTGCATCCAGTCAAGGAAGGAGTTCAATATGTTTTCTACTTAACAGGCTTGAGAAAGTTCACAGGCAAAGGAAATCGATCAGGGAGTCACCACAGCAAAAACATTGTTTTTCATGCACGCTTCATGTTATTCACGTTGTTAGTATTACACAGAGAGCGTAGTGGGACAACAGACAATGGGAAAGCAAACAACACCACGGTTACCAGAGAGAAGAGACGTCTGACTCTTGACTCTGTTGTTTCTCTGGAGTGGATAACGGGCAAGACACAGCTTTCAGTGTCGTACTCACAGATCAGAATAATCACGAGGAAAGTGATGCGCCTGTCATCCAACCGAATTACCTTCAAACCATGTTGTGACGTCGGTCAGGTGGGTTAAAGGGAACCGTGGAGTTATAGAGGCCTGACGGCAGTTGTTCAACCTTGGACTTTTAAAAACATCTTATGCCACCGCACACGCACACACACACACACACACACACACACACACACACACACACACACACACACACACACACACACACACGCACACACACACACACACACACACACACACACACACACACATAAAGCAGTGCATTAAAGATGAAGTGAAGCAAAAGGGATGAGATTAGATAAGGTATATCTTTGTGCCCCTCAGCAAAGAGGGACTCGTACATTTTGTGTATGACATGAGCAGGAAAAAGAAAGTACAGCAACATAACACATATCTATGCATTATATATGCGGCACAGACGCTGGTTGTTTATGCTGCACTCGGACCGCCTCACATAAACACTGCTGGAATCACTACGTGACATTTACAAGAAACCTTTGTCTGTGATATTGCACAAGGCTGAGGAGGTAGGAGGAGGTGGTGCGGAGGCTGAATGCAGAGCTCAATTCAAACAGACCTGCATGTGTTATGGATACATGTGACGGCACGTCGGTCCGGAGAACTCGCTGCACTCAAAGCTCAGGCGTGCTGTAAACGAGAGCGTGTCTCTGGGAGTCCAGGAGAAGCGATGGAGTCATTATTTGATCATTCCTATATGTGGGTGTGTATCTGCGTTGCATCTGTCCCCCATGAATACAGAAGTTCACTGCAAAGGCCAAGACAAAGAATGAAAATGTCACATTGACCATTCTAAAATTGTGGAGACTAAAAGTCAGAGGGTCGGCTACATCAGGAGGATTCATCCTCTGAGGAACATGGATATTTGTGCAACATTTCATGGCAATTCATCAAATAGTTGCAGAGATTTGAGATTGTCTACAAAGAAATAGCAAACCTTCAAAAGTCAAATGAAAGTCAATGGCGCTGTTCGTGTATTTCTTTGTGATCATTTTGTGATTTGTTGGAGATAAATGTGCAACAAGCAAAGCAGCCGGTTTCTACCATGACACAATATAAGTGTAATGTCAAGTTGTGGGTGATTATACCCTGAAATGAAAATGTTCAGCAGCTGATAATCCCATTAAAGCAGCAAACAGTACGATACGAGTCACTATCTGAGGAAGATAAGGGGACAAACAAACAGTTATCTGCAGGTAACCGCTGGAGCTTTATTCATACACTTTACAGATTCCAGCTTTGTCGGCAGCACAGAGATTTTGAGATTGATGGAGAGACTCGGTTGGTTGAACCGTAAATGGCAAAAGAGAGAGGAAAGAAAGAAGCTGTTGCCATGTTATTACATCACGGTCAGAAATGACTCCTGTGAAGAGCAGTGCAGCCACTGAGAGAGTGCGCTGACAGATGAACACAAACCCAGAAAGCACAAGAGAGGAAAAAAGCTGAAACAACAATTCAAAGAACAGGGAGCTCTGAAGGAGCAGACAAGTCGCTGTTTCACTCTGCAGGTCAGTGAGCTCCGGCCCGCAGACGGAGAAACGCTGCGATTGTCTTAACCTCAGTGAGTGAAGCTTGTCAGACCCATCTCCCCTCCCATCGATCTGTGGCTGCAGAGCGCCGCCTCCGGATGCACTGGGCTCATTAAAGGGACACGTCGGTGGTTTCTTTCTTTAAGGTTTTTTTGGGCATTTCTACAACGAGACAGATATTGTGTGACTCTTACCTCACTCCATCCCAGAGCTGTGCACTCTGACACTGACTCACTCAGGCCGCGGTTACAACCGTCTCCTGGATGCGACTTTTTGTGATCGGACGCGCCAGATCAGAACTCAGCTGTGTCCACACATGATATATATATCTATATCTATATCTATATATATATATAGATATAGATATAAATATATATATATTTTTAAGGAGCGGCTGTAAAACGGTGGATGAAGACATTTCCTTTACTGTAAACTCTTCACAATAAAAGCCCTCTGTTATTTTTGCTGTGTACTCTTCTTCCCTGCAGTATTAATAGTTTTATTGAAGAATAGCCGCTAACGAAGCTACGCTAATTCTGTAATAAATACATTTCTCATAATTTCCTGTAAATTCACCAAAATAAAAGTGCTTTTACTTTGTTATTTAAAAGCTTTTATTGAGAAGCAGCTAAATCAGGAAATGTGTTTTCATCAGCATTCACTTAACAGGACTCCGGATTGTGTCCACATGCTGTCCAAAGCCGGCCAGGCCACCTGGGTGTGTGGTCTGGCTGATCGGATCCCAATGCGAGCTGGATCTGATCTCAGAGTGTGCAGACAGTTAATGCGTCCTGGCATGATCGGCTGACACATTAAAAGTGCATCCAGACCTCGTCCACAGTCACAAAAACCTCTGGTGCCATCAAGCTGGTATTTGATGAGCTGGAAGTGAGCCAGTGTCACGTGTTCCCTGAAAGAAACAAAAGAATCAAAAGAATGGGAGTCTGGCCCACAACTGGTTTTAGATTTGGGAGATCTGTACGGTGCAATAGGTATTTTCCAGGGTGATACTGCTTTGAAGATGGCACCCTTTCATCATCGCCGTCACAAAAAGTGCAAAAGTACACATTGATTTTCGTTTATATGCAATTTACATCGATTTTGTTTTCTTTTTATGTTACGTGTAGAATCAGAAACAGGCTTTGCAGCATCACTACCCGCCGCCTCCTCACTTTAATTTTCTTCCCCATCAGCATTTCCTAACACCGTGATGATTTGCACGGACCTCTCTGCAGCAATGCAGAGCTATGACTCGTATGATTTGTAGCTTTATTGATTGTCATAAAAGACGAAAAGCACTCTAAGAAAGAAAGGTACTAAATGATACCAAGTTGAGGATCCCTGGCACGCAGTCAGTGACCTCCTTCAGAAAGAAACTAATTAAAAGAGTTGATTTGTTTTTATTTGACTTAGATGAACCTAAACTGCATCGCTCACAAGAGCTCCGATGTTAAAGGATGAGATCTCAATGCACTTCATGAGTAGTGCTGGCAGGAACCATTTCATCTTTAGTGCTGATCTTTCTCTGAAAGGGACGCGATCATCTCCCTCACATGAAGGACGCCACAAAGATGTCTCTGGACTCAACTATTTTATTTACGTGTTCGCACTGGGAAGAGAAAAGATCTGCTGGGTTACAGACGTCTCTTTCTTGTTTTTGGGCCCAATGGTATAAGGTCAGGAACCTAGAAGTCGTAAATCCACAGTTTGGCCGAATTGACTTCAAAGCCCAGCTTGCTGCCTCCCCGTGCCACCCTCGCTCTTCGGGGTCTGCATTATCTTCCTGCACTGGTATCGGTGGTCAACCATGTGAATGGATACGGATGGCCCTCTTTCAAACCATATCTATGAGACTGACAGCCGCTGATAACAACCGGGTGAAACATTACAAGCTTCACAAAGTCACTCAACATTTAAGATTCAAGAGATGTATTTGCTATTTGCACCTTAAAAAGTACATTGGAATTATTCACAGTGGCACTATGTGTCTTAGATACTTCAAACTGTGCACGTTGTGACTGAATGAGGCCTCCTGTGTGCTCCCTGCTGACATCGTTCAGTCGTACAAACCTGTATACTTGATCCGATCTGACTCGGCTGCTGCTGTTATCAGCCTTCGTACAGACTAACTGCTGCAGATACATTGATAATATTCCTGGTTGCCATCGAAGTTTTGTAGCCCAGTCGCAAGGAAACCCGTCCCTGTGTTTGTGGACGGGTCCAACAAACACAGGACTCTTATCGAGGTGACAGCTGGTCTTTGTCCCGTATGAGACCAACATGACTTGGTAGGCAACATTGTCACAGTTGTTACTTAATGATACATAAGAAAGTCATGTTATTTATTCATGTTATATTGTTATGTTACCTTATAACGTTACATTGTTAAGTTACATTATTATGTTACCTTATAATGTTACATTGTTATGTTACATTGTTATGTTACATTGTTATGTTACATTATAACGTTACATTGTTAAGTTACATTGTTAAGTTACATTGTTAAGTTACATTGTTAAGTTACTTTGTTATGTTACATTGTTATGTTACATTATAACATTACATTGTTATGTAACATTATAACGTTACATTGTTATGTAACATTATAATGTTACATTGTTAAGTTACATTGTTATGTTACATTGTTACATTACATTGTTATGTTACATTATAACATTACATTGTTATGTAACATTATAACGTTACATTGTTATGTAACATTATAACATTACATTGTTAAGTTACATTGTTAAGTTACATTGTTATGTTATATTGTTATGTTACATTGTTATGTTACATTGTTAAGTTACATTGTTAAGTTACATTGTTAAGTTACATTGTTATGTTACATTGTTATGTTACATTGTTATGTTACCATATAATGTTACATTGTTAAGTTACATTGTTAAGTTACATTGTTAAGTTACATTGTTAAAGTACATTGTTAAGTTACATTGTTATGTTACATTGTTAAGTTACATTGTTATGTTACATTATCACGTTACATTGTTATGTTACATTGTTATGTTACATCGTTATGTTACATTGTTATGTTGCATTGTTAAGTTACATTGTTATGTTACCTTATAACATTACATTGTTAAGTTACATTGTTATGTTGCATTGTTATGTTACATTGTTATGTTGCATTGTTAAGTTACATTGTTAAGTTATATTATAACGTTACATTGTTAAGTTACATTGTTATGTTACATTGTTATGTTACATTGTTATGTTGCATTGTTAAGTTACATTGTTAAGTTACATTGTTATGTTATATTGTTATGTTACATTGTTAAGTTACATTGTTATGTTACATTGTTAAGTTACATTGTTATGTTACATTATCACGTTACATTGTTATGTTACATTGTTATGTTACATCGTTATGTTACATTGTTATGTTGCATTGTTAAGTTACATTGTTATGTTACCTTATAACATTACATTGTTAAGTTACATTGTTATGTTACATTGTTATGTTACATTGTTATGTTGCATTGTTAAGTTACATTGTTAAGTTACATTGTTATGTTATATTGTTATGTTACATTGTTAAGTTACATTGTTATGTTACATTGTTATGTTACCATATAATGTTACATTGTTAAGTTACATTGTTAAATTACATTGTTATGTTACATTGTTATGTAACATTATAACGTTACATTGTTAAATTACATTGTTATGTTACATTGTTGTTACCATATAATGTTACATTGTTAAGTTACATTGTTAAGTTACATTGTTATGTTACATTATAACGTTACATTGTTAAGTTACATTGTTATGTTACATTGTTATGTTGCATTGTTATGTTGCATTGTTATGTTGCATTGTTAAGTTACATTGTTATGTTACATTATAACGTTACATTGTTAAGTTACATTGTTATGTTACATTGTTATGTTACATTGTTATGTTGCATTGTTAAGTTACATTGTTATGTTACCTTATAACGTTACATTGTTACGTTAAGTTCTTGTGTTAATATTTGAACATAAACAATGATCTTTTGTCTAGTTTTGTTGGCTAAACCTAAAGAAATCGTTTCACAGCCCTGTGGTATACGAGGCTGATATGAAACGTATATATGGTTCAGCAACGATGGTTCTCTGCTTTTGACTCAGTGCTGCAGTTTGGTTTGTAGTTAGGCACACATTCCATCATAACTCTTAATAACTGATTTGTATTTTGATTTTAAAAGTTTCATTGTCTGCAGGTTTTTTCTTATATCTACTACTTTCAAGACAAAACGTACATTAGAGTTGATAGATTATAGTTGATGTACCCTAACAGTAACACGCTAGCAGCGTGGAGTAAAGCATTTCAAGATTTCATAAATTTTCCCTCTTTATGCATCATACAACTTCAAATGTAATAACTAATACCTGGAAACCACAAAAAGTGTAATGTGTTTAGACGTGCAGACCAGAATAGACGGAGGAAACATCAACTTTATGGCTCTATTTATTCCACACATTAAAACGATGACGATGCTTAGTTTAACTTGATTCCTCCATGTCCTCCCTCAACCTCCCAATTCAATAGATGGATTGCATTTACACAATGTCTCATGCTGATGAAGATACCGAAACAATGTTTTATTGTTTCCCCCTCTGGCAAACGTATTATCTTTGTGGTTCTTCGGCGATGTCTGGGTCTATTTCTGACGGCTGCTTCCTCTTAATCATACAATGAAGAACGCACACTGCTTTTGGAGGGAGAACAGAGGGAGAAAGAGAAGAAAGTGAAGATTGAAAGATTTAGGTCGAAAACAGAGATGGCATCAAGAGTCATGGAGAGGGAGAAAGAGATTGGTGGCGTCGTCAACGAAGAAGAGAAATGATCTCGGGAACTCCGTCAGATTTTTCGCCTGGAGAGGCACACAAAGCCACCAGTGCGAACACCTGCAGATTTTTATTTTCCATGCATTTGTTATCAGCCCTGTGTTTTATACTTGGGTCTTGTAATGGCGCGGTAAATCACAGCTGACAAGTCAGGAACAGTCGTAGGCCCTCCACTCCTTACAAGGGAAGACAAATGATGGCGAAGGAAAGAGCTGAGTTATTAAAAGCTGAGGCGTCGGTGTTGAATAAGAGATTGAGAAATACTCTTTCTGTAATTGTCTGAAAATGACTGTGTGATGTGTAAACGCATTAGATGGATGAATACAGTTGTGTATTGTAGTTTGTTTTCATTTGTGCCACTTTCCCTCCTTGATTGAGCTAAATGCTTGGCAGGACGGATACACAAGTGTGGCCGTATGTCGGTTTAAAAGCCCAACAAAGATTTATGCAAGTGTGAACTACAGCCAGTCAGTTGTTTTCTTGAAGGCCTGACGAGCTTTCAGAACTGAATCTTGCACCTGCCTGTTTGAAAAGTGAAGCTTTGTTCTGGGGGGTAAGATGAAATACTATCCAGAGTACTTGAACCTTTTATCATTTTGACAAAGTTTTTTACAACACACCAAACTAAAGCTCAGAGGACATGTTCTCAGGGTGGCTGCCATATGTGGCGTGCTACTATTATTACTACTATTAGTTACCTTATAACGTACTACTATTTGTTGCTGGAAGCATTTGGCTCAACCGTCCATTTCCTTCAGCTTCCCTGACTCGGTTTGTCTCTACGCCCCCCCCCCCTCGTCCCTCCATCCGTCCCCTCTGTTGTTGTCCCTCTCTCGCTCTCTCTTGTCTAAAACGGCAAATGAATTCAGCCCTACCTTGTGTGTAAATGTAAATGTGGACACGTCCAAAGGTCACTGATTACATCAGTGTCTGCTGGGGTATGGGCCCCTGTCTGTCCTTTATATGTGTATGTGCGTGTGTGTGTGTGTGTGGATTGGTTGTGTGCAATGCAAAAATTTCCATTTTTGGCTCATTTGAATGTGTTTTTAATTATCTGCCCTCAACAGGCTATCAAAAGAGAGAGAGGGAGACAGAAAGGGAGAGAGAGATAGAGGGCAGCACCGGGAGACGGAGGGAGAAACAGAGACTAATTCTAGTCCAATCAGGGACAAGCATTAATGTTTGACTGCCTGGCAAAATCCAAATGAATACCAGAACACTCAATTTGTTTAGTTCCTCTCCTGCTCCGCCGCCTTCGGCACAATCTATCTGCCGTTATCACAAGTCAGGAATCCTAAACAGAAGGGAAACCTTTCAAAATGGGATCGAAAATGAACGAGGCAAAATGTGTAAACTCCTGTGGATGAAATGTTTGATAATTGAACGTATGAAATCATACCCGATTGAAGCGATCGTATCACCAGCTTCGCCAATTTATTCATAATTATTCATTCTTATCGTGTTTGTAGTAATTGACTGTAGAAACCGAACCGCTGGCCTCGGGCTGCAGGTCTGCGGTGCTTTGGGTTCATGCCGGGCGACGCGAGCACCTGGAGAAGCCGTTCCTTCCTTGTTTTGAGTCGTCAAGCTGCTCTGTGATTGGCTCGTCTGTTTCGGAGCGATGAGACCGGTGATGCGATTGGCTTGGAGTATTTATTACTCAACACTGGGGCTAGACCAATCAGAGAGGGACGGGGAGGGGCCGATACCGAGCAGGGCTGCATTCTGACTCCAACTTCTGTCCCTCTGTGTGGAAATACTGATGTTTTTGGGGTGGCGGTATCATTTTACGAACGACAGTCCTCATACTCGGCGCACTGTCGCAGCGTTATTGTCACGTGACGTCTGTCTCCGTGTACTTTTTTTTGGTCTTCATTCTTCTCTCTGTTCCTCTGCTTCGTTCCCTCGGGTCATCTCTCACTTCCAGTCCTTCACTCATAATTCTCTCACAGCTTTTCTGTCCTCTCGTCTCCCAGAGAGCCCTTCTCTCTCTTTGAGTGACATATTGGTGCGAAGAGATGTTCCCAGCTAGCTCGGCAGCCAAGCCTGACAATGTGAGCGTCCTCTATATAGACGCACAGAACGAGACACTGAGGAGGAGGAGGAAGTGAACGAAAGACAAAGTAAAGGTGAAACCGCATCAGAGCTCTGCAGTCGATAAACAGCCTCTTTCTTAAATGTGTCTTTGTGGACCTTTCACCTTCCTGCGTCTGCTCGGCATGCTTTCATTAATTTAGCTTTATGCCAAATCAATAAGACAGTATAAGGCAGAGGTAAACAAATCTCGGGGTCTATAAAAGCCAATTGATTTATTTTGCAGTGCTGTCATTGACTGTGTTTCTGGGTATTTGGGCACGCGTGCGTTATCCTGCTGTGTGTGCAGACAATGTGAAGACTTGGACATCACTCAGATGTACTTGATGTTCTTGAGGGTAGCTTAGTTGATAAGAACGTAGGATTGGCATATATAAGTCATACTGTACACCAGATTGTAGTATATGGCTACACCTATTGCATTGTGTGTGATTGCTGAATAAAAAAAAACAAAAAACCACTTCACTACTACATATGATGATATATGAGACATGACTATTCATTGTATTTCTTTGACTCATAACCAATGAACACCGTTAGCTGACTAGCAGTGTGTAGTAACAGCACGGAGACGCTCCCGGTGAACCGGGTACAAAAACACGAGACGTTACCGTCAAACCTCCCCAGTTGATTTCTTACGTTATCGCAGGTATTTGTTTTTGGTTTTACAAGTTTTCTGAAAATGCAATTTTGCATTAAATATAGGAATGACACATTATCTTCTCGTGTACGTGCTCATTAGAATACAGTAACTTGTGTTCAGGGACATAAATCTTCTGTGGTTGTGATGTCACTCAGCACGACTTTTAAACTAACGTATAGACTCTTTCGTACCTGCACCACATTTCTTTTCTGTCATTTAAAAATATTAAATTGTACAGTTACAGAAATCTTCAAAGTCAACAGGAATTCCAATGAAGTGTCAACCTGTATAATGCAGCAACTCAAATTCTAGTTTCTGGTGTTTATAGTGTATGAACATAGAATTGAAGTGAGTAGATCGGCCACACTGTCGCTGATACCCGATGCAGCTGTTTGAGTCAATATCAGCCCGATATTCAACATCGGTATCAGTGCAGTCCTACAACACACACTGTCTCACGCAGGTAACATCTGCACTCATTGTGTTTACACGTTCATGGTGTGAAGCAGACACCGTGCGTATGGTTCAGCGCACCGCGTCAATGCTACATGAGGCAGTGCTTCTAATAACTGTGCCACAAGGACCAGTTTGTGTCTTTGTAATTCCCAAAAAATCCTGAGAAAATATGAGAAAACTGTGCAGACAGATGACATCATGACATATCTGCTGCTTCACCTCGTTACATTTCTGAAAGTCACCTGCTTTGACCGTGTGTGTGTGTGTGTGTGTGTGTGTGTGTGTGTGTGTGTGGGTGTGTGTTTTCTTGTGCTCCACCACTGCATATACTGTAATCCAGGGAAGCAATTCAGTCAGGCTCTCTGTTTGCATTTTTCACCTTGTAGAACACACACTCTCTCTTTCACTCACTCACACACAAACACACACACACACACACTCACACACACACACACACACACACGCTCACTCTCTCTTTTACTCACTCACACACACACACACACACACACACACACACACACACACACACACACACACTCCCAGTCCCGCTCTCCATGATACGATCTGCCGGGCTGCTGTTACAGCTGTGGAAGGTGTCGATTACTCTCCTCATTTTCACTGCAGCTTATAACCTGATTTTTTGCTGCCGTAATGGTAAGATTTGGTGTTATTAACTTTTTTTGAACACCTTTAAAATGAGGCAGGAAGTCGAAGAACGGAAGATCGTATACTTCTTCTTCCACCGCTGTGCGGCCCTCAGGGATTGGCTGCTGAGGGAAGGAGGGTTCAGCACCGACCGTCAGCCGAGAGTAGTGGTGGAGAAACAGTAAAACCCGGAAATGAGTCAGCACTTTGGCCCTTCTGGGTCCCCGTCTCAAAGTCTATCTGTGGTTCGATGGTTGAAATCAGATCTTTGTTTGAAACAAGCTGCAGAGATTTAAACATTAACTTCTAGGGTATAAAATACGTCAGTAAATATATTAGAAGCTTTTGTGTGTCGAAACGTGTTGAAATGACTAAACACCATAACTGTAACATGGAAGTATCATAAACATTTGTTTAGCTTATTTTCTGCAATACTCCAGTGCGATGTTAACTTCTGGGATGGCCGACAAAAATACATCATCTTAAATTACTGTTAGCCTTTTCACAACCATACAGTAACTATGATCTTTTCCTGATCCTTGCATATATACATATACAGTATATCAGAAGTTGTGTGTTTTCCGTGTTACGTTACGTTGTTTACTTAGTTTACGTACTTATTTTAAGCCAAACCATGAACTTTTTCCTCGACCTAAGCCAGTGTTTTCAGTCGGGATGAGAACGTGTTGTTTCTTACTGACCTGATCAGACCGTCCATCTCACTCTCCATGTTACCCTCCCCGTGACAAAGACTCGTGATCCTCCAACTCCCTCACTTTGGGCCAGTGACTCACTCCCACAATCCACTGTTTTCTGAGAGAGAACCCTGAGCTCAGACTCGAAGGCACTGACTCTCATTGTGACGGGTCCAGAGCGTGCTGACGGTCCCGGTCTAATAGAGGCAACAGAACCACATCGTCTGCAAAGAGTAGAAACGGAACTCGGAGCTCCCCAAACTGGACGCTCTCTTACCCCCGACTTACTGATTCCTTTAAGTAAAACTAGAGAATAAAATGATATAATGGATCCTAAAAATGGAGACGGTTGAATTGGAACATTTAAAACAAAGGATATTCATATATCTATCTGGAAATATGTCATGGCAGTCCTTCATGTACAAGTATCACAGTTTATCACAGCGGTACATGGATATTGTGACTCATTAGACAGACATGGAGTATGTTTTGAAAAGGCACTCCATGCAGTGAAACTGTTCATCTCTCCGTCTCTTCCCACCGTCACACATCTCCACAATAATTAGCCAGCTAATGAAGGAGCTCCTGTCTCCCTTGAGTGCCTTGTGTCTCACTCACACACACACACACACACACACACACACACACACACACACACACACACACACACACACACACACACACACACACACACACACACACTCCCAGAGGAGAAAAAGATGTGTGTGATTGAAATGAATGGTGGTTTGAGGATGATTCCCTTTGGTGTAGTTTGCTGCACAGGAAGTGTTGCATGGCGGTGCGCCCGCACAACCACCAGCTGTCCGTCATTCTTACAGAAGCCCCAGTATGCAAAACTGCAGCCCATTACTGTCTGTGCAAACATCCTGTAGACATGTAACGTGTACTGTAGTTTGCCTGAATGGCTTTTTTAAATTATATTTTCCAACATCAACAGCTGACTTTGACGATGTTCCATCGAAAGCTGCGTCAAGAATTCTGGAGAAAAAACTCGGTTTGGGTCTGAACAAACAGGACCGTCGTCCAGGACATCGCTGTTCTTGTGAAGTTGAAATTTTGTCTCGTCAGTCGTTAGTCACGTGAGTCTTTAGTGTCACTCGCTAGTCATGTGGGTCTTTTCCTAAACCTGACAGAGTGGTTGTGTTCCCGAAACAACAAAAACGTCATCAGAAGACTGAAGTTTATTTTGAAAATAAGCATTTATCTTGACACTTGTAAAACTGACCCTAGAGGGTGTTCACTTATCCTCATACAATGGTACATATCTTATCCTATTTTCATGTGTTTTTTCCTTTGAAAGCCAGCAACACGTGTCACTTTCTGCTCGTTACATGCACAGGCTTTTCAAAATAAACGTCACAGGAAACTCAGGAAGGCAACAAAGCTACTTAGTTCGGTTTTGGAAAAGATGTTGTTAAAATAACCAATGAGGTGCTGTTCCTGAAGCACAGAAGTTCCGTGATAAAAACATCTGCATTGACTTCTCTTTTCACGCGGGGAATGAATTGGCGTCTCCTGACTGGAAGATGGCCGTTTGTTGGACCCGTCTACCTCCCGTCCACCCGAGTCTGCTTCAGTGGTCTTCAGACCTCCTCGTTCATGATTTTGTGGAATGAAGGCGCATCATTTCTTTTGCAGCTTTTGCTACGGATGCTGGATGAGGACGAAACATAATTCACAGTTCAGTTATGTTTGGGAAGCTCGTTTTTAGGGAGCGAGGGTCCTCTACCACACAGAGCATGCAGCATGACGTGTGATACAGCAGCTCTAAGCAGAACTGGTAGAAGAAGACAGATGCCAGAGCTGCTGATTCTGCGATTCGACTCACTATCACGTAATGACCATGAAATAATGAATATCATCATTACTGCAGGAAAACAGAAAGATGTTTCCCCGAGGAATGAAAGCTTCCGACGCTCCCTGTGATTGTTAATTCTTCTGAAGAGCTGACTGGGCATTTAAAGGCCAGCAGGGGTGAAGCTCCTCTTTGGCCTCGGCTCGTTCAGATTGGAGGTGAAGTTGTAAATTATTGAGTGAGACGTTGCCGGCCCAAGTGTAAGTGCGGCGTCAGCGCATTGCAGGTCTGTGATCAGGGCTGATTGGGTACAGAAGGAGTGGAAGGCGTTTCGGTTGCATTATTGATCGAAAACAGCAGCCTGCTGAAGACAGACGTGGCTGACACACCTGCACTCAGCCGCAAAATACTTTTCTACATCACGGACCTCGTGTTCACACTCCGAGCGCTCAGAATAACACGTGGACGCTGCGGTGCATCCGTGCATCGGTGAACCAGATCAAAAGAGGCGGCTCGTAATTTGTTATGTGCTTTCAAGTTTCCTGTGAAACTTTATCCCCTTGATGTCTTCTGATGTGCAGCACATCAACGCAACAACGCACATACGGTCATCTGATCAAAACACAGAGGTCGTTTTCACTGCGCTCATTTCTTCAAGTTTCAGCAAAGTTCCATTAGTCCCCCCCATCAAACCAGATCATTACATCCACTGGGTTGTGTTCGAGGCCACCATTACTGTAAAATAGTGACGCTACATTAGAGCTCTCTCTCTCTCTCTCTCTCTCTCTCTCCGTCTCTCTCTCTCTCTCTCTCTCTCTCTCTCTCTCTCTCTCTCTCTCTCTCTCTCTCTCTCTCTCTCTCTCTCTCTCTCGTCATTAACATCAGGGAAGCCAATTGATATGCTTGCATGGTTGTAATCCTCCCGACTCGTCAGCTCGTCCCTTTTGAGAATTCTGCGGAAAAACAAATTAAAACTTGAAGTCTGACTGCATGCGGGTGGAGAATCGGGTGATAATGCTGCAGTGTGCAGTCTCTCTCTCTCTCTCTCTCTCTCTCTCTCTCTCTCTCTCTCTCTCTCTCTCTCTCCTTTTTCCTCCTGAGTCCCGCAGGTCTTTCCCTCCCTTCGTCCATCCGTCTTCACCCTTACCATTCCTTCATTTCTCACCTCCTACCTGTATCCCCCCTTCTTTACTCCCTCGCCTCCTTTCTCTCTTTCTCCCTATGTGTCCTTTCCTCTCTGTCTCATTCCCTCCTTTCTTACACTCCTTCCTCATTCACTTTTGCTCTCATCAATCATTGTTTGTCCATCCCTTCCCTGAGTGTTACTGCTCATTCTCTCCCTTCCTAGTCACCCATCCCTTTCTTCCTCCTTCTCTTTCATCCATCTCTTCCTCTTCCTCATCTTCACTCTCCTTCTTTTCCACCCTCCATCTGTCCTCGTCTTCACCTTCCTCTTCAATTGACCTTCCCGTCCTTCTCTGCCTCCTTCCCTCTCTTTGCTATTACTTCTCCCTCGCTTTCAACCACTTTGCATCATTGTTTTCTCCCTTGTCCCTCTTTTCTTTCTCCTTCCCTTCTCAACTGACCTTCTTCTTTGCTACCTTGTTATCTCTTCATGTCTTCTCCCCCCTCCACCTCCACCACCTCCACCTCTTTCTGCATCCTTCATTATCCGCGCGAGAGAAAGATGGTATCATGCGAGGATCGCTGCGATCCAGTTCTGACCCCCCCCCGCTGCGAGTGAGAGGGACTGAAAGACAAACAGTGGGAAAGAGACACGGAGACGTGAAGTCCTCTGAGGGAGACTCTTTACTCCTGTACATATCTCCTCTGCAGTCAATACGCTCTCTCTCCCTCTCTCTCCTCTTCCATGTGGAGGGAAATCTTTGAAGCCACCATCTCTCTCTCTCTCTCTCTCCCCCCCCCCTCCCCCCTGCCCCCCCTCCTGTCTTCCCCATGTTTTTGGTATTCCAGGCACGCCGCATTCAGCAGGTGGAGCAGTAGCTTTGCTGCTGCCACCTCTCGCCCCTTCTCTCCCAGACAGCCATCGATTTCCTATGGATGTGCCAGCAAGAGGGGGGGGGGGGAGGGAGGTGGAGGATGGAGCGGGAGTTAGATGCAAGATGGTGCAGGAGGAGCAGAGTGAAGCCCCTTAATGGAACTTAATCAACATTACTGTGTGAGCATGAAGGTCCATCCACGGGCCTCATACCTCCAACGTCTGTCTCGCTCTCACATGCTGGAGTCTTTGTTGTTGTTTTGCTTCTCCTTGAAGGCGTTTTGTCTGCTTTTGTATAGTTTGCTTGTTCTAATTATTCTGTTGCTTTGTGGGTAATTTGGTTCTTTCTGTAATTCTTTTGTGTCTTGGTAGTTGTTTCTGTCTCTCTGCGTCTCTTTGCAGCACTTTTATATCTGTTTGTAATTGTTTCTGTCTCTTTGCAGCTGTTTTGCATATCTTGTAGTTGTCTCGGTGTCTCGGCGTCTCTTTGCAGCTGTGTTTTCTTTCTTGCCACTTGGATAGAAGCCTCCATATCACTAAAGGGCAGCCATTCATGGAGCATCTTGACGCTGAAGGTTTGGGCGTGATTGATATCGGGAAACTGTTGCAGTTAACTATTTAACACGGGGTTAACTTTGTGAAGCAGTTTATGCAACAAAACCATCATCGTTAGGTTTAAAGTGGTTTGTAATTGAATGTGAGCTGCAGATGAACATTACGTCGCATAACGTTAATAAAAAACGTCCAAATGTTGGTTTCATATGGGACAAGTCCCTTGATCCTGTTGTTCTGTTACCCATCCACCGCTGCTCCCTCAGAGGACTACGTATCTCATCGTTTGTGATCTGGCTTCGTGCTCAACAGCATTGTCACCTTGAATCCGGTCCCATCTCAATCTGTTGACACAAAGTTGGTAGCACAGAATTGACTAAAATATTCTGATACGCTGGAAGATTTTCCGATATTTGGAATGAAGCGGCTCTCGTCCAGCAGACTGTGTGGACATGCCGTCCACATACTTTTGGCCGTAAGGTGACGAAGTGAAACCAGCCACAGTCTGAAACTCAAACTTGTATCCACGACAGGAGAAGCACAACTCCCGGTGTGTGCACACTGTTCAAAGGGATGTGGAGGCGCATGCGAGAGGCTCAGATGCCGTTTCATAAGAGCTCCTTTGGGCAGATGTCTGTCTCAGTTTGGGGGATCAATAAGAGTTCTCTCTCTCTGAATGATCAATACATGGAATCATTTTAAACGTCACTTGAAACAGTTTTTGACAGAAGAAAAAAAGATCAGAGCCTCGTTTCCCATGACCGTTAAATCCATCATACAGACGTTGCTCAGATTCAGAGTGTCAATATTTAAGATGCTCTTTATAGGATCGGGAACATGTTTTTATTAATTTCTCCATCTTGAGAGGTGATGTTTGGATGTAAAAGTAAGTCATTGTCCCCCTCTCCTCCCCTCCTCCTCCCTCTCCTCTCCTCCCCCTCCCTCCCTCTCCTCCCCTCTCCCCTCCTCTCCCTCCTCCCCTCTCCCCTCTCCTCCCCTCTCCCCTCTCCTCCCCCCTTCTCTCTCCCCTCCTCTCCTCTCCCTCTCCTCTCCCCTTCTCTCTCCCCTCCTCTCCTCTCCCCTCCTCCCCTCCCCCCTCCTCTCCTGGCTGAAATGATGCCTTCCTGGTGTTTCCAGGTTCTGTATTTTGTCTTTTCTTTTCATTCACGCGGTTCATGTTCTTTTCCTCGCGCAGGTATATAAAAAGCCAATGTGATGCAGGATTGATGACCAAATGACATTCACACAGACGACCACATGAAACTTAAAGGAACAGTCAGCTTTAGCTTTGCTTCGAGCAGCAGCTAATCAATCGAAGCTCCGGTTCTTAAACCGACCTCCAGGATCGTCCGGTAGGAAGTGGAGCAGGCTTTCTGTTCAGCTCAGCTGTGATGCCAAACGACTGAAGGAGTCAAACGTTTCTATCGTGTGCTTTAAAAGATGGAAGTCAGCATGAAGTGGCTCTGAGCAGCGTGGTGGAGGTGCTGCTGGAGCTCTGGTTGGACGGAGCCCTGGTTGTGCTGTGGATCTGTGTGCTGCTGGAGCTGTGGTTGGACGGAGCTCTGGTTGTGCTGTGGATCTGTGTGCTGCTGGAGCTCTGGTTGGACGGAGCCCTGGTTGTGCTGTGGATCTGTGTGCTGCTGGAGCTCTGGTTGGACGGAGCTCTGGTTGTGCTGTGGAGCTGTGTGCTGTGAGTAAAGGCCCGTGTCAGCACACAGGATGAGCGCCGGGCTAAGTGAGAGCGGATGACGCTTCTTCATCCTCTAAAAATAAACACCAGATAATTACACGTTCAAGTGCTCACCGGTGCAGCCGCATTAGAGGCTGACGCGGTAATTATTAAAGTTGAAGTTTGCACGCACACCACGAAGAGATAATAATAATTATGAACTGTATTTATTGGGAGACACTACACAGAATAAAACACTTAATGCAATGGTACATTTTGAGATTTGTCTCTTCGTGTCTGTAGATTTAAACGGTGACTGTTAGACGATGCCTCTTTTGTATATTTAAACACAACATTTCAGGAAAAATGATGGTTTCGTAACATACTGGTGAAGTTTCATGGTGATGGGGTTTGTTCATTCATAGTCATAGTTGACAGTATTTTCTGATTTATAGATACAAAGAGATTTCCCAAATTCCCTCTAAAAGCCTTTGACTCTAATATGTCAACATCATGAAACCAGAACTTTATGTTAATTTTTCTGTTAGGATAATGCCTCATTTGCATATTTTACATTTCATAAAACTTAAAAACAAAACAGCCTTAACTTGAGAACTGTGTGTTCTCGTAAACAGCTCCGTTTAAAACAAAGTGCTTTAAAATCAAGAATAAAAAAATAATAAATGTACGACAGCGACGGAATACAATCAGACAATTACAACAAGACACATTTACATACAAATGAAATATCCAAATGTGTGAAAAGATATGAGAAGACATGTTGGAACTAGTATGATGTGCTCTCACCTAGAAATACTTAGAAAACGTGTTTTAGATTTAGGTTTTGACGGGTGATTTTGAAGGACGTTAATTGCAGCTCGCTGCCAATCACCGTCGCTTCGAGGCTCTCGGATCAGAGCAGAGGCACGTCAATTACACGTTGCACACGTTTCTCAAAGAACCGACTTCACACAGACACCGAGAACGAAACAGAGAAAAACATGCAGCGACATCATACATGTGATCATGAAGCTCCATCATACATGTGATCATGAAGCTCCATCATACATGTGATCATGAAGCTCCATCATACATGTGATCAGCACACAGACGACCAGAGAACGCGCTGCGGCCATGATGAACTCTGATTGCTGACCTTCTTGAAGCTGCTGCCCGCTCGTCTGTACGCAGACATTATTCTGTTGTGATTCGCTTTTGGATTCTTGTTCTTGCAGTTTAGTGACACTGATGCTGATTTGATTGTGGTGTTTAGAGTGAAATGATATTTGTTCGATGTCCTCCATTAGCATGTGAAACAAGCTGTAATCCAGCTGTGACCCACGTGCCCTGAACAGCTGTGACCATCGCAGGAAGGAATGTGAAGATAAATTGCCTTTGATTTGACCGGCCACTCACGCATCACATCCTGTCAGGTGGAGCAGCTCTCCCATCATGTGTTTCCACGTTTCCGTTCTCACCCCGGCCACATTCGGCTCACTTTACTCGATGATCGCTGCAGCGATGAGCAGTTCCTCACACCGAGCCCCGAACGACATCACTCACACGGGGCTCAGTGTGAGGAACTGCTGCTGTCAATCACGCACACATTTCACGTGCATGTGTGTCTTCCTTCTTCAGCTTTCCCTTCCCTTGTGTTACTCGTCTTCCTCTCTCTCCCTGTGTGTGTGTGTGTGTGTGTGTGTGTGTGTGTGTGTGTGTGTGTGACACCACAGCTGCTGCAACTCTGTCTGGTATGTCTTCATTTAAACCCATGAGTGTTTTTAAAAAATGTATATTATTATGTGCACCCACACACACACACACACACACACACACACACTCAAATGGCCATCTGCTGTCGTTGCCTCTAAAAGCTTCTGGCACGGATGTGAAATGCTTTTATCGAGTCTAACAGCACGAAGCTCTGCTGCTGAAACATGAGAGTGAAGCGTAAAGAAGCAGAACCTCAGGTGCCTGATCGCCGTCGATCACTTCATCCGACAGAGAAGAAGAGGAGCGGCCGGCATCTTCCATAAACGACTCATGTGTGTCAGTGTAACACAACGACCACGACACTCTGCTGGTGTCACTTCCAATCCAAGGAATAGATACAACCACGTGTTGACAGGTTTGACATTTCAATCTTGAATTAATTGAATTTAAAGTAAAGTGAGCCCGTCATCAATGCTCCATTGTCAGCTTGGTTTAAATGGTAGCTCCCAGTGAGCCGTACGCTCGGAGCCCTTATGAAGTGAAGACTGTCAGCGGTGTGGCTGTGAAGTGAACTGTGCATCACCGCCTCTACAGCAAGTCAACGGGTAAAAGTGAACACGGAAGTCTCACGGCTTTCCAGATTGAGTTCACTCGAGCGTTTCGGGTGATGGGGACGAGTGCGATGTCCACCGCGGGTTGAAGGACGGGACGCCGGACACATTAAATGAAACACGGCGACGCTGTCACTCAAAACTGCTCATATCCACGCGGGGTGAACTTCCTGTGCTGTATGTGAGGGGGGGGGGCTTTCAGAACAACACGTCAACAACTCTGAGGCGAGTCTGCTCAGTGACAGCTCATCTGTGGGTGTTTACAAAGAACATTCAGGGTTCTGTCCACTCATGAATAACAACCGTTTCCTTGTTGTTTTGTCCAATGTTTGAGTGTTTCGTTCTTCTTCACTCACACCTTTATCTAGCGTGCACCATGATGTGCAGCAGTGTCATCGATGGAAACGTATCAACTCAAGTCACCGCCTGTAACGAAGGCCTAACGTCAACATGTTGATATTTTGTTGATGCGTTTTTGGCTGCCGAGTCAGGAAGTCCGTCCGCGTTGGAAGGACCGTGAGCAGTTCTGTACGGATTTTGACGTCACTGTCGATCTGCTGACCCACGACTTTGGTCCAGACTGACATGTTAGCATGCTAGCATGCTAAAGGATGTCGGCCATGGTAAACATTACCCCCACTTATCATTGGTGTGGTTGCGTTGTTGTTTTGTAGACTTGGCTGTCGATCTGTGTGCTCTGAGACAGTAGCTGCCTCTGTCGGTCTGCTCCCAGCTCAACTGTCTCCCATCACATTCCTGCAGCCGCCGTCACGTCCGGCTACATGAAGGCGGCATGAGTTTCTAATGATTGGGTTTTGGCTCAGACTTAGAGAAGAGGAAGCCAAAACATACACGAGGAAAGATAAATAGCCTCACCAGTCATTTATGACCCAAGGTGACAATCATATAATTGGCATAGATGATGTCATAATAACATACCGACGACAGGAGATTGATGCACCCGAGTGAACATTTTACATGCGTTTGTTTCCGTAAAGAGAACATGAAGGATCCTGGTAAAGCCATGTGTGGACTGAGAAACGCCCGCAGATAAATAAAACCAGACGCAGAGGAAGTCCGCTGATGGACTTTCCCCCAAATTACAGACTGTCTCACATTCAAAGCACCCAAAGTCGATCAGGCAGAAAGTCAGTGGCTGTGATTGGGTTACTCTGGGCGCCTGGTAACCAGTGCTTCTCTCTCTTCCCTCCTTCTGGGGAATCTTCTTGCAGAAAGACAAAGATGGCGAGAAGCCAAAGCATAATGAGGGAGAATCTGAATATGCTGGAACAATAGACTGCACAGTGAACGTGTGATCTGTAGCTGGCGTGACTTGACAGTCTAATAACGTCAGGGATTAGACTTCAAAGAAGAACCTCCTCAAACTGGCCAAACTTCAAATGTCACAACAGAAGTATCAGATTAAAGGCAGTGATGGATGAAGCCGGGTTGCACCTTCGTGTGTTTGTTTCCCGGCAGAGAAAAGATGGATGCCAGAATCGTTGTGAACGACTCTTTGCCCGACAGAAGCTCACCTGCGATCAGAACGCAGGAGACAGAAAGGGGCCGTGTTGGTGTTATCAGCAAGTTGCTTGCAAAAGCTCGTTACACTCTGAGAAAAAGTTGCCGACCGATGAAACCGCTTGACGGAGCAGAGAGTGTGTTTCTGTGCAGCTCAACCTTTTTACCGAGTCTTTAAGAGGAATAAGATCAAATGACCTTTTTGTTTCTCTAAACACACTAAACTGCAGTTTGATGTTCTCAACCTGACGGGTAAAGAAGCAGCGGTTTAACCTTTAAGTCTTGTGGTTGCCAGATAATCAGGTATTCCTCTTCTTCCCCGAAACTCCAAAACTGACCCACATTTTGCAGAAAGGCAAAGATGGCAGGAAGCCAACTCCTGAAATGAAGAAACGTTAATGTGCTGTAATTCACGACTCAGTCGGTAGTTAAACTGTTGGTTTTTTTAACAGCCTACTTACTGTGCACATGATCGAGCAGCAGGTGTTACTATCAAACACACCTGACATGAGGAAATAGGTCACACAAACAACTTCCCAAAGCCGTCGGCCAAAGTGCATCTACGTTAACGCGCTGACTGACGCCTGAGTCGACTCGTTACGTGTTTGTTTCCTGGTAACCGAGCAGAGATATTCACAGCCCGAGAAGATTCAAACGATAACAAAACAACTAATCATTCAAGTTGTTCCTTTAAGATCAACTGACATCATTGTGACTGGAGGTTGCCAGGTAACCAGCGCTTCTCTCGCTTCCCTTCTGTCGCCTCTTTGGAATCTTCATCAGACACGTGTTGCCGAAAGGCAAAGATGGCGAAAAGCCAAAATAATAATGAGAGAAAAGTTGAATGTGCCGTAACAATGAAGCCGTTTGCGACGAAGTCATCTGCATATAATCAGACTTCAGACACAACCTCCACAAACTCTAAGTGTCACAACAGAAGATCAGATTGAGGCCAGTGATGGATGAAGCCGGGTTGCACCTTCATGTGTTTGTGAGGAATGATTAAGATGCCGCAGCGGCTCACCTGAAACCAGGAATTAGGTGACAGGAACTGGCCTCGCTCCACCTGTCGGCATCTAATGCAGGTCACAGCTTGACAGGCGAGTCAACACCTTTTGATTCCCGGTACCAGCCAGACGCTGCAAGAGCTCTTTACAGCCGTTTGTCTGCCAGCCAATGAAAAACGCGTCATCGAGGATGTTTGAAGACTTTTTTTTTGCCGTGTTGTTTTGACTGTTTGCAGTCTGAGCACGAGGCCCAACACGTCCTGGACTTCTGTTTGTATGCAAAGCACAGACATGAAGCCGATCTCGCGTCTGAGTCGAGACGAGAGAGCAAACATTGTGCATTTGTTTTTGCTTTCAAAAGAAGAAGTTTCTTTTCATACACCTGTAGGTTTGAGTTCTCCCTCAGAGCACCTGCTGGCAGGGAGCCAACGCATGCAACGAGCAGACGTTAATACTTCACATCTCTGTGAATAATTAAATCATTGGCTTCGGTTTTTATGAGCTAACTTAATGTGCATGGGATCTAGCAGGTGTTTTCAATAAACACGCCTGACATTAGAAAAGTAGGTCACACGAACGCGACTCTTTGTGTGTTTGTTTCCTGGTAACAAACCAAAGCCATTCGCAGCTCGACAACAACTTAATGAAGTGAGAGGCACAGCTTTTGTAATTGACTGGCACAAACACAAAGGCAGCCTTTGCGGTTGCGTAACGTCAGGAGTTCTTCAAGCTTACTACGCTTCAGATGTGACGACGGGAGAGTCTCGTAAAGGGCATTCATCAATGCGCTCGGGTGCCGCATTGTGTGGTATGAAAAGAAATTGATGGTCTGAGAAAGTCGTGAAAAATGCCTCAACAATAACAAGACATCGTTAAAGTTGTGAGCAGACTTCTTTGACAGCGCTGCCGTTCCTGTGCTGCAGGCTGCGGCGTGTCCTGAACTCTCTCTGCTTCAGGAGCACAGAAGCAAATGGAATGTTGATCTTCATCATCATCAAACATTAACAAACTGTACATATGTTCATTTACAGCAATCTACTCTCTTGTTCTGTGTTAAAGTTGTTGTTTGTTTACGTGCAAATATTTTACATATTTGCAGGTGAAGTAGTAAATAAGCCTGACAGCAACACGCCGAGTCGGTCTTTTCCTCTTGTTGACCGCTCTGTTTCTTTATGTTGTTTTAGCACATTTATTTGTTTAATGTACAGTTTGCCTGCACTGTATTGCTTCGACACCTGTTGAAGATGATTCCGGCCGACAGGTGTCCTCCTTCCACCACTGAGCCTCTCTAAATGGACCGGCTCGTCACGTCTTGGACTGACATCTGCACTCAGAGCACAGACACGAATGCCTTATGCAGGTCATAGAACCAGCATTACCAAAGATGGCAACCACCCTTTTTATGGCAGCACATTACAGTTTAACTCCTTCCGTTTTCTACCTTTTCACAATAAAAGCCCAGCAGAGGCATCTTAACAAAACATGCATACAGCAGCGTAGGTGACCCAATGGTCGTCTGCCCTCTCTATCCTCTGCCCTGCTGGTCTTGGTTCTCTTGTCCAGTTCATCTTCGGGGTCCTGCTGCAGGTCTCCATCAGCCCTCTGTGCATGTGAGCAGGGAAGCGTTCATGCGTAGTAACGTACGCACACACACTCTGGGTTGGCGTCGGCAACAGCATCCGACGATAAAGGCCGACGCCGGCATCCACTGCAGCAGAACGATCCGGCTTCTGTTGGCATCGGTGGACAATTTGAGCAAAGGCACCACCGGTTGGTGTTTGTCGTTCCTGCTCTCCACTCACTCCACCGTCAACTCTGCCTTCAATAAATATGGCTGAATACCCGAGTCAGCCAAAAACACTGTAGAATGAATCCTCGGCCTGTTTTCTGAGCAGGAGTCCTGGCCTCCCAGAGAAATCAAAGCTGAAATTGAATTTTTCCATTTTTGGTTGCCAGATAATCAGGTATTCCTCTTCTTCCCCGAAACTCCAAAACGGACCCACATTCTGCAGAAAGGCAAAGATGGCAGGAAGCCAACTCCTGAAATGAAGAAACGTTAATGTGCTGTAATTCACGACTCAGTCGGTAGTTAAACTGTTTTTTAACAGCCTACTTACTGTGCACATGATCCAGCAGCAGGTGTTACTATCAAACACACCTGACATGAGGAAATAGGTCACACAAACAACTTCCCAAAGCCGTCGGCCAAAGTGCATCTACGTTAACGCGCTGACTGACGCCTGAGTCGGCTCGTTATTCTTTCTGTTTCCTGGTAACCGAGCAGAGATATTCACAGGCGGAGAACATGTACTAAATAAATGAAAAACAACCATCAATAATAATCATTGGAGTCGTTTGAAGATATGCATTCACCCTTGCAGGAGCATGCAGGTCACTTCACTCCTCACGGTCTGTTTGACAACACACACAAGTCCTGATCGTTCAGATAGAAAGCTACAGTCATCTCAACAATATCACAAACCAGTCTGACATGAAACAGAACTTCATTCAAGGAAATGATTGTGCCAGAGATGAATAAAAGATCACAACAGAAGAATATCGTCATACAATAAGCGAGAGTAATAAGTATTAAGTGTATTAGAAGTAATACTGAGACCAGTGCAACGTAGAATATCAATAAGAGGTAAATATAGTAATAACATGAAGTAAAATAGAAAAAGTAAATTACAACAAGAGAAGATTGAAGAGTATAAGCAGTGAGTTAACCTCTGAAATGTCCTCGTAAACAAACACTGGATGTAAACATCTTTAAGCTCTGACTAATGTGATGCGTCCTTCCTCATAAAGCATGTGCTGGATATGAACCTCTCACGAGAGCCATTACGTTTACCGTGCTGTAACCGGCTCTCCTCTCCTCTGAATGATGGAACACAGACGTACACTGAGGACACACAGTGCTGAGCTCTGACTCCGGGGCAGAACCTCCGCTTACCTCCCCTCCTGCCCCGGAATACCTTTGATAAATACAGACCAGCACAGTATAAACCACACATTTTATTGTGCTTCTTTCCTCTGTGCTGCTATCCCCACCAGATGTTCAGCTTTGATGGGATTGGGCAGGCTTCATGTGCCCTTTATGACTTCAAGGGAGTCGTAAAATACTTCCAGGAGGCACGTATAAAAGAAATAACAAGCTTCTGTGACAGGTTGTGTTGGGAGTAAAAAATACTTTGTTTCTTTGCTTACCTTTTTGTCAAGGGGGGGGGGATGCTCAGCTTGTGGTTATGTATGAAAACACAGACTGTGTTGAGTTGATCAGGACATTGGGAAGCTGTGCCATAAAACACATGCTGACAAACCGGCTGCCCAATTACACCAGCAGCACCTCTGGCCTGGACGCTGCACGCTGACCCAGCTGGCAGCCAAACAGCTAGTTGGGGAAAACAAAAAGCTGCTAACGTCTTCCTCCACAAGCCCAGGATGTAGCATATGGTCCCCGCTGCTGGGAGACTATCAAGCTTCCAGCTATCGCCAGCTAAAGACTCGCAGGAAGCTGCCGCTGCCGCCCACCGACTGCAGCAGCGTCGAGCTCTGTGAGAGACTTTCCACCAACAGCAAAGAATCCCTGAACCGCCAGCAGTAGTGTGTTCTATTCAAGGGTTCAGACTCACGTTGGACCTGACGTGGAAGTAAAGGGGTCCTTGTTCACTTCAGCTGCCATACAATTAAGTGCAACCAATCTCAGTCCCCGATCGCTGAGGTAACGGACAAACGTCTCTGGTATCTTTACTCAGTTATTCAAAGTAAATGAAGTAAGGAGACATACAGGCAGGTAGATGTTAAATGTGGAGGATAAATAACCAGCTGAGGAAACATAAGAGTGAGGGAGCATAGGGCTGAGGAAACATAGGACTAAGGAAACATAAGAGTGAGGGAGCATAGGGCTGAGGAAACATTGGGCTGAGGAAACATAAGAGTGAGGGAGCATAGGGCTGAGGAAACATAGGACTAAGGAAACATAAGAGTGAGGGAGCATAGGGCTGAGGAAACATAAGAGTGAGGGAGCATAGGGCTGAGGAAACATAAGAGTGAGGGAGCATAGGGCTGAGGAAACATAAGAGTGAGGGAGCATAGGGCTGAGGAAACATTGGGCTGAAGAAACAGGACTGAGGGAGCATCGACACACACTGTGGGTGATGACATACCTGCACTCAACACCAGAATAGGGAAATATAAAGTGAAGTAAGGCAACTTAATGAAAGGGGGGTGGGGGGGGTATCTACTCTGTGATTTATGCTGATAAGACGTCACACACATTTCCCCCAGTGCAGCTTTAAAATATGGCAAATGTAAAATTAAAATGATGAAAGGAATATATCTGACAAAGCATTCCCATCGTTTCAAAAAGACTTCCACCGGCGGGAAATTGCGCACTTAGTGTCTGCCCACTTCAATCTAACCTTGTATAAGCTCATAAGCTTTTGATTGCTTTCATTTGCATTTATTACATAATGACACCGCGGCTCTGAGGCACTGCTGCTGCATTGAAACGGATGAATCAAATGCTGCGCTCATCGAGAGCGCTTTAGCTGTTCTCCAGCTCTCCAGCCCCCCCCCCCCCCCAGCCGGAGAACGGCATCGCAGACAAGCGTGCGAGCGCTGACCTACAGTCCTGTTATTCCTGCATCTCAGCGATAATAACAAACTGTCCCCGATGGACACCCATTGCTGATATTTCAGGGCCCGGACTAAAGGGAGGAGATCTCTTCTTCGGTGGTTTCGTTATGCGCATGAGTCACGTGGCAGCTGCGGTCGTCTGTGAACGCTCCTCGCCTCATCTCAGCGCTAAGTCGTGTGGGTTGATCCGCTTAATGGTCTGATGGAAGCGGGGATATTGGTATTAATTGCATGCCCCCCCCCACACAGACACACTGCCACACACACCAACACACACTTCTCATGGTCTCGTTATTGTCTTTAATTCGTTCTCCACTCCTTTACACGCCGGAGGCATGATGAATAAACAATACAAGAATGTGATTTATGCGACGACAAATATTTAGCATCATAGCTGTTCATATCATCTGTGTTAGTGTAATCGTTGTATAGACTAATCTACTGTGAACACGTTTGATTGACTTTCCTTTAGATAGGAGGCTCTGAGTGACTGAGTTTCCTCTGGTAAAACGGTTACACAGCGTTTAAGTCCAGAAGCTTTTATTGTGAAAGGGGTGGTCTGCACTGCGTTTGTCGAGGTTGAAAGGAGCAATAAAGTTTGCACGGAGCCGCCATGTTGTAGTTTTGAAAATGTCAGTTCCACGTGATTGGTTGATGCCTTCTGTGTACTCATGACAAAAACAATAGTTCGGATCACATTGATATGTGAATTAATCACACGTAAAAATAAAAACAGCCACCGAGACGCCGAGAAACCTGCAGAAAAACTGCACAATTATTCACTTTTCTCATCCATCTCGCTCTGTGCTGGGCCATCACCCTGTTTCTCTCCATGCGCAGTGAGAAGTAAACACATGATCACTGATATCACGCGGTTACTAACAGGTGTCTCTGTTTTGCTCAGTGAGGTGAAGGTCTCACTCGTCTTTGTCTCACGGAACACGTTGCATGGATAACTGGTGACGGCCTCTCTGGAGCGCTGATGATTACTCACATCTTCAGTGTCTGTGTCTCTTTCAGTAAGATGATAGTTTCACACAATCAGAGACATACATGAATAGAAATGCGTCTCAGTTCATGTTTAATGTCTTAAGAGTTCGCTTCTGTACATCTATACGCTAAATGTGAAGCTAGCCAGCAGCCGCTTAGCTTAGCATAAAGACTGGAAACAGGAGGAAAGAGTCCAAAGGTGTCAACAACGTCCACATCTTCAGATCAATAATGAACATGTTGTGTTTTATTTGACGGCAACTTGAGGAAGTTGCTGCTCCATATAACTCCCCCGCACCACTTCATTGCACAACCGTATTAGTTTGGATTAAACAAGCAAAGTACAACGTGTTGAATATTTGTGAGCTGTACAGGTTTGTCAGTGAGGAAGTATTCAGATAATGTACTTGAATAAAAGTAACACCACAGTGTACAAATACTTCAAAGTACTGCATTGACAATGATGAGTAAAAGAAGCGTTTTGTACAAAGTGTACCTCCATCATCAAAAGCAAAAGCAGTAAATGCAAAAAGAATCGATGAGACATTTTAACAGTTGTATATAGCAGCAGTGTGAGCTTTATGTTTGAAACGGAGCGTTTCTATTGCCCCGTCATGCTCTCAACATGCAGACGGCTGAGCCGGCAGCTAGCAGCTAGCAGCTAGCAGCTAGCAGCTGACGCTGCGCTACGCTACGAGTGTAAATAGCAGCAGCGTGATCCGACGCATCACACGTGTTGTAGGATGGAAGGACGGAGGCGCTGACGGACAGGAGAACTCGGCCGACTGAGGAAATAGTTGCTTCCATCGACTACATTCAGCACCGGTTCAATATCCACACAAGAGTGAAACAATGTTCTTTCAGTGGAATGCAGAACGAGGCTAGCTGCCGTTAGCTTCACAGTTAACAGGGACATGAGGCGGTTTAACAATCACAGCGGGGACATTTGCAGGATTACAGCAGCAGAGTGGATCGTGCAAATAAACAGACAAGAGACATAAGTAGAAAAAACAAGATCAAAACCAGGATAACAATGACGTCATCACACAGTAAAGGTACAGTAAATAAGTAAAATAAACGTTTACAACAAAAACCTAAATTGAGAGCGGTAACGATGTTGACAAGAGTCAAACTATCCGTTCAGCATATTCAAGAGAAGCATTCTGAGAGCAGCGTGACCAAAGAAGACACGCCTGCTGTTTCAATGGTCATGCCGTGTTAATCCGGACACCAACAGATCGGCGCTCTGGTTCAGTGGCCTCGGCGGATCCTTTACTTCCTGTTCGAGCTAAACGTAGAGCTCATTTTGGGGCTTTGCGTTTTGAGAACGTGCCACGGCTCATTGAACAAGACAATTACACTTCTGCCTCAGAACAACGCTGCTACCTGATGTCTGACTCGGCTCAGGTGAAGTACAGGAGGGTGGAGGGGATGCAGGCAATAGCAATCTATTAGATGAGCACACTTATCCATGCAGGGACACACACACACACACAGTAACACTGTAACACACACTCCTCTTTGCTCTCTGGATATCACACTCGTGCACGCGCAGGAAAACAGATTACAAGCAAAGTCAATTTCAATTCACTATTATCGCAGCGAGTCGTGGACTATGATTGTATTGCATGTACATTCAGGGCGCTCTTCATCAGCATGGCTATCACACTTTAGGTAATACTATGCAGCAGGAAATAAATGACCTCTGGGGACAATAACAGGACATAAAACAGGTAAAGCAATGTCTCCGTTATTGCATCCGCCGTGTGGACGTGTCCCAGGACGAGTGTGAGGAACGAGGGAAGCAACTGGGTTGCTCAAAAACGGTACTTTGTCTTCATGAATCTGTTTTACTCTTTTTCATTTCACCAGAACTTGTTTCATGAAGGCCCAGTTGGATGGTGCAGCTCTCTCTTGCTGGTTTGTTTGAGGAACGAACGGACACAAGCTGGTAAAACCTTTAGACGTCAGTACGTGCACACACCGAACCTGTTCAGCTACTGACGGACGCTTACATGTAATGCTGGATTATATTCGAATGCAAAGAACAGGATGACATTGCTCTAATATGCCACTTTCCAAAGTGTTACGTGGCCCCAATGACCCACCGGTGACGATAGTTGTCTTTGTGTTTGTTGCCTGACAGCATTGGTGAGACTACGGAGTCTGAACTCTCACTTCCCCGCTCTTCTGTGTGTGGATGAAGCGGAGGAGATGGTTCTGTGGTTCATGAATATGTCTCTGCGTGTCCATTCATACTGTATCAGCAGGCTCCCAGCCTCACTTATTACCCATCGTCTCCATATTTTACCCTCTCAATGGCTGCTATGCAATTAAGCTAAAATCTCATTAAAATGCCATTACAGTTTAAACAGAGAGATTCATTTGCCACACGGTTGCAAAATGTATGTAATTAAAAACAGTGGAACTCAGTGATTAAAACACAGACGTATGTATACGTGCACAACGTACACACACGGAGACGTCTGTCCTCCGTGAAGGAAAACGCTCCGAACGGCCGTGAAACTCAACAGTGATCAACGGCCGACAGCTTCACGTTTCCTCCGCTGTAGTAACTCTGACGTTGGCAACTTGCAAACTTCCGTAGTTCCTTTAACCAAAACCACAAAGTGTTTTCTTTTATTGCCTAAACCTCAGTAAGTTATTTCCTGTGAAGAAGTAACTTTATTCTGAAAAGACTGAATGCATGTACGACGACCAGCGGAAAATCAACACGTGTTGTTGGACTTTTGTAGGAGAACACCTGAAAAGTGAGGAATAACTTTTAGAGATCATGCGAACCATTGTACGACATGACTGACAGACAGGTTGGTGGTGTAAGAGGAATCTGGAACTGATGCTAAATAACGGGAATCCAGGTTCTGCGGGGAGGAATGCAGAAGGCAGACATGAAGCTGGAGTCAGCTGATAATGAGAAGCATGAGAAGCCGGCGGTTGAAGAGCAGTAGATATGCTGCATGTTGGGGGCTGATGAGCAGCAGGTGAGCTCGATGAGCTGATTGCGGACAGGTGAGCATGACGAGCAGAGCCAGGTGAAGGGAGGCCACGCCCACACCAGCACAGAGCGTGATGGGCAGCACTGGGAATATTCAGGAGGTACCGCACAGCCGTGGCACATCATCGCTTATGTGAAGAAGGACACAGACAAACCGAGAACAGCGATCTGATGTATCAGCTCTCACTGGAGCAGAGGACCGACCACGGTCACCTCACCTGCCACATCTTCACCACCTGCACTGAAGGATTCAGTGAATGAGCAAAGTGTGGAAATAAAGCCGGCGACAGCTCTCGCACAATCACTCCGTATCCTCACGATCACTCCGTATCCTCACGATCACTCCGTATCCTCACGATCACTCCGTATCCTCACGATCACTCCATATCCTCACAATCAGTCCTGATCATGATGCCAGAAGAGAACATCAATAAACTGTGTTCACCGATCAAACTTCCTCTCTTTTAACGAGTGGTGGGTACCACTGATCGTCATGATCACTTTGGAATCCATCAGTCTGACTGCTGTAAACATCAATACTTTGACATTCGTGATGTGTTGTTGGGCGATAGATACTCTGCCACTGTGACGACTGTCGATAGGAGTGAACGAGTGTTCTTCCTCTCGGTCGTCTCCGTGATTCTCCGTGAAGAGCCACAGAGTGCAGCTCATTTCTATGCATCAACGTTCACGAGGTGCTTTGCATCGTTTATGGTTGAATGTGCGCGTGTAGAGCGCGGGACGCGAGGACGTTCACAGGTTGATTTGGGATTCATGAAAGGAAATTGCTCACTGGCAGAAGTACGCAAGCTTTTATAGATCTGAATATTTTTTGCCGTCCTTGCATTTCCTCCTTTGAGCGTTTACACGGATCCTACGCTCTGTTGTATAAGTGAGACCTCTGGTCTCTACAGTCATTGGCTGCCATAGTTTCCTCTTTGAAAACATATCCAGTCCATCCATAACCACCCAGAACCCTTCGCTCACCGACCAACCGCTCAACGAAACACACAAACTGTGAGTCAGCAGATTCCACGTATCAATCGATCATTATTATAAGAACTACACGTTTCAATAGAAGACATCCTGACAGCACTTGGAGCTGATGCACCGATGTAGAACTCCGCTCCCTCAGAATGAGCGAGGACATCACTTAGCGGGCTGTACTCGGTTATCGAGCTGTGACGTGGCTCCCTGCTGTGATACTGTTGCCGTGTCCTGTGGTGTCCTTGACCGATGCGCACACAGGATGAATGAGCTCTCCTCTTTATTGACTTTATTTTCTCTCTCCTCCAAGTCTCAGATTTCCCAGGTGATAATGTCCCGTTTGTTCTTACCCTCACACACACACACACACACACACACACACACACACACACACACACACACACACACACACACACACACACACGGTTACAGATAAGTAACTATAAAGATGTGTTCACAGAGATGTTCTGATACCGATACGGGCAGATTTGAATGGATCGTTAATGATGATAACTAACCAGATTGAATGGATCAGGGCCCCAAAAAATCAAAGGAAAACCATCAGCACCGAGCCAACGCTGCTGAACACGTCTACTGGAGACCAACGCTGCTGAACACCGTCTACTAGAGACCAACGCTGCTGAACACCGTCTATTGGAGTCCAACGCTGCTGAACACCGTCTACTGGAGACCAACGCTGCTGAACACCGTCTACTGGAGTCCAATGCTGCTTAACACCTTCTACTGGAGACCAACGCTGCTGAACACGTCTACTGGAGACCAACGCTGCTGAACACCGTCTACTGGAGACCAACGCTGCTGAACACCGTCTACTAGAGACCAACGCTGCTGAACACGTCTACTGGAGACCAACGCTGCTGAACACCGTCTACTGGAGTCCAACGCTGCTGAACACCGTCTACTGGAGACCAACGCTGCTGAACATGTCTACTGGAGACCAACGCTGCTGAACACCGTCTACTAGAGACCAACGCTGCTGAACACCGTCTACTGGAGTCCAACGCTGCTGAACACCGTCTACTGGAGACCAACGCTGCTGAACACAGTCTACTGGAGTCCAACGCTGCTGAACACCTTCTACTGGAGACCAACGCTGCTGAACACCGTCTACTGGAGACCAACGCTGCTGAACACCGTCTACTGGAGTCCAACGCTGCTGAACACCGTCTACTGGAGACCAACGCTGCTGAACACGTCTACTGGAGACCAACGCTGCTGAACACCAACGCTGCTGAACACCTTCTACTGGAGACCAACGCTGCTGAACACCGTCTACTGGAGTCCAACGCTGCTGAACACCGTCTACTGGAGTCCAACGCTGCTGAACACCGTCTACTGGAGACCAACGCTGCTGAACACGTCTACTGGAGACCAACGCTGCTGAACACCGTCTAATGGAGACCAACGCTGCTGAACACCTTCTACTGGAGTCCAACCCTGCTGAACACCGTCTACTGGAGACCAACGCTGCTGAACACCTTCTACTGGAGTCCAACCCTGCTGAACACCATCTACTGGAGACCAACGCTGCTGAACACCGTCTACTGGAGACCAACGCTGCTGAACACCTTCTACTGGAGTCCAACCCTGCTGAACACCGTCTACTGGAGACCAACGCTGCTGAACACCGTCTACTGGAGTCCAACGCTGCTGAACACCTTCTAATGGAGTCCAACAGGTCTTTGTAGCAAAGACAACAAACAAACACTCGCTTTGTAGGAAAATTACTTAAACGCTTCCGATCTGGGTGCTGTAACACAATCGTGCACAAACACACAGACAGACAAACGCAGACAAACACACACACACAAACACACACACACAGACAAAGAGACACAGACACACACAGACAAATCCTCAGCTGGCAGAAAATGATCTTAAGCCGCTGAATACTAAATAGCATCCCTAACGCAGCAGGATACGTTTCTTCACCGAAACACCTCGTCTTTGAATCTTTAGTAACATGTAGACACTCTCACACACACACACACACACACACACACACACACACACACACACACACACACACACACACACACACACACACACACACACACACACACACACACACACACACACACAGCTCTACCGGTCTAATCCAGGTGTGTTTTTCTGCCCTCGTGAAGAGAAAGCGTCAGACTAGCCGCCACTCTTCAGGAAACCATTTCAAGACACGCCGTCCTCGGCGCTAATGTCCCCCCGAGGTTCTGTGAAGTGAAATGTTTGTGTTCCTCGGTTCCGGGGCAGAACATGTACAACGTGGAGGTTCAGCTCCAGGATCAGCAGGAGAATCAAAGACCTTCCTGAACTGACTTTAGTTGGTTTTCCTCTGTTTGCATCTGCGAGTGTGTTGTTGTTCTCGCGTGATCCCGTTGTTGTTCTCGCGTGATCCCGTTGTTGTTCTCGCGTGATCCCGTTGTTGTTGTGCGTGATGTGTTGATGTGTTCTTTGTTCGGATGACAGACATGACAGATATCTTTTTCGGGTAAAGAACAGCAGGTGTGGAGGCCGGTGCTTTGTGAGGATCTTTGTGGTTAAGTCCTCCTCTCCCTTTGTCTCTCTTCATAATCTCTCCTCTTTTATCCGTTTCTTCTCCCCCTCTTTTCTGCTGCCGCGTCACAACACTTCATCTCCTCCTTTGTATTTCTCTCCTATTCATCACCTCCTCCGTTGAAAAATCTCTTCTTATCCCGTTTTCTTTTTTTCCTCATCATCTTTTGTCCATTTCGTCCCACCTTTAGCATCTCCTCTCGCCCTCTTTTCTCTACTTCCCCCACTCTCCTCTTACATGTCCTTCCCTTCATCCCTTTCTCTTTTCCCACCGTCTGTGCATTCCTCTTGCTCACCCTTCTTCTCCTCCTCAGTTCTCCCGGCTCTCTCCATCTCCCTCCTTGTTTGCCAGGCTTTTCTCGTCTCGTCGTCACGCTCCTCTTCCCCTTTCATTCTTTGCCTTCTCCTCCCACCCATCTGTCTTCTCTCCTCCCCCCCCCACCTCTTCACATCCTTTCGTTTCTCTTTCTCCTGCACCGTCCCCCTCTGCTTTTTCTCCCCTCTTTCATCGCCACCCATCCAATCGGTTTCCTGTCCTGTCTAACTTTGCCCTCTTCCTCCTTTCATCTCCTCGTCTCCACCCCGTCACCGATCCATCTCCTCTCCTCTCATCCTCTTGCCCTTGTTCTCCTCCCTTCCCCACTATCTTTTCTCTTTTCTTTTCTTGCTGAAATGTCTCTGTGATGTTGAGGCATGTCTGTTTGTTTGGCATTCCTTTCCTATTTCTGACAGTTTGGGAAGTCAGGTCACAGATTAAAGGGACAAGCTGGTACGGAACAGCCAGGAGAGGTTTGCCTGTTTATCTCTCTCTCTCTCTCTGTGTGTGTGTGTGTGTGTGTGTGTGTGTGTGTGTGTGTGTGTGTGTGTGTGTGTGTGTGTGTGTGTGTGTGTGTGTGTGTGTGTGTGTGTGTGTGTGTGTGTGTGTTGACTGTTGGAAGAAAAAGAACTATAGTTGCACAAAGTGAGTCATCCCTGGCCCCTTGCTGTACCCTCTGGCATTCTTTTGTGAGCTTTAGGCCAACAGCCAATGACTTTTCAAACTGTGTGTGTGTGTGTGTGTGTGTGTGTGTGTGTGTGGGATTATCTGCTCTGTGTACATTGGTAAAAAAAAAAAAGAAGCAAGTTGTCAATGGAAGTTTGGACAAAGGTCTTCTCACACACACACACACACACACACACACACACTCCCCCCCCCCCTTTCTTCCAGCTGCTCAGATGGAGTGAAGTCCTATCAGGCTCGTAGAGCTCTGCATGAGCTGAATTCAGTGAAAAAGTGAACAAGTGTCCATTTGAGCGGAGCATATTCAGGTCTCTTCAGAGGTTCTGCCTGAAGCTGGTGGATTCTCGCTCTCTAGCTGTGAAATACGTCTGTTTCTGTTTGAGTTGTTGTTATTTTTGAGCACTTCATCAAACCTCTCTGGGGTCGAACGTCGCTCTGTAGGATCTCAGTTAGATTCAAGATATTTAAAATGGCTTGCTGGCTTTTACCAGGACACCGACATGTTCTGGAGTCACCAGTTAACACGGTTAACGTTCGCGGCGTCTACGGCTGCAAGCTATTAAACATGACGACCGCTGGACAGGTTCAAAACGAATGAAGTCAAACGTGTGAGTCTGTGTCATGTTGAGACGTTCTGTCCATGAGCACAGATGATGTAGTCGGGTCATCCAGTGACTTGTAGCTCGTAATTTGTCTCCGGTGTGACGTATACGATACGTTCCTCCAACGATACATACGCACTGGAGACTGAACACTGGCTCACCAGCTGATCAATCTGTTGAGGATTCACCATGTGTGGTGGTTAAAGCCCTCGCATAGCTCGACAAGCGATTGCACTGCATTGCACCTCCGTTGTCAAACTGCGTGTGTCATCATTAACACACTGTTAAAGGGTCTGTATGTCGATATGTCTGTTTGCCGCCTAATATTACATTGTCATCCCAGTTCAGCTGCATTTTATTTCTGATTTCACCATTTTCTCTGTTTCTTGGTGATGTGACTATTTCAAAGGATCTTTCATTCAAGTATCAAATATTAAAATTAAAGATGTAAGATGTAAACAAATGTGGTCCATCGCGCCTGGAGGTCTGCTCGGAGGCGTTATGAAAGCACCGACTCCGGAATACCCTCTGGAACATTCTTCCTGTGTATCAAGCTCGTGACGGCAGTCTGCATTAATATCTCTCGACTAATGATCACCAGCAGCAATGCAAATCTTCATAATTAGGTACTTTGTTGATTTGCTGCTTCTTGTTTGTTTGTTGGGTCTCCGGGGCTGTTACTCTGTTTATTATACCGCTCGTTTGCAGGGCAGGAGACGAGGAGACGAGGAGAGTGAGAGGGGAGCATGCTATGAGGAGGAACTGTGGACATGGTGTTTAATTAGTTTTAATATATCAGGATTTCAACATCTCTATTGTGTGTGTTTGCCTCTCAGCCATGAGTCTTCCCTGAAACACACAATTGAGAAAAGTTGACATTTACTTTCCTCTCTCTCTGTTCCATTAATGCTCCTCACGGCTTCATTCAGACATGAAATATATTTAGTGTTTGAAAAAGGTGTGAAAATAAAGCTGTCTGTTCAGTGTTTGCTGTGCATTTATTTCTTCTTCTGGTGCTGCTGGTCTCATTACTGTACTTAGACACGGCAAGAATCACCTCAACATCTTCATATCGTGCGTTTATGAAGGGCTTTCTTTGTGCATTGAACATCTTGAGTGATACATTTATAACAGTGATCTTAGCAGGTGGAAGAAAATCTAAACTCTGCTGCTGCAATATTATATAACTTCAGACAGACTGATACATAATCGTTGCTGTTACTTATGCACTTGTGTTATTTTGCCGTCGCCTCTATTTACCTCCGTCTCTCCGTCTCTGACTGGCACAGTTCCTGTCGCTCTGCTTTCCTTTTGGAACGGCGTCGCTCCGTTTCTCTTTCATTCACACAGGCAGCAATGTTCAGAGTTTAGATGAAGGACCTGGAAACACAAGGACCACTTGATTCCACAGAACCATCATTGGTCTCTCGTCTCTCTATTTCCAACTCTTCTTCACTGAGCACTCGGGGAGAACAGTGTGTGAACACACACTTCCTCTCGCTGTAGCTACTTCCAGCCCAGTTGCCAGGAAAAACTTTTGCAAAGCGTGGATGTGAGAAATGTGGATTCGGGGGAAATATATGAAACACCTGCAGAGAATAGAGCGATTCTGAAATCAGAGATGAACAAGAGTTTGATTGCCGTCTCATCTGTGTTCTGTCCTCAAGAATCACACCTCATTATGTACAAACCGCTTCCCTGTGGACTCGTTCCTAAAGCTTCAATAACATGTTGCTCAGTGGTATCTGTCCCTTTGTGCATGTCTTGCTTTCTATGGGTGGAACTCATCACCTCTCTTTGTCTGCTGCTCTGCCTCTCCGCTGTCTGGAGTCTACCTGGGGTGGATTCCCAGCGGGCCTCGCCGGGTCTTTAGGAATCATTAGTGCTGCATCGGGGTCGTCTCTTCTGCTGCCTGCTCCACACCCACGTACTCCCCTGAGGGGGGGGGGGAGACACACACACACACACACACACACACACAAAGATGTGTACATTTAAAGTGACAGTGTAAACACACATTCTCCCTTCAAAACATCGTATAAATCCTGGTCACTAACCTATAAAGTGCATCAACCACTGATTTAAATGACTTTAATCCAGAGTCACACAATCTAAACTGAAGCACACGCTGCCGTGCAGGTTGCGGCTCTGCAGAGGGCAACGGCGGTCCGCCAGTCCTTCAGCGCACCACTCTGGTCCAGATTAGCATGCTGACATGTTTGCATGCTAACACGCTAGACCAACAGATGCCGAACATGGAAAACTTTACACCGGTCGTTGTGAGCACGCTGAAGTTCCAGACTCTGCGCCGGAAGAAAGCGTGACCGTAGCATGTGACCGTATGGTGACTCTTGTGCATCTTTTGTTCCTTCGGTGTGAAGCCTCACCACCGGTATGTGCATCGTGGAACGTACCGACATCAACTCGTCTCCATGAATGTGTTCGGGTTTGTTCCGTGTGTGAAAGAAATAAAAAGGGGATCAAAGATTATTGCCAGACTAAACCTTCTGGGTCGTGAGATGTTTCCGTGGCGTGCCGAGCGTGTTAAGGTGAAATTTAGCACAGCTGCAAAACACAGAGTAGCGTGCTGAGGCCGGTTATGTGCCGAGAGAAACAGGACAGAAACCAGGGAAGAGGCAGCAAAACAGAGCGAAGAACAGAGAGACCGACAGATAATTAGAGGGACTCGGCGGGAGAGTCTCTCAGACGGATAAACAGAGAGAAGATGAACGTGTTCCGCTGCTCATTTGTGTCTCGAGGGAGCTCATGAATCTCCTCATCCAGCTGCTGCATATTTTCCATGCTCCACTGCAGTGGGTGGACATCCATCGTGAACCTGCTGAACAGCCTCACAAGTGTTGCTCCTCACCTGAAGCAGCATCTGGGTTTGGAGAGAGGATGACTGGTGGGAGGGACCGAGGAGGCGTTGACGTGATCGTCCGTTCAGCCGGAGCGTCGAGTGTTTGGCTCAGGAACTGTTGCAGGTGTTTGACAGCTGTGTGGATATAACCTCTGACCTTTTTAAGATAGTTACCAAGGCAGCGGCAGCCTCCTGTTCTGATGAGTGAAGCCAAAGCGGAAGTGTCTTAAAGCTGCATTCTCTCTAGTGGCCACCAGGGGGCGACTCCTCTGGTTGTATAGAAGTCTATAGAAAATGACTCTACTTCTCTCTTGATTTATTCCCTCAGTAAACATTGTAAACATGAGTTTATGTCTCAATCTCTAGTTTCAAGTCTTCTTCAACACAGCATGATGTTCATTTAGTACATGATGGTCCATTTACAGTCTAATAGACGGGCTTACCGTGACGGAGAGGTCGCTGACGCTACCAGAGACGTACTCGGCGTCTCTATGTCACTCCAAGGTGGCACTTATATTGAATGTGTTCAGCCGCGGTTGCTAATGTTGCTATTAACGCAAGAGGTGCTGTTACCTGGTCGCAATATTTCCTGCTTTTCACAGCAAAAAGCAATCAGACACCGACTGTCAGCAACAGGAGAGGAAGTGCCCTCGAAACATGATTGTTGGTCAATCATGTTTTGTTCAGTTTTGTTCAGGAGGCATTTTTACCTGTTCTGCAAAAGAGAATGTATTCTGCAGAAATACTACATCCTCCAGATGAACACTAATGATATTTTAAGTGGGTTATTCAACGCAACAAGCACAGAAAGTCTGTCACTAGCCTTACGAAACACATGTCATGACTTTTAAAGGAACACGATGACTTTTCACCAGGACCACGTTACCACTGACTGCTGATTGCTGGGAAACAGACTCTTCTTACACAGGAGGGTTGAGTGAGCTCCTTCTATCACATACAGTCTGATAACACCATTGCATAGCCACTCCGTACATGTACTGTGTCATCTGTGTTGTTCAAATGCTATGTACAGTCAGTTCCCTGTTGTTCGTTAATGGCATTATAAGCACTTTTATGGAATAGTTACCGACTGGAGGAAGCTGAAATGATATTTACTTCTTCTATAATAACACCAGGTGTAAAAAACAAATCAAAAGAAGCCGCTGCTCCGGGGACGGAACTCTGATTGTTTAGGAACCATCGGGACTGAGCATCGCACACACACACACACACACACACACACACACACACACACACACACACACACACACACACACACACACACACACACACACACACACACACACACACACACACACACACGGCAAGTTTATTTGTATCGCACATTTCAACAACAAGGTAATTCAAAGTGTTTCACATAAAACCATGAAAAGCATCAAAACATAAGGCAAAAGAAAAGGAGATTTTCTATAAACACACACACACACACACACACACACACACACACACACACCTTCATCTTCCAAAATAATTAAGTACTGACTGATATTAGGACGGATATGTTATGCTGTTTATTAACGTTAAAAAAACAAACTGTCAGCAAACAACCCGGAGTAAAAGACAGAAATCAAAATGTATTTCAGTAATGTTTCATGAGTTAAACAGACAAGCCCTCTGGGGTTTTCAGTCTCTTGTGTGTGAAACTCTGCCTTTGTTTCATAATCCGCCAGTCTAATCTTCACCGTTATTCAGATCCCAATGTCATTTTGTGAGTTAAGTTTCAATCAAAAAACAAAACCAAAAAGCAGATCTGATCTCTGTAATGAACAGGGTTCCATTGCACCTTTCATATATATATATATATATATATATATATATATATATATATATATATATATATATATATATATATATATATATACATATATATATACATATATATATATATACACATACATACATATACATATATACATACATACATATATATATACATATATATATATACATACATATACACATACATATACATATATACATACATATACATATATATATATATATATATACATATACATACATATATATATATATATGGGAAGTATAAAAAACACCATTGCAAAGATCATCATCATCGCCAAACCCTCTCAAAATGTAAAGACGCTGCTTGATGTGGCTCACATATACCAACACCAACCAAAGGCACTCATCACAGCGCATGACATACGAACCCATATCCTCTCCAAACACAACCGAGAGAGAGAGAGAGAGAGAGAGAGAGAGAGAGAGAGAGACAGAGAGACAGAGAGACAGAGAGACAGAGAGACAGAGAGACAGAGAGAGAGAGAGAGAGAGAGAGAGAGAGAGAGAGAGAGAGAGAGAGAGAGAGAGAGAGACAGAGAGAGAGAGAGAGAGAGAGAGAGAGAGAGAGGAAGTTACACACTGAGTTATTGAGAGAGACAGAACGGCAGCGCTGAAAGGTTCTAGGTTATTATATGTAAGGTCTCCCCCTGTGGAGAGGAAAAAATGCTCTTCAGCACCGAACATCCATCTTACACATCAACTGCATGGGGAGTTCACACACACACACACACACACACACACACACACACACACACACACACACACACACACACACACACACACACACACACACACACTGAGTTATATGGATACAAGCACACAGAGCTGATTCACACTCATACATTTACCAGAAATAGACCTCAACACCTTCAGTGGAGCGAGGGCAGATATTGAAGAGGGGATGTCTCCCTCGAAGACTTCATATAAGAAGAGGACGATTTCGCCATCGCCACTTTGATTGTTTTTGCAGCCAATAAACAGAAGTTGGAATGCGGGTGAGTCACGTAGTGACACCGGATACAGCTCTGTTAGCAGCAGCGACCTGTCAATCACAGTAAGCCCGCCCTAAAGGATACCTTGCTTTATAACATATATACATATATATATATATATATATATATATAGACAACCAAAATGTTACAATTGACTTTCATGAAGTGAAAACACACTGTGAAAGGGTTAAAGCTGGAAGACGAAAACACGGACAGCTCCCACACCAGATGATGCCGTGGTAGCGACCTGTCAATCACTGTGTAGCCCCGCCCTAAAGCATCCCCTGCTTTATGGTCTATTAGAGACCTGTCAATCACATGTAGCCCCGCCCTAAAGCATCCCCTGCTTTATGGTCTGTGTGACTCTAAATGGACCATCATGTACTAAATGAACATCATGCTGTATTGAAGAAGACTTGAAACTAGAGATTGAGACATAAACTCATGTTTACAATGTTTACTGAGGGAATAAATCAAGAGAGAAGTAGAGTTACAGGGGTCTCTACAAAGCGATGTGGCCATTGATGAACATGGGCTTTGTTCAGGGCATGTGGCAGTCATGGAGGTGGACAAGACAATATTATTGAGCGGAGGATTGTGGACAGCGACCTGCATTCAGACCACGAGGCAGCCGTCACATTGAGACACCCAACAACTCAACTGTATCATTTTTCCGAAAACAATCGTGAAATCGAAAAGAAGCCGTCAAAGCTCTGTCAATTGGCAAGCCATGACGGATAAAGTGAATAGAAAAGTCATTTTATTTTAATGTTATTTATTCCATTTCGTGTCGTATTTCATCTCCAAACGTCTTCAGATTATATCTTCTCAAGTGTTTTCCTTCTGTGGACAGAGAGACACACGGAGCTGAGTTAGTGCCGGACGAGGCTTCCTTACAGCGCTGCACCTCGTGAGGTGGCTTTACAAATGTTTCTGCATGATTTGAATGCATCACAAATATCATACCAGGTGCTTCGATGTATAATAATTACTAGTTGAACGTGTGCACCCGTTTGTTGGGAATAGAGAGCGGATTGTTCGTCCACTAGACAAAGTGACTGGCTGAGCCGGAGACTCTGCTGTGAGGCAGCTACAGGTAAATAAAGACACTGCCAAAGAGACGCCACAACTGCCAAAACAACTTCAGAGCGCGCTGGCACTGAGACAGGACTGTAGAAATCCAGTGCAGGGATGTGACACCTTTGCAGCATTAAGCCAACAGTCACCAAACTGGAGGATTTAATCATTAACTGAAACACCAAAGGAGCTTGGTGTTGGACCAACAGATATCTCTTGACATTTCAGTTTCCTGGTTTTGCTTCTTAGTAACAGACAGTTTCCCTCTTCACTTTGGCGTTTGATATGTTTTTATTCTCAGTAAGTCCACGTATCAGCAGCGATTGATTCTTTCATTGTTTGATTCCTCCTCTCTTCGACAGGAGTTGGTTATAATGAAGAAGATGGTCTTTATCGTGACTGGATGGAAACACCGATCCGTTCAGTGACCGCGGCTGCAATTAGTCAATTCTGACAATGATTTCACTGATTGGGCCAAAGTGAAAAATGCTAAAATTTCTTAAAGCTACTACGAGGAACTTTAACTTCGTGGTGAACCGGCATGACTTCGTCTGATTTCGGTGAACTGGTGTCAGCAATGACAAGTATTAAGAACAACGATCGGATTTACTGATGAAGGCACAAGTATTAAATGGAGACTGCGTCATAACCAGATTTAATTTTCTCTTGATAACATTACAATGAACAACAGCTTTTGTTGAATTATCTTTGCACTCTGTTTTTGAGAGATCACTTTCATCGGGTGAAGTGCCTCCCACGTTGCCAGTTGAAACAGTGCAACTGTTCCTTACGGAGTGATTCATGTGAAGATGTGATTCATGTTCGGCTCTCATCCAACTCACCGCATATTGATCACACTGAGCACTCGTGGGAGACTGTGGCGCAGCAGCTGACACCATTTCCCACACCTATGAACAACACGTATGGATTTCTTATTATTTTCTGAAATAGGTCCACCTGAGATCTGTTCATAAAACATGTCCATGCGAGGTGGGAGTTTGAACCCGACCGGACAGCTGGACCTCAGCACCTCAGCACCTCTCCTTCCCCCCAAATGGAACCTCACATTGTTCCTTCAGAATCAGGTTGAACCTTTATAGCCATATTTTTAGGGGAAAACATGGGCAAAGAAAACGATGTTCAGTCAGCGCGAGTGGAGAGCTCTTCAGTTTAAACTGAGCTCCAGAGTGTGATTTAATGTTAAGCTCTGGATGAGAGAGCATTCCCCCCATTACCAATGACTGAATGGAAAACAAGTATGCAGTAAATGACAGTGAAAGAGAGGAACATACAGATAAATGACCAAAAAATAAAATGGAAAACACAACATCTAACACTGCACCAACCAGAAAGTCCTTTCTCGTTCTTAAGAGTAAATATCAAGGAAGTCTTTCATGTAACCTCACACGTAGACCAGTGGAAAGTACGTCCGGCACGTCCTGCAACGCCGTTTTGTTTCCAAAATGACATTTATGAAATGACTCATTTGAAAGGCCTCCTGAGATTCTGTTACGTTTTATGAAGTTATGAAAGCAGACAAAAAAATATTTCGAGAGAAAAACATATTCGAGGAGAATAAGTGAGAAAAACAAAGTCAACAACAAAGAGAGAGAGCAGAGGTACAGACAAGGAAGAACATCTCCCTTGAATTACTGGAGCCAACGTGGAATTATTCATTTCTCTAACTCCTAATTGTACATGAAACAGAGAGTTATCCGCCTCCATTACAAAATGCAACGCCTGATGTTATCACAGCCGTCTGGCCAGACGACACATTTGAAGAACTTGTGTTTTGACTGTTGAAGCCGTTATGATTTGCTTATTTCACCAGGAAGTGAAAAATAAAGATAAACGCTGAGCGTTTGTCATTTGTGAGTTCAGACACGGTGGGAAAGTTAGAAAATCTGAATCAGTAAGAAATCATTAAGTCCCACTCAGCTGGTGAGGGGTGACAAGGAAAGGATAATTGTATGTTTTGTACATTGAACAGTTATCATAAATGTCCAAATCCTTGTTGATTTTAGTTATTCACTCAGGTTTTTGTCCGTATATTTAGTAGCTGACAAACAACAGGACGCGCCGCCGGTCTTCTGTTTTCTCAGAGTCATGGACGGATTAGTGAACGGGCCACTGGGCCCAGTTCCAGGTTCGGGGCCTCTGGGCCAAAGCCTCAGTTTGAAGTTACTGCTAACAATCCTGGTTTGAAAGTAACAAAGACTAGTACTACAGTACAGAGAAAATATATGGGGACGCAAAACGTCCAAATAGCGATGCAACACAACTATAAAGAGATAAGATTGATCAAAAAGACACAAAATGATCAATTAGAGATGCAAACAACTACAAACGGATGCCAAAGCAACAAAAAAGAGACAAAATGACTACAGAGAGATCCTAATAAAGTAAAAAGAGATGCCAAATTACTTCAAAAAGATGAAACACGACCAAAAGTAAGCCTCTTGGAATCCGTCTCTTGTTTTTATGTAGGAGGGGCGAGGGACCTTCACGTCTGTGCCCAGAGGCCCATTGTCTCATAATCCGTCCATGTGATGCCAACTCAAAACAACACCACAAAGATGTTCTTTCTCCGTGTCTTTGATCACAGAACTAGAACTAAAAAGTGAAAAAAACAAGTTGAAATGAACTGAAATGACATTTGGCTTTGATCTCAATCAAAGCAGGGCAGAGTTATTGGAACTCAAGCCAACATTGTTGGATAGACGTCGCCCCAATGGGACAAAAGCAGCCCTGATTACAACCCACCTGAAAGAACCTTTACCGCCTCAATGAAGGATTTCTCTTCTCTGAATCGAGGGGTCTCAGGACGGAGGGCGTGGTATGTTGCACAGATTGTAGAGCCACTTGAAATGTGATTTCTGTGTCAACAAAAACAGAGAAATGCAAGAGTACCTCATTCTTCCACCAGCTGCGATCTACAAAAGTGCTCTCGTCTTTGGCAGCCGCCCACAGCTCGCTCGCACAACAGAACCGATTAGTTGCCCACTCAAGCACTTGGACAGGAGGAATGCCGACCCGCTGCTGGGATTGGTTGATCGGCCGGTGCGTCACTCCGAGTGCAGCTGACTAATAACAGGTTTACCTGATGGTGGGGGGGGGGGGGGCGTGCATTCCACAGGAACGACACAATCCATGACCTGCTGTGTGAGTTTGACTGAGGTATGATGCTCGGTGTGCTGTTGTCGGGTTAACCTCGGGGTGAAGGGTTATGAACTGTTCAGTCAGCGTTGCCGTACGGCCGATACAGTTCTTCTGTGTGGAATTAGATTTTTTAGAGTTTTGATGGTTTAAGTTACTGAATGGGTCCTGACCCGATGTCACTGTTGCCCCACAATTACAGCCAAGAAAAAATCATTTCAATGTACATGAACCGCAATCCTGTCTCCTCGAAGTTGGGTTTCTGTGCAACAAGGAAACATTAAGACGTTATTTCATTTATTTTTCATAAAATTTTGTAATACAACAACCGCTTGTAGTGCCCACCGCATTATTAAACTTTGTTAAACTACTGAGAGGCGGTTACATTTTTTTGGAAGTTTGGATTTAATACAACAGCAAAAAATGAATAAAATGAACTTCGGTATGATGACGAGGCTGGTCTTCTGTAGGACGTAACTGCTGTTCAAGACATCCCAACGTCTTCTCATCTGCACATCTACGCTCACTGACTCACGATGTCCTTTTGTCCTTTATTTGAACAATAAAACGAGAATCAGAAACGGTTTTATCGCCAAGTACGTTTGCACATACGAGGAATATCTGGCTTGATGATTGGCGCGTCACAATGGACACGGTATATAAATGTGAATTAGCATGATCTTTATACATTTCCAACATACCTCAATAGAAATGCTGTTTTTATTTTATACTATTGTCAAAATACAGGTTGAACATCTTCTATTGGCAATGTCTGAAGCTAAAAAGTCACGCCAGAAGAAGGTAGTAGAAGCAGAAGTTACTGTAAAATGGAGGATTGCATTCATTACTGCAGCTGGTCTTGCTCTCTCCTCTTCTTACTTTATAGAATGTTCTTTTCTCCAGTGCTCCTCTGGTATGAAGCAGTGGGAGACGATAGCTGCAGGGAGGTCAGGCAAACAAGAGAGCAGCAGCTTCTGACTATGGCGGACACAGCGGGGGAAGGTAGGGGTTAGCTATTAATGGCAGCGAGTAACACATGACTGCTTATATCCGTGAACACACACTTCTCCAGTTAAAAGCTGAAAAAACTAACTTTAAATGTCTTGTTGAAAACTGCACAAATGTATCAAAAGCTTTCCCTTCAATGGGCGTGCGCTGAACCTCTCAGGAGAAGTCGTGTGAAGCTCTTTGGGTCGTGACCCCTCCCTCCCTCTCGGCTCGCCCTCTGACACCTGAGGGCTTCGACCCCGAGGTCAGGAGAAAGCTGCTGATGCAGGGTCAGGTGGAGGGCAGGGCGACGTCTAAAGCAAGGCCACCCAGACACGAAGGAGCACCGCTCCTTATGTTTGAGATGTGATTTCAACCAAAGCTAATCACAGAACCATGTTTTACTTCAGTTATTCATTAGCTTTCACATTAAAACTAGCTGGCCAGGTGGGAACTATTTCATCTGAACACTGGTGAAACTGAATAACCTGACTGACACAGCTCAGAGATGATGAGGAACCAACGGGTCAGTTTAGTTTAAAGCGTCACATTGTAGAACTGCAGCCTCACAGAGCCGCTGACGCGGCTGCACGGCCTGCAGACAGAATGCAAATACAACACAGCAGGTTATAAATAAACCAATCACTGCATCAACCAATCACGTTGAGCAGAACGGACATACTCAAAGTGTACAGCATAGTGTACAAAAACACACAATCTCCAGTCCGAACCATAGACTGTATATAGGAAGTGGACGGCAGCGACCTGTCAATCACTGTAGCCCCGCCCTAAAGCATCCCCTGCTTTATGGTCTGTGTGACTCTAAATGGACCATCATGTACTAAATGAACATCATGCTGTATTGAAGAAGACTTGAAACTAGAGATTGAGACATAAACTCATGTTTACAATGTTTACTGAGGGAATAAATCAAGAGAGAAGTAGAGTCATTTTCTATAGACTTCTATACAACCAGAGGAGTCGCCCCCTGGTGGCCACTAGAGAGAATGCAGCTTTTAACACACTTCTGCATCGGCTTTAGGTCAGAACATTGGCATCATATGTTGCTAATGTGCAACAGGAAATAAAGGACAGTATTCTACTGACACAACACAGCAGCGCCCCTTCATTGAGCAACCGCTGATCGTGACCTGCATCAATCATCACATCGGTGAAAGTAAACCGGCCAGCTGAGTTTCCTGGAACAGCGTTGGCCACTGCCGAGATAAATCCAGAAGTCAGGCACCAAAGTGTTCCGAACACAGCGCGTCGTGAGTCAAACACATTTCTACAGACAATCGAAGAGGACCGGGCTGCATCGTCACCACCAAGCAGCCGAGGAGACACCCACAGGTAACTCCGTACGTCCGACCAGACCTGAGAGCAGGTCTCACTGTAAAGCTCAGCAATTTTGTGCAAGACAAATATTTTCACCGTCAGTAGTAGTTATAATAAATCACAAGATCAAAATCCCATTAAAGGACATTGTTAGGACAATGTCATGATAAAGGGTATCGCATGCTGGACGGCCTCATGCATTTCCGCTCATATGTTTAAGCACATTTTCTATTTGCACATTTAAAAAACATCCCGAGTAGAAACGGTGGAAATAAAAAGAAAAATAATAATTGCAAACAAGTCTTTACACTTGGCTCAGAAGGCTAACTTTGGTCCCTTGATAAAAGGATTTTGACGGAAACAGACTCACTGAATAAATGATGACGTACATTGAGAATGTCAGGTAAATGTCAATCAAGCGTAAACTGGCGCTTTAATACATGAAGCGGAAATGTTGCGTTGAACAGGAAACAACAGGAAATGTTTTAATATGTCATCTCGACGCTTCGTCTTCTGTTGGAATAATTCGATGCACTTTCTGTTATTGTGGGTAAAAGTTGCACGAGATATTTCATGGAAAATCAAATTGTTAAACCCTCTGACGCACATGCATGATTTGGGGTTATAGATATAAATATAAAATGTACTTAGCTGAGCAGAGCTGCTTGAAAGAACATTTTCATCTTCTTTCGTGGTTTTGTTTGAGGGGGGCACTGCTGCCTTGACGAACCGCTATGATTCAGTACGTTGTCAACCCAAATTGCGATAACAACACTTTACATGGTCTTTTGTGACGACAGCTTCATTTCTGTTTGCTGTATTGCATATTTGTTGCTCACAGGTGATACATCTCGTGGGCAGCAGAGCTCGGACGAGTGGTTTTCTGAAGCAGCATCATTGGGCGACACTGGCAGAGACGACCTCGTGGACCCGGCTGGAGAGAAACCAACGCAGAGCGAATGACATCATGAAACAGAAGCGTGGACCTGTCGAGAGAACCCTGCATCGGCTTGAGCTGCGATTCGCTCTCCGCTTCGTCCAATTTTCAAGCTGTTGGAATCGAGGCCCGACGCAATGTTTTCAAATTGCTGGATTGTTACCTCCCGCAGCACAGGGCGGTATGTTGCTGTGTTGCTGGGAGAATCCCTCCGTGGGAGAGATATGTGGCCTCTCGCAGCCGTCGGCGGGTCAGCGGCACTTTATTGTCGCAGCGTGATCTCGACCCGTCTCTTGAATCTGTGTCATGAGGGTTTAAATAATGCCCGACTCTCACACTGTGAACTCTAAAGTCTGACATTTGGCAATGCACTGTTCAACTGCCGACATGGTGGTAAAATGATCTCCTGCTATGAACGTTTGCCCTCTCACGCCTCTGCAACACATCGCTCTGGAACTCATCACTTAGTGCACAAAAGTACAGAGTCAAGTAACTGAACTTTTGATGAAGCTGCAGCGTCTGAGCTCTCTTTGCGCCGCCGTGTCACAGTTAATGCAGGCGTGACTGGCGGGTCAGGTTTGATGTGAAAAGAAAGTCAAAGGAACGATAAAAGAGCAGCGGCGGCAATCCCGGATGCTGAGCATCCCTCTGCGCTCCAAGAGGAGGATATCAAAGCAGGGTTGCCAGAGGATGGGGGGGGGGGGGTCTGTTAGTGAAGACTGTCACCTAAAGACACGCTCAGTCTTCTTACATTTTTTTTTTATTTACTTTGATCAATACACACAAATACACACTCCTGAATACTGAACACGGATCTCGTTTCTCACTCCCGTCATGTCCTCGGTTGAACTCGTCATCCTCGCCCGGCGGGAAGAGAGATGATAAGGAGCTCCGTCTCCTTTCAACTGAATGCAAATCTATTTCCAGATATTTTTTTACACCTCGGCTACGTTTACGGTCGACTCCGGGGTTGCAGTGAACTGCAGGGGAGAGGCCATTTTGGAGAATTCAATCTGCTTCTCCGTCACTGCGTCATTCAGAGTGTCAGCAGGAACTCTCTCTCTCTGGTCTACGTTCATCTTCCTCTTTCACTCTGAACAAATCGTTTGTATTCCTCTGCATGTTGGTTATCCCCCTCGTCTTCTCTGATATCTGTGTTTATAACATTACCATCTCTAATGTTCCGTCTGACGGAGCGGCAACACGGCAAAACATGCAAGAAGGAAAGTGCTACGGTAATATATGAAACTAAATGTCATATTTTGTCAACTATTAAATGTTATTATTATAGTAATGCATGCAGCTGTAAAATGCAGCTTTCCGTTAACATTCCACTGCACAACTTAAACGTACGGCTGTAGATGATGTCGCTGATGTCAAAGAGTTAAAATATTTAAACTTCTTTTGCTTTAATCCATTAAATCCTAGTTCAGTATTGTCAAAAAGAACCCGAATGAATGTTGAAAAACTTCCAGCTTTTTGGATATTTTTATATTTGTACATTTTCTAGAAATAGATGAATTAAAGAAAAGTGTCTTTAATACGTAACTTAACTCACACTTTCACAACACAAATGGTGGGCGGAGCTAATGTACATAGACAAACAACTAAACAAATAAGGAAGCACCCGATAGTGACATCATATCATTCATCACATAGTAAATGGGGCTTTGAGAGGGATTGGGCTCGAGCCATCATCAATCATAAAAACCTAACCATCTCAAGAATAGAACAAGGGGCTATGGGGGGGGGGGGGGGGGTATCAGGCAGGGCCCGTCATGAACCATAGATCCCAAATTATACATTAAATAACTTGGATTGTTTTTAGAAAAAAAAATTAAACGCATTTGCCTGGAAAAATGTCCGTAATCCTCTAAAACCTGTCACACTTGAAAATATGGTCATCTAAATGCCACTGAAAAAAGGTTATAATTGTGTCATCATATACATTTAATAGGCCTGCAAAACACCAAAACCACTCTGATTGGCCGGTGCTGTTATCAGGCGAGGCGGGAGCAACCCTTTGATCCATGAAATTAATTTCACTTTAATTGATCTCATTTAATGTTGAGGACGGACCGACCAGAGGCCGCTAAAGGTCACAGTCTGCCCGGGCTGCTGTGCAGAGCCACGGTTACGTTCCCCGTTCGGCATCTGAGGGACGCGGGGAGCAACGGTGTTTCCCGGGGAAAGACAACGAGCAACGACGACGGTTTAACAAAAGGAGTGTTCATTGTAGAACGGTTAGCTGCTTGCACGGCAGCAAAAGAAAACTACTTTCTTATCAAGAGCTTCACTACTGTGGTCTGCCCAAGGGGTTGTCCTTCTGGAGCTCCTCTCCTTTTATCCACCGCTAATCGCGATTGAACGCAGCCGCTGGCATCCAGGACAGAGGACCGAGAGGACACCGACGGTAAACAGGGAAAGCACAACACGGCACGCAACAGCCACACTCTGCACTGCAATTTCAAATTCACATATGTTTCAGATTTGTTGCTTTTCTCCGCCAGGAGGTGATGTATGTGATGTATAGAGCCGTTCGTTTGTGCATCTCTGTCTGTCTGTCCCGGGCTAATCCAATCTGCACTGTAAAACCTGATGAGTAAAGTCAACTCAAATGGTTTGAGGAAACCGATTGCCTTGAACCATTTAAGTTAAATAACTCAAATCCTTTTAGTAAAAAAAATTGCTTAAATGGAGTACTCCTAACTCAAGTATTTATTGTTAGGTTTACTTAAGTAAATAAATGACTAGTACTAACTCCATTCTTTGTATTGAACTTAAACCATATTAGTTATTTAAACTTATTTGTAATGTTTGTATGAACTCATTCAAATTATGTAACAGCAATTATATGATTTAAGTCTGATTAACTTAAATAGCTTACGTTACAACAACTCAAAATGGTATAGCAGCTACTCAATTCATTTAAGGAAACTGATTGCCTTGAACCATTCAAGTTGCATTAACTCAATACAAATACTCAGTTAGATGCAATGAATTTATTTTAACAAATATGATTTTTTTGACCACAACATTACACATTATGCCAAAATGAATCCACACAGCTGCCAACATAAGAAAATATATCACTGATCAAATACATTGTGCTCACAACAAACATTTTTTCAAAAATTATAAACTGAAAGGAGTCATGAAAAGTTTTTGTATTTTGTCTTAACTAAATGGTGGGCTTTTAACAGCTGGCCAGCTGGGTTTGAAATTGACAATAGATAAGAACCAAACACAACAACTGTTATCGCCAATAGACTGACTATCAATAACCTATGGACCATTTTTAATACTATTTGACAGAACACTGATATTCCCTTCTCCGGTACTTCAGCCTCCAGAGCACTGCGGTCATCATTTACAGCCGGTTCGACGGGACGCAAGAGTTGACAATGCCTATGCAATAATAGGCTATAGGCTCCAATACTTCCTGAATCCCAGACACATATTTCCTCTAATACAGGATAGGACCTAATGAAACCAGGTGTGCTTGCTTGTTGTTGGCTGCTGAGATCAAGCACAGGTGGTTTAATTAGTTATGTCCCATGCTGTTCCAGAGGAAATAAAAGAGCGTCTGAGATTCAGGAAGTAGTTGAGCTGTGCAGAAAGGGAATTTAGTCAATACAAGTCCTGATTTTTCTATGAACTGATCATTTCTATGAACTGATTTCTGCACTTTGTTGGGCTGTAAACCATGACTGCTGGAGGTCTTGGCACAGGACGTCACCTCTTTACTCCCGCTCATTTTTCAAGGCCTGCAACTTAGGTTTGAGCTGCTTTCTTCCATTATCTAGATTTAAGAGGACAACCTGGATGAACTCAAAGAAGCCACTCAGCTTTGCTGGATAGCTCATATTGACAGCATAGATCAAGCTAAACAACACCACCAGTGCATCAGTCCAAGATCTGAGAGTCATTACAACCTGATCCTCCAGGATGACTGAGACATGAAGAGGTTGAAAGGGAATTCCTGCAGCCGTGTCTTCAGCCACACGCCCAACTGCGCCACTGCACCCTCCTGGAATGCTTCGAACTCCTCCTGAAAGAGGGAGTACACATGAGGTCCAGAACATGCGTGTACCACAGAAATAAAACAGTTTACAATGGTATGGTAGAGGGAAGACACTTGATTGCAGAGGTGGGACAAAGTCATCAAGTCTAAGTCTTAAGTCTTTGTATTCAAGTCCCAAGTCAAGACAGGCAAGACTCAAGTCGAGTTATAAGTCAAGGCAGGCAAATCTCAAGTCAAGTCCAAATTCTAACCTTGAGTATCAAGTCCTTACAAGTCAAAAAACACTCTTCACCAAACTCTAATGTATTATTTGTGGTACACTAAAAAGACAAGATTCTTCCAACATTTTTATTCATCTTTTGGTTTGGAAGAAGGTTGCAAGTCTTTCCTAATTTTGTCGAGTCTAAAGTCATCAAGTTTGTATAAATCAGTGGCTCATCAGTGCAAACAAGAGATGATGAGCAATGAAGGCTGAGTGAGAATGAGAAGTTAACTTTACCTTGCAACTCTTGAAGATCATTGATGAGTCTTATTGTAGTTGCACTGATGTCATTCTTGTCCTTTTACACAGAGAGAGGTTTTTAACTGAAATATTGAATATATGATTTGACCATTTTATTTCATTGATTTTATTTGATGCAACATTTAATTTGACCATTTAATTTGATAGTTGTTTCATCAGTTCAGTCATTATTATTGTAGTTACTTCCACCCTTCAGTAAACATATTAATAGCACCCTTACCTGCTCGTCATATGCCATCAGCAGATCTGCCATCTTTTTACCAAAATCTCCAGTCTTCCTCCCTTTGTAGAGTTTGAGCAGCTGTGGAGTGTTTTTATCCAGCGCAGCGAAGAAGGAATATTGAAGGCTCTGATTGGTGATCCTATGGAATTCGCCATAGAGCTGTACCAAACACAAAAGCATTGGACAACAGTTACATTTTCTAAGCATATCTGTAAAGGGCAAGCAAGTTTCCCAGAGTAAGATTTGAAGTAATTTATTTTTCACATAAATCATGAGCTGTGTTTCCCTGATGAAATGATCCTGAGGACAATGTCACAATACATTTTTTAATCAAATCAAGCAATATTCAATGTTGGTTGTATGTGTGTGTGTGTAAGACATGTCACCTTTGTTTTTTGTGTAGTGTCCCAGTATGTTTTTACTCACTTGAGCAGTGTCAGGGCGAGAGTGCAAGTTAAGCTTTTCGGCATTGACTTCATCAAGAATGACCCTTAGCTTGAGGACATCAGGCGTTGCCATTTGTACAACTGTGAATGGGAAGCCTGTAACAAACAAACAAAAAAGATACTGCAAAGGTTAGCGTATGTTTCAGCAGCTACTCTGCCTGCACAGCAACATTAACATCTGGTTCCCCCATATTATTCAAACAGCTAAAAGGGCATATGCAGTTGTAATACAAACATGGTATGGGAGAAACGGTAGAATACTGGCCATGTTGGAGTCTGTAATGTCTCAGTAAGCAGACTTTGATGAGACTAGAAAAAGCACATAACTTACATTTCCACATGACTTGGGTCCATGAGCTCAGCCACAACTGAAATGAAAATAATCCGTTCAATTTATTAAAGTTAGGCTTAAAAGAAAGGAAAAAAACATGGCTAACATAAGGCATTAACGTTAGTTTGGTATAGTTGTGTATTAGCTGTATAAACAACACATATGTTGAATGCCTTAAATTAAATCAACAGTTTGATATAATTTGTTTTATTAAAATCTCAATCCCATTGTCCTAACTGCCCAAGTGAATGAAACAGACTGAATGATATCACCACGTGGAGCCCAGCACAATCATGCTAACGTTAGCCTATTCGGTAACGTTAGCTTAAGCTAACGTTAGCCTATTCGGTTAGCCTATTCGGTAACGTTAGCTTAAGCTAACGTTAGCCTATTCGGTAACGTTAGCTTAAGCTAACCGCAGATAACAGTCACTTTATGATCCTTGCACTCTGGCAATTTGGATGTAAAATCATGTGCAGATGTCAACAACTCTAACGGGTGAAAAGACAACTTGTTTTGCAGGCAAATTAAACGTTAAGAGAAAGTGCACGCTTTCGTTACAGTGATGTTAATGTCAGCTTTTCAAATATTTTGCTAGCAAGCTAAAAAAAGAGAACAGTCTTACCTTAACGTTACTTGGTTTAAGGGCAGCAAACGGGTTTAAACCACCAAAAATGTGCGCTGTGAGTTTCTCTCTTCACTTTGTTAACTTCAGTCCCAGACAGACAGGTGTGTGGAAAATCCTCTCCTCCACGGCTGCGCTGGGTCAACGTGCCGTGTAACGTTACGCCTGACTAGTTCAGCTTCACACAAACAGCAGCATGTGCGTGCGCTGCGGCGCTGCTGCGTGGATATGAACTAGATTGCTTGTGCTAAAGTAAAATTGACCCGGTAACATCATTGCTGTACCTAAAAAATGAACATAACAGGAGGGTTAAGACAGGTGTCTGACGCGAGATATCTTACGGGTGAAAATGTTGTTTTCGAACTTCTTTTAATATGTATTTTAAAGAGTGTACTATAGCATGTGAAGACGCTGAAATAACGTTCGGCCATCTAACCGGCTTACGTGCTAATGTTAGAAAGTTGCCTGACTGACGCCTCGCAAATCACATCAACCATTATTGCTGGTTACAATAACGGTGTTATCGGATAGTACAGTGTCTATTTCTCGGTAACTTTTGAAAAATCTAAGTGAAAAAACGCCGAAAAATGTACATTTACAGACACCTGTCTTAACGACAGATCAAGGATCAAGACATCTAAGAACACAGCCACTGTCTATAAAATCAATTTAGATCAAATGATTTAATACAACTCATTGGAATTGATACACATAACTTGAAAGTCTACCAGAAGTTGATCAAACTCCAAATGACTGAGTCATTATGGCTGAAGTTCACTTACGAGTTCATGTTAGTGTGTCACTCAAGTAACTACAACTTTCTATGCCATTTAAGTTGGGTTAGCTTACTTCTTTTATTAACATGAGCTGTTTTACAGTGTGCCTCGATTTTTTGTAGACAAATAATGACTGTATGCTGGCGGTGATTCACCTTTTCTGATTTCAAAAAAGAGTTTTTAATGGAATTATTTTATACAGTCATTGACGGCTGAAGCTTAGTTTATACTTGTCATCGTGAAGCCGTTGTGTGGGGCTCGCAAGTGGTCCCGGCGCTTGGCTTCTCTTGTTTACGCTATGGATTATGAATTTTTCCTACATCACCATCATCATTTTAGTGTGACCAATGATGGCGCAATACCTGAGTGACCCATGGTCTGGGGCGTCGTCTTAGCAGCGTGTCAAATAAAAACAGTTTCTTTTAAAAACTAAAATATAGCGTTGTTTGTTGTAGTTATAAACAAATACAAACAAAAGAAAGAATCCTGTTTTATATGGATACGTGTGTGGTGCTCGGGTCCAAGTCGACTGTCTGAGTCTCTGCAGAGGTGGTGCCTGAGGCATGGCCCTGAAGAAATATCAACAACAATATATTTGTTGCATTATTTGATTAAAAACATCGTACACGAATAAAATAATGGTATGCAGTTCTATAATAGATATAAAATATAGTAAGCAGCAGAATGATATGTAATACCTGTTCAATGCTCACTCTGTGGTGAGGGCGTCATAGACTCTCAGGCGAGTGGCAGCATCCAAGGCCAACGCAGTGCTGTTGTGTAGGTCATCCTGAAGACCAGGGTCTGTGCATCTCTCCTCCAGGTCATTCCTGGGCTGTCATCATCAGACAGTACCATCGTTTTCAGGACCATCCTTTTCATAGTCAGGACCATGGATGCGGATGGAGAGCACATACGGGTCGTCAGTTTTCAGGGGTTTCAAAACTGACGAAATCCTCAACCGGTCTCACGTCGTTTTCAGTCAAAGTCACAATGTCTTCAACAGTTTCCTTCACAGCTTTGTCTGTCGTTGCAGAGAACACTGCAGTCTGCTGCTCAAGATATCCTTCAATCATATCATGGCTGGAATTACATCCAGTTTGTGTGCAGGAAGCTGCAGCAACTCCTGTTTATCTTCAAACCATGTGCTGCCATTGTGCTTCCCTGAAAGAAGGTCACAATCGTTCTGATCTTTGCGAGTGTAACCTCTCAGGCTTGTGGTAACAGCATGTTTATTCCACATCTGCATTTATGACAAAGGACAACAGTTCATCACTTGTGGACAACAGCGCACGCTCTAGTAATGAATCCTCCGTTGAGGATTACACATCTTGAAATACAGTGATACAGTCGGGGTGGGACTCACCGGAGATCCCGCGATACGATATTTGAATGTTAGTCAATATAACGCCCCAAAGGGACCCAAGTAAACGTGTGTGTGTGTGTGTGTGTGTGTGTGTGTGTGTGTGTGTGTGTGTGTAAGATAAGATAAGATAAAATAAGATAATCCTTTATTAGTCCCTCAGTGGGGAAATTACAGGATTACAGCAGCATCGCTCACAAGTAATAAATGAAGATAAAAAATCAAGTAGTATAAATAGACTAAACAGTAAACAGTAGTAAAAAATGACAGTAAAGAAGAATACAAAATATACCAGTATGTACAGACGGAGTAAAAATGTGAAATGTAAGATAATACTTAAACGTATTGGATATTGCACGGGATTGACAGTAAGAAGACTATTAAATATACCAGTATATACAGGCGGAGGCAGAGTAAAATGTAAGATAATACTTAAACGTATTGGATATTGCACGGGATTGACAGTAAGAAGACTATTAAATATACCAGTATATACAGGCGGAGGCAGAGTAAAATGTAAGATAATACTTAAACGTATTGGATATTGCACGGGATTGACAGTAAGAAGACTATTAAATATACCAGTATAAACAGGCGGAGGCAGAGTAAAATGTAAGATAATACTTAAACGTATTGGATATTGCACAGGATTTACAGTAAAGAAGACTATTAAATATACCAGTAAATACAGATGGAGTAAAATGTAGTGTAAGGTAAATACTTAAACGTATTTGATATTGCACAGGATTGACAGTAAAGAAGACTATTAAGTATACCAGTAAATACAGACGGAGTTAAGTGTAAGTGTAAGGTAAATACTTAAACGTATTTGATATTGCACAGGATTGCACGGATTAGGTATTGCACCAGGTGAATGAATTAAAGTGTTCAGAGTGTTCAAGTGTTCATGTTCAGTCCAAATGTTCGTGTTCAAAGTGTTCAAAGTGTTCGTGTTCTCCCGAGAGCAGCTTGTTGTGCAGCCTGACAGCAGCGGGGAGGAAGGACTTGCGGTACCTCTCCCTCAGACACCGGGGATGGATCAGCCGGTGACTGAAGGAGCTGTGCAGAGCTGCCAGAGTGTCCTGCATGGGGTGGGAGGCGTGGCTCATCAGGGATGAGAGCTTCGCCATCATCCTCCTGTCTCCCACCACCTCCACAGTATCCAGTGGACACCCCAGCACGCTGCTGGCCTTCCTCACCAGTTTGTCCAGTCTCCTCCTGTGTGTGTGTGTGTGTGTGTGTGTGTGTGTGTGTGTGTACAGCTATCTTTACGAGGACAGTTAGGAGATTTTTTGAATGACTTTGAGGCTGGTCCTCACTTTGTGACCTTTAAAGGCGTGTTTGAGGGTTCAGACTGGATTTTAAGGTTTACGTTAGACTTCGGTCAGACATTTGTGGTGTGATGCGCTGAGATCGGATATATAAACTTTTTTTGTCATTCTGGCCCAAAAAAAAAAAATGTAATTTTCCTTTTGGGAGGGTTTGTGTTTTACATTGCAGTCTCGGCATGGAGAGAATAATACCTGTGACAGTGACAGACTCCAGTGGAATAACAGCTTAAAGAGTCTGAGGCAACACCTTCCTGTTTCCTCACCGGCGCTTTGCAGATTGATTTGGAAGAAAGCAAACCAGACAAAAACAAACAGAAGGAGGAACCCCGTGTTTGTTAAGCTCAATCAATATGAATGCGAATGGATGGAGCATCGATTCGTGTTACATCTTTCAGAAGCCCCGTCCTCTTAGCTAACTGCGTGTCAGGATCCAGGATCCCTGTCGGACCCGTTGTGTTTCCCCTGATCTCCTCTCCTCATGTGTCCTGTCATTCCCCTGTTTGTTATTGTATGCCATGTGCTCTGTGTTTGTCCTCTGTCTCCAGACACCTCCCACACCCTTGATCGTGCACAGCTGAGGACACTCCAGCCGATCACCTCCTGCAGCCTGACACACCAGACTCAGGGCCCGCTAATGAGTTCCCTGTCACTATATAAACTCTGGTCCTGCAGTCTGGGGTTGTCAGGTCGTACCGTCTTTCACCCGCTTCAACCCCGTGGCATCCTCTGCCCCCCTGGGGTTCTACGGATTACACGCCGCCTCTCCGCCCTCCGTGGTGTTCTACGGATTACACTCCGCCGCTCTGCGGCCAGCTCTCCGGTGTCGAGCCACGGGACTCACACCGCCGCTTTGCCTACTCTGGTGTCGGACCACGGGCTCCACACCTCCACGCACCTTCTAAATAAAACCTGTTTCTAGTAACTTCTGTCTCCGGTGGTCTTGCGTTTGGGTCCTACCTGTTAACTCCCGTGACAGAACGACCTGACCATAATGGACCCAGCAACCACAGGAGCACCTACGCTGGCCGGACATAGCACGCTGCTGGAAGCACACCAGCAGATGCTCCAGGAGATGAGAAGTTTCGCTGGTGAAGTTTCTCGGGTTGGCTGGCTCGTGCAGGAACTAGCCCGGACAGTCAAGTCTCCACCAGTTCCAGCACCCGCACTATTCCCGCCTGTCTTCGCTCCGCCGGTCTGGGAATCCCCCGTGCCGGCTCCGGAGTCCTATGACGGAACACTGGGGAGGTGCCAGGGCTTCCTGTTGCTATGTCAACGGGTATTTGACCGTCAGCCTCAGACTTTTGCCTCGGACGGGGCCAAGGTGTCCTACGTGGTGGGATTACTGCGGGGAAGGGCTTTGGACTGGGCCGCGAGAACGTTAGGTTTTCATCGGCCTAATACTGTGTGTTATGTGGACTTTGTGGCAGATCTGATGAGAGTTTTTGACCCTCTAGGGGACTCTGATTATATGGCTAAGCACCTTCTCAGCCGGAGACGGGGCCAAGCAAGTGTAGCGGAACACTCGGTGGCCCGGCCGACTCCGGCTCCCCGCATTCGGACGGCATTCCAGCCAGCTCCAGTTCCTACCGCCTCTGCGCCACAGCTTTCCCCAGTCCTGGCCGCCGCAGTCTCCGAACCGCGGCGACCTCCAGTCCCGGCCGCCGCAGTCTCCGAACCGCGGCGACCTCCAGTCCCGGCCGCCGCCGTCTCCGAACCGCGGCGACCTCCAGTCCCGGCCGCCGCCGTCCCGGAGCAGCAGCGACCTCCAGTCCCGGCTGTCGCCTCAGAGCCGCAGCTATCCCCGGACCTCGCCGTTTCAGAACCAGAGCCGCTCCCAGTCCCTGCCGCTGCCGCCGCTACGCCAGCTCCAGTTCCTGCCGCCTCCGCGCCGCAGCCCGCTCCAGTTCCTGCCGCCTCCGCGCCGCAGCCCGCTCCAGTTCCTGCCGCCTCCGCGCCGCAGCCCGCTCCAGTTCCTGCCGCCTCCGCGCCGCAGCCCGCTCCAGTTCCTGCCGCCTCCGAGCAGCAGCCCGCTCCAGTTCAGGCCGCCGCCTCCGAGCCGCAGCCCGCTCCAGTCCAGGCCGCCGCCTCCGAGCCGCAGCCCGCTCCAGTCCAGGCCGCCGCCTCCGAGCCGCAGCCCGCTCCAGTCCCGGCCGCCGCCTCCTCCGAGCCGCAGCCCGCTCCAGTACCGGCCGCCGCCGCCTCCGAGCCGCAGCCCGCTCCAGTCCCGGCCGCCGCCGCCTCCGAGCCGCAGCCCGCTCCAGTCCCGGCCGCCGCCGAGCTGCAGCGCCCTCCAGTCCCGGCCGCCGCCGCCTCCGAGCCGCAGCCCGCTCCAGTCCAGGCCGCCGCCGCCTCCGAGCCGCAGCGCCCTCCAGTCCAGGCCGCCGCCGCCTCCGAGCCGCAGCGCCCTCCAGTCCCGGCCGCCGCCGCCTCCGAGCTGCAGCCCGCTCCAGTCCAGGCTGCCGCCGCCTCCGAGCCGCAGCGCCCTCCAGTCCCGGCCGCCGCCGCCTCCGAGCCGCAGCCTCTCCCAGACCCGGCCGCTGCCGTCCCAGAGCAGCAGCGACCTCCAGCCCCGGCCGCTGCCGTCCCAGAGCAGCAGCGACCTCCAGCCCCGGCCGCTGCCGTCCCAGAGCAGCAGCGACCTCCAGCCCCGGCCGCTGCCGTCCCAGAGCAGCAGCGACCTCCAGCCCCGGCCGCTGCCGTCCCAGAGCAGCAGCGACCTCCAGCCCCGGCCGCTGCCGTCCCAGAGCAGCAGCGACCTCCAGCCCCGGCCGCTGCCGTCCCAGAGCAGCAGCGACCTCCAGCCCCGGCCGCTGCCGTCCCAGAGCAGCAGCGACCTCCAGTTCCCGCCGCTGCCGTCCCGGAGCAGCAGCGACCTCCAGTGGCCGCCTCGGAGCAGCATCGACCTCCAGTTGCTGTCTCGGGGCAGCAGCGACCTCCAGGGCCTGCCGCCGCTGCCGTCACGGCGCAGCAGCGACCTCCAGTGCCTGCCGCCGCTGCCGTCACGGCGCAGCAGCGACCTCCAGTGCCTGCCGCCGCTGGACTAGCATCCTGTTCTCCGGGGTCCTTCTGCCCGCCCGGCCGTCCGCCGGAGCACCCGTGCCCGGAGCCCTTCTGCCCGCCCGGCCGTCCGCCGGAGCACCCGTGCCCGGAGCCCTTCTGCCCGCCCGGCCGTCCGCCGGAGCACCCGTGCCCGGAGCCCTTCTGCCCGCCCGGCCGTCCGCCGGAGCACCCGTGCCCGGAGCCCTTCTGCCCGCCCGGCCGTCCGCCGGAGCACCCGTGCCCGGAGCCCTTCTGCCCGCCCGGCCGTCCGCCGGAGCACCCGTGGCCGACACTCTTCTGCGGCCCCGTGGCCGGTCAGATCCTGTCACCCCTCCTCCGGACCCCCGCCGCCCACCCTAGTCGGCCTTGTAGCTGTGGGGACATCCCTCCTCCGGACCCCCTCCACCCGCCCTTTTTTGTGTCTTGTACGTCTAGAATCCGTTCCTTAAGGGGGGGGTACTGTCAGGATCCAGGATCCCTGTCGGACCCGTTGTGTTTCCCCTGATCTCCTCTCCTCATGTGTCCTGTCATTCCCCTGTTTGTTATTGTATGCCATGTGCTCTGTGTTTGTCCTCTGTCTCCAGACACCTCCCACACCCTTGATCGTGCACAGCTGAGGACACTCCAGCCGATCACCTCCTGCAGCCTGACACACCAGACTCAGGGCCCGCTAATGAGTTCCCTGTCACTATATAAACTCTGGTCCTGCAGTCTGGGGTTGTCAGGTCGTACCGTCTTTCACCCGCTTCAACCCCGTGGCATCCTCTGCCCCCCTGGGGTTCTACGGATTACACGCCGCCTCTCCGCCCTCCGTGGTGTTCTACGGATTACACTCCGCCGCTCTGCGGCCAGCTCTCCGGTGTCGAGCCACGGGACTCACACCGCCGCTTTGCCTACTCTGGTGTCGGACCACGGGCTCCACACCTCCACGCACCTTCTAAATAAAACCTGTTTCTAGTAACTTCTGTCTCCGGTGGTCTTGCGTTTGGGTCCTACCTGTTAACTCCCGTGACACTGCGGGGGGGTTCTCTACATGACAACAAACTGCATTGACAGCCGGTTAAGAGAGGGGAAGCAGAGCGACATCTACAGTGTGCTCTGCATTGTGGGAAAGGAGCGAGAGAAGAGACTGATCAAATGAAACGTAATGGAGGTGCAACGTGTTGATTAGCCGAATCCAGCAGGAATACTAAAGGGAGGACAATCAGACATGCAGATCACTGGAAGCCCAGCAGACTGCGAGCGGATCAGTCCTCACAAAAGATGTTGGCTCATTTCTACTTCGAGAGGTTCGATGCCGTCAACGGGCTTCCTGCATGACCGACAGTTAGCCAACAGTGTTAAAAACGTTTGGATTCAACTTCACATTATTTTGCAGGAAAACCAAATTATTACGTTCTACAATGAACATTGAATACGTCTTATGAACCATCTTGCCCTCATTTATTTTATTACCGTCTATTCTTAACTTTTTAATTTCTTTTAAAAAGGTTTACATTATTTCATTATTAATTTATTTCTTCTCCAGCCTTTATTCCTTTTTTATTTGATCAATCCATGCATTAAAATATGAAGTGTGCTATACCAATGAATTTACCTCGTTTAAAATGACTGCAGTGTACGCTGCACTGTGGGAAAAGGGAATAAGTCAATAAAAAGAAGAAGCGAGGAAGTTTCAGCATTAATACAAATGTGAGGATGAATGATTAATATTACAAATATCTTCAGAAACCCCTCTGGAAGTTGAGGATGAGGATTTGTACACATGACATCTCAGACGTCCAAGAGCGACAGAAGGACCGCTGTAGTAGATTCAGGTGTGGGAATGCTGAGAGAAAGAGAAAGAAGGACCTGTTGTAGATTAGCTCACTCTAAATAAATGCCAATTGATGGACAATGGATTGGGATTAGACTTCAGATCCTTCCAGAAAACCCTCTGAAACTTTCTTTTATCTCTCTCCTCTTTCATCTGGTCCGGAGGAGATTAGTCCAAATTCCAGCACATAATGTTGATTAGCGTCAACTCACATTATTTGCATTGGAGTGAATCTGCAGCCGTACTCGGGTGATGCATGTGGATGGATTAACTAATATATTTGGATTTATTTTTACATTTTCCTTTCATAACTCATGTCAGAAGTCATGTTAATAAAGCCAGCTAAATTGGACAGAGCCGAAGTGAACTTTAAGCCGGCAGCCAACCTCCATCAGAACGAGAGCGAGAGAGCGCTGCATCTTTTTGCAGTCAGGCTCTACTTGCAGCCAGAAGATTATTTGCATTGCCTTAAGGTTGAAAATGCAAAAGGCTGCTAAGGGCTTGAACAACTTCACACTGGCAGTTCACATCAAGGGAGCTCAGACAGAACGTCAACAAACCAACGGTTTGGCCAAATTATCTAGTCAACCAATCACCGACTATCCAGACCGGTCGATGCCGTGGTAGTCAATCAGCGTGTAGCCCCGCCCTAAAGCATCCCCTGCTTCATGGTCTGTGTGACTCTAAATGGACCATCATGTACTAAATGAACATCATGCTGTATTGAAGAAGACTTGAAACTAGAGATTGAGACATAAACTCATGTTTACAATGTTTACTGAGGGAATAAATCAAGAGAGAAGTAGAGTCATTTTCTATAGACTTCTATACAACCAGAGGAGTCGCCCCCTGGTGGCCACTAGAGAGAATGCAGGTTAAAGCCACTTCAGCATAGACTATCTTTTAGGATCCGGAGGTTGCCACATGGGCAAGTCGATTAGATCCTGATAAGCAGGTGACATGTTGTATGGTAGCCTCTGCCACCAGCGCATGAACGTGTGTGTCGATGGTTTCATGCCGGCTTCTGTTATAAAGCACTTTGAGTGGTCGCTAAGACCAGAAAAGCCTGCAATTATTCAGTAAATGTACATAAGTACTTCAGTAAGCATGTAAAGCTTTATTTAATAGCACTTTTTAAAAACACAATAATATATTGCTACACAGACAAAATACAACACAATGAAAAACAGACTAAAATTAACCAAAACACAAGACAGGGATCTATAGAACAGGCTTGCCTAGAAAGATGGGTTTTTAAAAGCAGCTTAAAACAGTCAAAAGATCAATCAAAGGCGATTTGGCTAAAACCACAAAGGTGTGATCACCTTGGCGCGTTCGAGGAGCATAAAATCATTTAATGAGAGTTCCCAAATTCCAGGAGATATTTGGAAAGGAACACGTCCGTGCTTCACCCTCAAGGTAGCGATAGCGAAGGATGTCTCCGGTAAAAGTCGTTCACGTCCACTTGTCCTCTTCTTCCTCCCGTCTCTCCATCTGCCTTCCTCCCTCCACCCTCTCCATCAAAAGTTCACTCCTTCATTCTTGGAACACACAAGCAGCTTGTGTTGCCAAAAAACACTTGATTTATGTTCGCCAAGCCTCCCTTCTGGGGAGAGTGGGGAAAAAGAGAGGAAGAAAAATCATCATGTTCACTTGGAGAAGATAGACACATGGTGAGTGAAAATCCTCTGGTTCTCAAATTAGTCAGATTCCATGAGGCACACACACACACACACACACACACACACACACACACACACACACACACACACACACACACACACACACACACGAGGCTGTGCTTATGCTAATGCAATTAAACACTCAGGGAAGGAGGAGAACGGGCACCAGTGACGGCGCAGCTCTCGCTGAACAGAGAACATTGCATTACCATTACAGATGGGAGGGAAGGTGGAGACGGGGAGGTGGAGACGGGGAGGCGAGAAGACACGGAGAGAGGAAACAGCGGGAGATAGAAGAAGGCAGAAGACAAAAGGAGGGAGGACAGATGGAGACAGAACGGGAGACAAAGATGGAGTGAGAGGGAAATAAAAAGGAGTCCAGCATGGACTGAAAGAAGAGAACAAAAAATGACCTAATGTTAAAGCTTGACTGTTTGTAGAGTCAAGAGTTTATTAATGTATTAATATGTATTGTTTATAATCCATCCAGTTAAATTTCAAAACTGAGAATAATAATTGTTAAAATATAATTGATGTGTACTTTATTTGATTTGATAGTTGTTGACTGCACAAAGACGTTGTTACTGCTAGGCTTCTTGAATATACATATTCATTTATTACATTTAATTAATTAAATAGCGCACGTTGGATATTATTGTAATCTTCTGGACCTTTGCCCGAGGAGTTTCTCAATCTGGACCTTTTGGAAATTGAATTGAATACCCCTGCCATACACTGTCTATGGTTTACACATAGAATAATTGTACCGGGACTTTTATCTGGTTCTGTACAAATGTGAGTTCTCGTAGAGGTCTTGGTGACCACAGACGGCTGCAATATGTTTTTCCTCTGTTTCTGATTCAACGTCAGTGACTACAGGAGAAGAATCTCAACGCCGGCAGGATTTGGTGAACCAGCGTCACGCATATTTCTCACCACGGCAAAAAAGTTTGCTTCGTATTTGGTGAGACCACAACATAGAAATATCACAAAGAATCAGTCAGCCGACGTTTTACTGCACGAGTGCTTTTACTTTAGATTATTGTATCGAGTACTTCCTCTCTTGCATTTTATACAAATATGCACTCCCACAAACGCTCTCACACAATCATAGATTCTCTCATATTACAATGCAAATACCTCTCACTTAAGGTACAAAACATGTTAGAACAGGCTGTTCTCATTCGCTGTTCATACCTATGAAAGGTAATGCACTGTAATGTGTGTGTAAGCCATGTGATCATGAGCCAGAATGAAAATACCAATGACTAAATTGGTTTTGATACATTGGCTAACTAGATATTACCCCCACACGGACTCCCACTCCCACATCCAGACACACAGGCTGGAGGTTCATATAAAAGCACATTTCCATTCGACTGTATTCATGGTCACAGTGGCCCTGTTCCACAGTAGAGTGTGAATGTTACCACTAAAGATGGATCTTTACAGGGGAATTAGATGATCCGTCTGTCATTTGTGGGAAAAGTAGTACATCTGCCATTTTGCAGAGATATTACCCATCTTCAGTGGAAGAGTACTCGAATTTTGGAGGGGCTGAAAGTGTTTCCATTCACTGGTTATGTAATTGGAAAAAAAAGGAGAAAAATGGTGTAGCAGGAAAAAAGAAAAAGGCTTTTCAAGCTCAAGAAATTTAGGTTTTAAAATGAACAATGGCCCAGTCTCATTGAAGCTGTTAGGGGCCAAGTTCCACACTCTGCTGTGATTTTAGGGCAGTTATCACAGAAGGTGTTGAGAGGCATGAAGCAAAGCAAAATCCTCCAACCTTTTGTAAAATTGTTTAAAAGTGCTGCCTGTCTGTACGTTCATAAAAGCCGCTGGAACACACCCATATAAAAGAACTGCAATATCTCTAATAAGTGTTCAGGCAGAGCGCAAGTCTCGCCTGCATTAGCTGATTGGCAGCAGCTGTTTCATTCGAGCAACACGATCACCTGCTTGTTCATCAGTTCTTCATTATCAGCTGACTGGCCACATCCAATCATATTAATGCAGCCTGGTGCACCGTCCCTGACCTCCCTTTGTTCTCTAAAGTTGGACTTTTGCACCATTCATGACAGCTCAGATATCCAAATTAAAATATAGAAAATGAAGACGACGGCCCACCACTGACGGAAATAGCAGTACTTCAGGTTATGTAATGAACCTCTGACAACCATGATAAAGCCCTCAGCGAGACGGGCAGCAATGCCTACAATGGAGTCGTTCTATAGGTACTGAATTTCCGGTGAAATGAACAATACATTCATTGACCAATTTCAACATCATTTTTCCCGAACAGCGTGAATACAATGGCCTGTAGCTGTAATGAGCTGCATTTATCCAAGTGAAGTCGACTCATACAAGTAATACATTACCCATTCAGCTACACAAGCTTTTCCGTGGATATAAAAATGGGTTTGAATGTGGTACAACTGAATTTGTACCTGTTTTTTTCTGAAGATTGTGCAAGGCGATCAGCCGTCAGTCACATTGTGACGACAAAATTGGCAATATTTCCCTCTATTATTTAGTACCTCATTCATATATTTTTCCTCCTTTGCTTTCCTGTTTGTCCCCACCTCGTCCTTCATCACGACAGAAATGTAGTTTGTTGAAGCCGGAAACATTTGTCTTGTCCCTCCTGCCAAAAAGACTTTATGGACATGGGACTATGATGAGCAGTTCATTCGGATCAAATTGCCATTTTAAGGTGATTTCTGTCACGTAGATCAACTTTATTTTTATTGCCTCCAGAGATGTCAAGTGGCCGTCGCTCTGACGGGGCTCAGCCTCTTCGGGACATCGTTGTCACAGTTTCATTGTTAAAGCACTGCAATGCATCTGATGGGGAAAACAAATCGACTTTTTCAAACGGAAAGACTAAAACAACAACAAGAACTTCAATGTAGTGATGGAATTGTCATATCATCATTGATATAATTAGCACAAATGAACAAGTGACATGCGAGGGTGCCTTATCTCCAACTAACCTCGTGTGTAAATGCTATAATTAAACAATGATTGGCAGCTCTCCGTCACATTTACTCTCATGATTGCAGTCTTTAAGCCTGTCAGCACTTGATGGAGGTGGATGACGTGCAGAACATGATTACTCTCAAACCCAACTACATTCTTTTTTACCCCGAGGGGTTTCGAGAGCGCACAGTAGCTGCTGTCTTCCAAATAATCAATTTCAGGTTCCGTCCAAATGAACTCTAATGAGTATTGTAGGATTAGTTTAAACACAAATGCTTGGCTTTAGAAAATAATGATGTATAATGATGTGCTATTATTGACTAGGGTGACGTTTAAATGGGAGAAACAAAAAAACACTTGTTTTTCTTAATTTGAAGGTTCTTGGTGTAAGTAATCAATTGGGGAATTTCCATGGTAATATTTGTCAGTTAAAATGTGTGCCCTATTCCCACATGTCCTCATACAATGATTTGTATGATATCTTGCCGTCTTCAAACCACTTAGTTGGGTTCAGGAAAGGACCATGAACTACGCAAGTGCGGCCAATGTTGACTTGTCGTTTCACACGGGGCACGAACAGCAGTCTCTTGGTTGAAAGAGTTTTCCTTGTTTGACCCCTTCACCTGCCCTGCGGGTTTATGGCTCTTTATACATCCTGGTTCAAGATTACGTGAAGAATTCATTCTGTAGGTGTAGCTGCGAATCCTGTAGCGTCTTCCCTTCAGACAACAATTTATATCATGTGGTGTATGACAAAAGACAAATAAGTTAGAAGGATGAATTAGAATGATCAAGAAATCCAAGACAAGAAGCAGGAAGAAAGTGGAAGGAAATGGAAGAATGAGAGAGAGAGAGAGAGGGAGGGAGAATAAAGGGAGCCGGTTGGTACACTGTTGGATTAAACTGGTGAATGCTAAATTTAATTGCGTTAAGCTCCATTAAGTTGCCAGGAAGAAAGGAAGCGAGGCACCCTTGAGAAGAATAATACTTCCAACCCTCCAGTTTCCTCTTTCCCTCTCAATTAAGTTGCTAGTTAATGACTTGAGCTTTTATTGGCAAAAAAAACACCAACAGGGAGAAAGGAAGGCAAACATGGAAGGATAAACACAGCAATCATGTATCGAACAAGAAAGAAATAAGTAACTGGGTTGTGTTTGTTGAGCACCATTATTATACATTTACTGCATTTAAATGTTTAAGCAATTAGAGTTTAATGTTTTGAGGTTAAACAGGTTGGACTTCGGGGAGGATGGGTGGTGGTTTGAGCTGGAAATGTAGCTCCCATTGTCTTTGAGATGAGAAAATAATAAGACGTTGTCAAATGAATTCACCAACACATGATGAAAGCTCACAGCTTGGTAAGGCGGCATTACACTTTCTATAAGAACCCATTGCTTTGTGGACTGCTGTGTTGAAGCCTTGAGTACGGAAGTTATCATATTTGGACCAACGTAGCGACGCCGTATACGTCCCTGGTAGCGGCAGAAACCGGTTAATCACAGTAGCCCCGCCCTAAAGCATATTCTGCTTTTTGGTCTATTTTCATAATGTACTAAATGAACATCATGCTGTATTGAAGAAGACTTGAAACTAGAGATTGAGACATAAACTCATGTTTACAATGTTTACTGAGGGAATAAATCAAGAGAGAAGTAGAGTCATTTTCTATAGACTTCTATACAACCAGAGGAGTCGCCCCCTGGTGGCCACTAGAGAGAATGCAGGTTTTAAGAACAATTGGCGCTGGTCCACTTCTGCCTGCAGTGTGAACGTGGCCTTAGAGACCAAAGACATGCAGGTTGAGGCTGCAAGGCTCCAACAAAAAAATTAAACAAAGACAAACTGATTAAGCACAGATAAACTGGGTTGGTTCATATTGATGACTGATTGATTGGGGAAGTGAGAGCAGGTGAGCTGGAGGTCTGGCGAGTGCATCGCTAACGAGGGACAGGTGATACTGATCGGGGCAGACATTCAAAACCCATGGGAAGATGCACAAAGACAGGAAGTGAAGCGATTTAAAACAAGTGGAGATGTGAGGTAACAAAGTAAAACAAGACTATGAATACATGGAACAAAAACGCAACCTCAGAGCAGCACATGAAACCTAGGGTGAGCTCTTTGTGGCACCAGAGAACATTATTGGAGATATTAGCCGGAGAGACATCTGCCTTTTCTTCAATTTACTTGGAAAAGATGGCTCTCTGCACTTGAAAAACTCAAAAGCAATGTCTCTTTCCAGAAATCACGACCGGTTACTCAAGATAATCCACGGACCTTGCTGTGTTCAGTTTTATGGAGGAACTATTTTGTCTCAACCATGTTTCCTGATAAACAGCAGCACTACAGGCAAGCTGATAAATATGCACCGTTACTGTCCCTTAACGTGCAGAATGACCTGCTGGCAGTCATCAGTGGAATTTGATGTTCACTGTGGATCCTGCTGATGCAGGACAACAGTCGCCTAAACTGTCCAATTGAAGAGGCGTCTGTCTGTAGGACTCGATGTTAACAGCTCTTGGTTTGTTTGTAAAAGCCACTGAATCACATACTGTATATAAGAGGTGGACGTAGTCATCATGTCACCCATTGGTTTGTGGACTGATGTTTCGAAGTCTCGAGTTCGGCACTTTCACCCTCGCCATCTTGGATGACGGTCGTCACCATGTTTTATTTCTCTTTATGGTCTGTGTGACTCTAAATGGACCATCATGTACGAAATGAACATCATGCTGTATTGAAGAAGACTTGAAACTAGAGATTGAGACATAAACTCATGTTTACAATGTTTACTGAGGGAATAAATCAAGAGAGAAGTAGAGTCATTTTCTATAGACTTCTATACAACCAGAGGAGTCGCCCCCTGGTGGACACCAGAGAGAATGCAGGTTTTAAGACACCTCTGCGTTGGCTTTACTCGGTAGAAGCGGAGGTTGACGCCAGCAGTGAATACAACACGGACCAGTTCTGTGCCAGAATGACAACAATGAAAGTTTTCGTGGTTCCCCAAAGGACATATTATAATAATCATATGAGCAAATGTATTCCATGTGTGCCCCGAACTGTATTTGTTTAAGAATCTCTGCCAAACTTACTTTTCAAAGCCGTCTGTCTGTACCATGTCATTGCATTGCATCATGCAAATCTGATCAGCGATAAAAGTATCAGAGCGTGATGCAACTCTGCAAGGGAATAAGTTGGAAGTTGAATCTGCTGCATTGTCGACGTGATCATCAATGTGATAAGTGGGTGGTTTTGAAATCAATCGGAACAGAGAGTGTCTGTCATCAGACGCCTTCTTTTGTTCATCTGTTCATCTTCAGCAGCTTATTGGTTGTGTCAAACATAAGCGTTTGATTTCCTACAGTCTTTCTGAATTTCACCATCAATCAGAATTTAAGATATATATAAATGACTCTTCTTTTTATTTTTCTGAATATGAAACTTCAATACACACTACATGGCCACTATGTCTCATGAACATCAGATTACCATGGGCAATAGTCGGCTGCTCCTCTCGGCCACCGCACAGTCAGGAATGTCTGACACGGCTGCAGGGTGACCAGGTCCGCCTGCAGGCGTTCATCCAGGTCAGTCGGATCATCAGTCACGTTTTTCAATGAGACGTTGTGATTGGTTGCGGCAGATCAGAACTCATTCCAGTCACACTTGATACGATATATTTCTGGGGTCAAAGGAGCAGCTGCGACTCTGTAGATAAACATTTAATTTCCTATAAATTCTACCCGCAGTACTAGTAGACTTTTATTATAGAATAGCCCTTAAGAAACCTCTGCCATTTCCATTATGAACACATGAATTTTTCCAAATAAAAGCCTGTTAGTTATTTAAAACATTTCATTTTGAAGCAGCAAAAATCAGGAAATGTGTTTATCAGCAGTGGGTTCTCCTCCTCTTCCCTTTGCTCTCCAACAAATTGTTGATCACTCGTTTGTATTATTTACATTCATAATGTTCCATAAATATCATAATCTGCATGTAATGTCAGATGTTGGACCTAATTGTTGTGTACACAGACAGTATTTGACACATGCCAGATGAAAAAATGATGCATCAATCATGTTTTCATTGAATCCTTTAGGATTAGCTACACATACACACCCCTGGAGAACTGCCCATATGCAAAGGCTGTGATTTTGAAGCTGACATACGACATGAGCCCAACGGCAAAGTCCTGTTTGTCACATTCACAACACATAAAATCTGACATAAAACCTGAATGTCTACCGCTGTATGAATGCGAGCCATGGCACTGTTTCAGCAAGGGGATAAGTGCTGAATAGGTGTGCTGGTACATCTTCCATGTGTGAATTAGTGAAGAAACTGAAGCTAAAAAACAAACAACTTTGCGTGACAGAAAGCCCTTCTGAGACACTGAAGGAGAAGATATTTCATCATGAATACACAAGCAGCCAAGGACACGTTACATCCATACACCTAGTGGAAAGAAAACCAACACACATTCAGGTGTATATTTTACTACTTTTGTCTGTAGGTTTCTCCTAAATCTACCAAAATTAGATAATGGCAAATTTGCATATTCAAACAATATTGAAAATAGAAGTTTTCTTCAAGGACTCTGGGCAGCTTTTGTAAAAGCCAAGATAAGCCTCAACGAGACACAAAGAAACAGAACCGAAGGTCAACCAGTGGTTCTTGAAATGAGTTTTGCTGATGTGTAGTGAGGGATGCTCTAGAAAAGCGAGGGCAATGGAAGTGTCACGTCAGAGGCGCAGACACTGAGGTGAAGTTGAAAAATAAAGATCTTTACTTAAAAAGTCAAACAAAACTCAACGCGACTCCAACAGGGAGCGGGCAAACACGAGGGAGACACAAAACTGGACCAGACAGGGGAACGAACAAGGACGATCTGACAACCAGAACAGGGAACGCAGGGGAGTAAATGTGTGTGTCGGGTGATGAGGAGAGTGAAGGCAGCTGGGTGGACTGGGCAGGTGAGGAGGATGAGTGCAATCAGGGGAAACACACACAGGAACACAGGGGGCAAAGCCTAAACCGGGACAGGAAGCCCGAATTGTTTTTTTCAAATTCCAGTCCGGTTGGACAGATCTTGGTATGGGCACTGAACTTTCGAGGTGCCCCTGAGCAAGGCGAGAAGAACCCAATTGCTTCATGGCAACCGCTCTGTGTTTAGCACTGAATACTGTGGTTGTTCTGGGGAAACGTTAAAAGAATGTGAATCAAAAGGCAGCCAGAGAGCAGATGTCCTCAGAAAAGAAACCCTGCAAGTAAACTTGGGAGTAAAGTCATCAATAAAAACCCCAATAATCATTCAACTATTTCAAGTTACCCATACTTTCATTAAGTGTCAAAGTAGGAAGCAGTGTGATGTTCTCTCCAGCCAACATTCAGATGTAGCTTCTTTGACCACTATGAAAATTCATCTTCACTTTTAATGAGGAACTGGCAACACAGAGTAGGACGCCATCTTGCCCTTTTCAATGCCTGCCTCATACCCTTGCACGTTACAAAAGGCAGATCCTCAGGAACCGAGATTTGCTTCCTTCAGATATTACTTTGTTCAAATGTTACATCCTACACAGCATCGTTGTAAGAAGACACATTTGTGAAAATGTGTTCAGTGTTTGAATTCATGAACATGTCAGATATCCCCTCTCGCAGAATCCTAGCGGAAGTTAGGGTTGTTGCTCAACATTCACTTGTTGTCAGTGATCTCTGTGCACTTGCTCGTTCTGCACTAGTTTATAAGACACTTGTTGAAAATATCAAATTGGAAAATGCTGTAGGATTTAATTAACTGAACAAAATGTGTTCGGTGTCAAATAATCACTTCTGCTTCTTCAGACCAGAGGGCTCAGTTGTGCCAGAATATGATGAAACAAGACTAAGAATCAGCTCGATGGGACCATTTAGGCAAGAAGATGATCTGAGCTAAATGCTAACTTCGTACGTTCAACATCTTGGTGCGTCATAAGTTTTGGAATTGTGACCCGATGATGGAAAATCAGGAGGTCAAAGTTGCAATTCATCGTCTGTGAGCCACAAATGGCTTTAACAAATTCCACAGCAATCCATCAAGAAGATGTTAAGATCTGCTGGATCATTGTTCTCAGGTCCTTCAATATGTAAAGCACTTCACAGAAATCTACCGCTGTCAATGGATTTTATTCTAAACATCAACGGTCAACCTCATGGTGCTGGTAGAGGGAATCAACCAAAGTCAGTCGGGTTCATCCTCTGGGGACCGTGAGTGACTGTACATGGCAATCCTCATTTTAGTTGTTGAGATATTTCAGTCTGCAACAAAGTGGTGGACCAGGACACCCGAAGAGGCGAGGCACCACCACGCTACCGGAGCGTCTGACAGTTATTATTACAAGTGGCAGTACGTTTGCTCCACAGTTTAATCCCAATGCGCCCTTGAGTAACAACAGTGCAGCTGTGGTCGTAGTTAACTGGCCCCAAATGAAGGCAGTTGTATAATTTCAGTGCTGTAAAATGCTCCACTGGTTCAAATGGTGGATGTAGTTTTCAAGGACATTTACAACAACTTTCCTGATTGAGAATGAGCCATTCAAATGAATAATGCATGTGTTCAAGGGGATTGTATGAAACATCCAGCCACACGACCGGCGTATTAACCATAATGCATAGTGTTCAGTAAACAACATGCGTTCATGACGTTATGAAGAAAACTTGTTTTGTATGAAAAATCTGAACAGATTTACTTTTGCTATCAAGTTAATAATTCGTTTCTCACAGAGATTTAATTTTTAATCACAGTTCGCAGTGACACAGGTAATGTATATCGACATGCACTGGTTCTAGATCTGAGGCACTTTAAATTCTGTGTTCATTGTAAATAGGTTAAAAACAAAATGAATCAAGCCCAGATTAGCTTTCAGAGCTTTCAGAGCGTGCGCCTCCTTATCTTTATGCTGATTAAGAAGTTTGTTTTATGCCATTGGTCATTCCAATAAAGAGGTGTTAATTTAATTCAAGTCCGAGGTGTCTTTATCACGTTCTCTTTCTTCAACAGCTTCTTGCACAGGCAAGAGAGACACTCACACACACACACACACACACACACACACACACACACACACACACACACACACTCACGCTGCATTAGCATACACATTGCCACCACCAAGTCGGGCTTAATTGAAAAGCATCTTTTAAGAATGTTAAGAAGTGCCCTGTTAGCCTGGGGGAGGGAAAAGGGCTGCTCCATTATTCAGGGCACTTGGCCTTTCAAATGCTACACTTGAGTTGGGTTTTTACACACTTGATTTCCTCGTGCTTCGATTTGTGTGTGTGTGTGTGTGTGTGTGTGTGTGTGTGTGTGTGTGTGTTGTTCTGGCCTTATTTGTGTGTGTGAGGCTAATTATTTTAATTTAACTTCCACTTTCACAGAATTCTCCACCAGGACTTTAAACGAACCTGCCGAGTAGCTGTATGTCCCGTGTTGGTGGAGATGTTTTGAATAATATAGATGTTTTGAATAATGTAGATAATTTGAATAATATAGATAATTGAGCTGACAGCAGAGTTGCGGGGAGGACATGGAGCACGAATACTGTGTTGCGGCAGTGCCAAAGGGGAGAGACACAGAAATGACAGGCAGAAATCTGGGCACATTTCCAGGAATAGAGTCAAACTTTCCCGACGAAATAAAAATGTTACGATCATAATCAAACTGACAGTGTGGAACGGACTTGGGCGCAAATCAAATATAGACATGCTGTACTAATTGACAGCGGTAAGTAGACTTTCATATCTTATGGTATGGCTGTAACAAATAGTTAGAAGCCTCATTCAGAACATTGACATTCACATTTGATTGAGTGAAGATTAGGCGACACTATTAGTTTCATCATTTTGTCGAGTTAGATTCAAGTGGTGGCTGCGTAGGATCGTCTCCAACTCATAAACATTTCCATCTCTCCAACACCTCCATTGAGAAACTCAGAGTTTACTTACGGAGTTGATGACCAATGTTGAAGGACCACTTAGGGGATCGCGGTAGTTTGAGTTAGTTCAGCCAGATAACCAGACAACACCCCGGGTATGTTGGACTTGTGTAGTACAGGCCCAGAAGAGACAGAAACTAAAGGTTTATGACCTTTGATTCATCTCGGGGTACACGAGGAGTAACATGACAGAGTTCACCCAAAACAAAAGGTCTAACAATTGATGACCATCATTTACAGGGAAATGATGAACAAATATAAACCAGCTAACATGAATTAAAGCAAATATAAGGTGTTGGGATCTCCAAAAAGACCACACGTAGTATAAAATGTAAACTTGTATTGGTGTACAGCATCAACGCTTATTACCCTGACTGGCCATTAAACAGGAGGAAATGACAAAGCTTCATTAAAGCTTCATCAAAGCTTCATTAAAGTTAATTGATTGACCAACTTGGTTTTGGGGGTTGACATAGCGCTCCACTGACAATCCAATGAGGGCCAGGAGTGGGTGACTCAGAGAGAGAGAGAGAGAGAGAGAGAGAGAGAGAGAGAGAGAGAGAGAGAGAGAGAGAGAGAGAGAGAGAGAGAGAGAGAGAGAGAGAGAGAGAGAGAGAGGTCTGCCAAAGAGTCCAGAGGAAAATCAGTTGTCTTAACAAGCACCGACAAAATAACCAAAGAAATATTGTAGAACTCGGGGAAAGGATGCAGAACAGCAGTGTGAGGTATTATTTGCTTTCCTTACAAGAGCGTCAAATAATGATTGTATTGAAAACACTGGTGTGTATTCGGCTCAGCAGGATGGACGGTGATATTGGATTTGTTGTCCATGAGTGCTTTACAGGCTTCCTCCAGTGACCTGATCATGCTATTCAAATTCAACAGCTTTTCCTGAAAATGCTCCATCACCAAAAAAGCGAGCAATCTCAGACTAAATGCTCTTTGGGTGTGCAGCAGGGGGAATGTGGGCAGGAGGTACGCAGCTGTGTCTGTTCAAATTTGGCAGGAAATGGGAAGCTTTCCTCTGCAATCCGTCAACACGGTGTTCAAAATCTGGGGGGAAAAAGCACGAATTGTAAAATGTAGATCATCTCCTGAGACAGGCTGGTCTCATCAAGTGTTTCGGAGCACTTTCATTTGTAGGAAAGCGTAATAATGTAAAATTACTTTTCATAAGATGGCATACGAACTGTTGCATGTGGATACGCTGCCTGTGGACAAAAGGTGCGCTTTCCTTCATGTGTGGCAACCATCTGAAACCTGTTATGGTTGGAGTGTTTTTGATCGTGGTTTATGAAGACGTCTAATTGGCTTTGGTTAAAACTGGGATTTCCACTTCACAAAGTGTGTTAACATCGGCATGTTATGCTCTGTGTTACACATGCTGGCATCACATTGGAGAACTCGTATAAACTCGATGGAACCGAGCTACTTTGGCACGTTAACGCCTTATCCGGTTTTCTGGTCATTTTCCGCCACGCTTACTAATGTGTGATGAACTCAAGTTATGTAGTCGGTCAGTGAAATAATGTTTATGGTGAATGATGTAACAATAGTGAACACACTCAAATATATGCAAATTCTGACTTTAGTAATGCAACCAAACTGTTTTTCCTCAAATGTCGCGGTGACTCTAAACGTACAGAATTGAGCTGAGATGTTGAATCCAGACACACCTGGATGCTGTTTTGATATTATGTAAAATAATCATCATTTTTCCATTCCATGATCCAAATCAGGATACAATTCAAACTATGATCTGCATGTTAAATATAGATATTTGCATAAATCTTGCTGATTTCAGAGCATTGAGGCTGGAATAGAGCGAGCGCTGTGGGAGGAACTCCATGTGGGATCTATTTTCTGGTATTGGCCGGCCCTCACATGATGCATTAATACTCGGCCGGTTCGGAAAGGCCCGGGTTGAAGATGTCTCGCCGCCGCAGAGAGGGACGGGACCGACTGTCTTCAGTACCTTGTGGGTCTGTAACACTAGCGAAAACGGACTCGTCTTGAAAGAAGAAATGATTCTCTGCATTTGACCCATCCCTGTGTATGTAGGGAGCAGTGGGCTGCCAATGACAGGCGCCCGGGGAGCAGTTAGGGGTTCAGTGTCTTGCTCAGGGACACTTTGACACAGGACACGGTGCAGCCGAGGATCGAACCGGTGACCTTTCGGTTGGCGGACAACCCTCACTACCCAGTAAGCCACGGTCGCCCCAAAACCCGGACCCCGGACCCCGGACCCCGGACCCCGTCTCGTTTACCATGTATAGGTGCGACTTTTTGCAGTGACATCACCATTTATATCTACAGCACAAAGTCTTGATATTACTATGAAAGCACACTAGATTGATGCATTTAGCTTTGAAATGTACGCCATTTTTTTTCATCCAAAACTGGATGCCCTCCCACTTCCAAGCTCTCTGTGGCGCCGCTGTGTTAGAGACTTTCATTTCACCAACCTGAAGCCTGATTTGCTTGTAAGACTTGTTAGAATATTTTCACATGGAATACATTTCATCTGACAGCTGCATCATCGAGCTGGTTCTCATGCCGTGCATTACCACGATCACCATAAGCCGCAACTGAAATCCCATCCCGGAGCTCCGGCTGCCAGAGGCACGGGACTCTGGCTGCATTGTTAGCGGTCGTGCAGGTTTAACAGCTGTCACGCTGTCAGTCAGAACACCCCAGCTTCTCCCAATCCAGCTTTACTCCTCTACTGAAGATCCTGCCCTCTTTGTACTGCACTGTAAGTGATCGACACTTCATTGCCCCGGGCACATGTCAGCACACATCTCTCCATCTCCGCTTGCTCCGCTCACACCCACGGCGCCTTTCAGAGGCGAGGATTTAAGGGACGACGCAGTGAATTTCAATGCAGTTAAATCTTAGCTCAGTTGTCAGTTTTTACACCATGTCAGGGCTACTAATTGGCTCAAATGAAGCCATTGGAAACATGCCTGTGGACATTTAAATAGTATTATTCCGATGCAGTTCAGAGGCAGCTCTGAACAGCTGGATGGTTTGAATACAGTCCTGTCACTGGGAGTGTCGTAGCCACATTGCTATGTCCGCTGCAGACGTCCAGGCTGCCAGTAGCACAAGACTTTGGTTCTCTCTCTCTCACGCAATTCCAAAGTAGTTTTGTTTGACTTGAACCTTCCTGTTTCATACTGCAGGGCAAACGTTACTACCCCAAAGCTGTTACAGATCCACTGAAGACGTCGGCTTTCAGTATTAAGGTAAAAAAACCAGAATGCACTCACACTTTTCTACCTTTGACGGACAAAGTGGTTCACTATTTGCAATTCACAAATTCGCACACATCGATGGCGTTGCCTTCCCACCGGTGGACATTGTTTTGTAAAGTATAACGGTGTGCAGGTAAACCAAAGGTTTTGGCGTGCTGAGTTGGTGAGACCATCCCCATCATGGCCCAGACTTCAAAAGTGCAACTACATTCTTCAATTCAATCTATTTGTGTAGAGCCCAAAATCACAAATTTAAAATTTGTCTCTGAGGGTTTTACAATCTGTACATCCTCCGTCCCAGAAGCCTCACGTCGGAACAGGAAGAACTCCCCAAAAACCCTTTAACGGGGAGGAAAGAGAGAGAGAGACCTGTGGGAGAGCAACGGAGGACGATCCCTCTCCCAGGATGGACAGAAGTGCAACAGATGTCATGTGTACAGAATGAACAACATAACACAGTTACAACACATTCAATGCATAGCACATTGAATTCTTATACGCACGGGTACAACAAATAGCACATTTCTGTGCCATTATGACACCTTTTAGGCTTCACCACCGTGTCATTTTGGGAAACCAACGGCCGCAGTTAGGTTGAGGCTACAAAACCACTTAGTCAGGTTGAGGAAAAACATCACAGGAAAGAAATAAGTCAGTAAAACACGGAACAGAAAAGAAGGGTCACTATCTTAACTTTAAAAAGGAAACAACACCGGTCTTGAACATTGTTCTCCCGGTTACAGGTCCGGTGTTTGACCCGTCCTATATGATGTCACTCGTTCAGGAAGAGTCATGTCTTGCCATGGTGAGAGTGGGCCATATATCCACTCCATGAATTACCTCTCAAAATGTGTGATTGTTAACTCTAGTTCGGTATGTATCAATTTGACCAAACGCTCCTCATCTCTCCATCGTCTCCTCGTAGATTTATTCTGTTTCCATTGTCGCCCTACTTTGTCCTCCAACGCTGGCTCTTCTTCTTGCACATACGTCCATTCTATTCCATTCTATGAGGAGGAAATGAATGAGCGCAGCTGCACCCCTCGTCCGAACTGAACCCAAGGGTTTTGGACGTCGCAGCCAATCCCTTTTCCACATTGTGAGTTATGGACCCGTAATGCTTTGGCTTGAAACGCGATATCCGCTCTGGACACCGAGGCTGCCAACACAGCAGCGACAACAAACCTTCATCTCCATAATATGCGTCAAGTAAGAAAGAGTATCCATGTGAAACACGAGGAGGGAAGAGCAGCTGGTAATGAATGCTGCGTCAGTGACATCGCCGATCTTTCACCGTATCCACGATCCTGTGTGACCCCCACAAACCCACAGCTCTCTGTGGATCATGCTTACTGTGATTGACTAGTGCTCCATCTGTTACATCTATGCTCATCAATATTTCCTCTATTTTTCTTTCAATATTTCCCCAGTGCGTGTGTGTGTGTGTGTAATTTGCATGAAACCACTGGCCCCTCCCCTCTGTACAACATAATCTCACAGAAGTACTTGGAGCCAAGCAGGAGCTGCACAACAGTTGCAAAAGGAAGTACCGTCTCGCCCAAGCCAAGCCTGGATGCTGAGGGTGTGTGTGTGTGCCTGGATGCTGAGGGGGTGTGTGTGTGCCTGGATGCTGAGGGTGTGTGTGTGCCTGGATGCTGAGGGAGTGTGTGTGTGCCTGGATGCTGAGGGTGTGTGTGTGCCTGGATGCTGAGGGAGTGTGTGTTTGCCTGGATGCTGAGGGAGTGTGTGTTTGCCTGGATGCTGAGGGTGTGTGTGTGCCTGGATGCTGAGGGTGTGTGTGTGTGCCTGGATGCTGAGGGAGTGTGTGTTTGCCTGGATGCTGAGGGAGTGTGTGTTTGCCTGGATGCTGAGGGTGTGTGTGTGCCTGTCTGCTTCCTTGGCTCAGCTCTGGCAGCCCTCCTCCACTCCTGTTCTCACCAGCGTTGTGCCAACAGCAAGTCTCTTCTCCAAGCCACATCCATTTACAGTGATAGCTTCCTGGCATCCGTCCGTCATCACAGTGTTGTGGTCGGGTTTGTATCCTGCCAGGACAATTCAGTCTTTGTAACAAATCCACTTGAAAGTGAAAGTCCTCGTGAGTTCGGTGGCGATGCTGTCTCGTGTTTCTTGCTGTTTGAGAAGGTGGAGTGATAGAAGTCACTGATGCATTCTGTCGTCTGTCCTGCCTGAAGGCGTGTACATAACGAGATTACAAATGTCAATTAGCAACGTAAATGTTGTTTCTTTCAGCTACGGGAGACTGATGCTGTATGATACAGTTTGCCATTCACAGTAAGCGTTGTTGTGGACGCTGCTTACTCAATGGCCTCTGTGTTGTTGATAGAAAATGTCTCCAGAGCAATATGGCTAAACACAGCATGCCAGTGTAATTCTCCATTTGCTTCATGGCACTTCTTTCATCTTTACTACACTTTCCAAAAACACTGAGGAAATATATTGCAGCACAACTGAGGTCCTCGGAATCGAGATGTCAGTGATGACATTACAGTTCAAAATGCTTATTGCTCTCATCTCTCGCCTCTCTGTTACTTCCCCCTTTCAACCTGTCCATCCATCTTTCCCTCTTTTATTTTTTCATTTTTCTGTCCGGTGCGTTTGTCTTGCCCTCTCTCTCCCTCCGTCGCTCCACTGCTTTTATCTCATTCCTTACGCTGTCTCATCCTCCCTCCTTCTTTATTCACTTTCCCTCTCTGTCTCCTGGCTCATGCTTCTCTCTCTCTCTCTCTCTCTCTCTCTCTCTCTCTCTCTCTCTCTCTCTCTCTCTCTCTCTCTCTCTCTCTCTCTCTCTCTCTCTCAGTATTTTGGACCCAGACCACAAAGAGCTTAGTGCTGGGACAGATCTATAAACAATCAGTTGCATATCGAGAGCCAATGGTGGCAGCTCTGCCCAGAAGGCTAATTCCTTCTGGGCTTTTTTTACAGTGTATTGCTCTTCTTTCTGTTTGTCTTATATCGTTTTTAATTGTATTTCATTTTGAAGGTTAGACGTTAACATCACACCAGGATGCTCCATGCTCTGTGAATGGTAAATCCAGTCATGAATGAATTGAAGCAGAAGGTGTCAACCACGGCGTTCAAGGAAAATTGAAAACTTTCTATGATTTCTGCCTCCCAACAGCTGGGCAGAGTGTGTTTTTCTATATTTACTTTCTAATTTTGACGTTTGTGTCGGTCCCCGCTTTTGTCTTTCTATGTTCAGCCATATTAACCTATTTCTGCTTCAGTTTATCTCTCTTGTGTCCAAACAAACCACCGTTTCCTACTGTTAGCATTGATGCCTTTGAAGCAGACAATACAGTTGGAGATCAGTGTTGAAAATACATGAAACCGCAAGTAATCGAAGCAACTATATCTCATGTGGTGTTTGGCATTTTGATCCCTCTCATCTCCGGCTGTGTTGCAGAATGCCTTGTCACTGAGCCCTAACAACCCTGTCTTCTGCTAAACTACGTTGCCATGCAACCGCATTCTCAACCACGTTGCGATCACACATGGCCAATGTCGTAAACGGAAACAGAACACAACGAAAACACAGAATAGATTACTTGGTTACATTTAGGCAGCACATAGTTGGCTTAGAAGTACGTTGGTTACGTTATTTAAGTTACAGACGTTAACTGAAACAAGTCAACAGTGGATTTTGGTATTCGCGCCGCGTTAATCGCGTCATTCGCCCCGGCGGGGACCATTTGTGTTAATGGCCAGAGAGAATCACGCCGGAGAGGGGGCGGGGCTTATCACCCTGGAAGCCGTTCGAATGTCCGCCATCAACCATGGAAAAATAACTCGTATTTCTGCCTAGTACGTACTGTGGAAGTCCCAGATATCCAGATATCCCCAGATAGTTATGGAAGCAAAACATCCCAAAATTCTCTCCAAGAGAAACGATGTTTTTGCATCGGTGTCTCGCCTAAAAATGTTGCTTCAGGCTGTTTGCTGGTGTTGGTGTGCATGTCAACACATAATGTTTTTACAGAGTCCTACTGCTCTGTAACTAGTTATTTCATCTTTCCAGGTCACATAGTGTTGTCTGTGAGTGTGTATTGGTGTGTTCTACATGTCTTGTGGGAACATGAATCTATTCACACAGTCACATTGTGGGGACTCGTCTTCCTTGTGGGGACAAAATGACAACCGCGTCACGTAAACCATTTCATTTCAGAGTGAAGATTTGGTTAAGGGTTGGGATTAAAGTGGTCGTGGTTATGGTTAGTTGTTAGTTGTGTGTGTGTGTGTGTGTGTGTGTGTGTGTGTGTGTGTGTGTGTGTGTGTGTGTGTGTGTGTGTGTGTGTGTGTGTGTGTCATAGCGTTTTCAGCTCCTGCCCACTCAGGTCGGGGCCCAAACCGCTGCCATTTTTCTTCACAATGGAGAGAAACCTCTTCGTGAAATAAATAGGTGTGTGTATCTGTGTGCATGTTTGTGTGTGTGTGTGTGTGTATCTGTGTGCATGTTTGTGTGTGTGTGTGTGTGTGTATCTGTGTGCATGTTTGTGTGTGTGTGTGTGTGTGTGTATCTGTGTGCATGTTTGTGTGTGTGTGTGTGTGTATCTGTGTGCATGTTTGTGTGTGTGTGTGTGTGTGTGTATCTGTGTGCATGTTTGTGTGTGTGTGTGTGTGTGTGTATCTGTGTGCATGTTTGTGTGTGTGTGTGTGTGTGTGTATCTGTGTGCATGTTTGTGTGTGTGTGTGTGTGTGTGTGTGTATCTGTGTGCATGTTTGTGTGTGTGTGTGTGTGTATCTGTGTGCATGTTTGTGTGTGTGTGTGTGTGTGTATCTGTGTGTATGTTTGTGTGTGTGTGTGTGTATCTGTGTGCATGTTTGTGTGTGTGTGTGTGTGTGTGTATCTGTGTGCATGTTTGTGTGTGTGTGTGTGTGTGTGTATCTGTGTGCATGTTTGTGTGTGTGTGTGTGTGTGTGTGTGTGTGTGTGTGTGTGTGTGTGTGTGCATGTGTGTGTGTGTGTGTGTGTGTGTGTGTGTGTGTGTGTGTGTGTGTGTATACGGTGTTAGCTTTGGAAATGTCAGCTAATCGATTCAGGGTCGCTGTGTTTTGTTAAACACAATATCTCCGATGGATAACCACGAAAAAATACACAACAGGCAATTCTCCCTCTCTGCTTCTTCTTCTCTACATTTGTCCTGTTCGCTATCTTTGTGTATTCTCTCTTCGTCTGCATCCGTCTCTTTTTATTCTGTCTCTTCACATATGGCAGGAACTTGGCCCCAAGCGCGTTACAATGTACTGAATGCAGTGGCGGCTGGTGGAACATGTTCTAGGTCGGGCCATCCTATCAATCTCAGCAAACATCCCAGTATGATTTCATGCAAAAAAAATTTAGCATCAAACACGCATTATTACTTGGCAGTTAAATATTTAACATTTATTCCAACATGAAAAAAAGCAGTAAATAACACTTATATAATATAATACAATATAATATAACATGTTTATTTATTGAGATGCCCCTATGGACCTTGTTATAGGAGGTAAAGATCAGGAGAAGTAAACATGAAGTGTAATTATGAATACTGATGTTAAATTAAGCTATGATGAGTTTTCACTGTTCATTTAGGGGGAAAAAGTGGCCCGGGAATTACTGTCAGACCGGCCCACTCAATACACGGCGCGCTGCCCACTCAATACACGGCATGTATTTCGGCGGTCTACGGCGGCCATTCGCACCTCCGCCGGCGTCGCCCCGACAGACGCCCGGCACGACCGCACGGCGCAGACCGCGGTTATGGAGAAACGTTTTTAAAAGCACCGTAGTGTCCAGCAGTGCTATCGCGTCCTCGGATCGTGAGGAGTAGTATAATGTCAGTTTATACTGTTGATACAGTTTTCACTGATTATTGACTTTCGGTATTAGAGTAAATTGAACGTGTTCTGTGAAGCATATAATATAGTCCCGTCGGCCTACCGGGGATTCCCCCGGTATCCCCGATGGCCAGTCCGCCCCTGCCTGTGGATACGTATGGTATGTCGAAGTAATCAGCGTACTTTTAGGAAGAAAGGAAGTTGATTGACTGACTTGTACGAAGTAGTGAAGCTTCGCATGTAGTCTGCTGTCTGATTGTGAGGTCAGGCTGATCTGATATCAGCTCTTTGGCTGCAGAATCTCCTCAAAGTTCTCCTCTCAAACGGGTCTTGGAGGAGGAGAGCTCGCCTGTAGAGACTTCTCCTGACGAGAACGCGCAGCTCCGGGGCCTGATCGTTCTGGCCCACAGCTGAATCTATTTGAGGCGCTGATTGGCTAAATTGTATGTCACTCATTTATATCTTGAATCAGCAATTGGCTAAACGGCTTCATAGACCCGCCTCTTTTGGGCCAAAACGATCAGGCCCCCCTCGCTGCGCGTTCTCAGAGTGTCGTGCACACAGACAGAGAGCACGAGCAGACGAGCACACAGGGGGAGAGGACGAGCAGGAAAAGCATATATTTTGCGCAGATATCATATTGTACACACATTACTGGGTACATTACATAGTTAAAAAACACAAATATTGACAATTTGTATAATTCATGATTATTATTTTTTTTTTATTTAATTTTTTTTCCTGTAGCTCATGGTGGGGCCATGCCCCATGGCCCTCTCTTGACCAGCCGCCACTGACTGAATGTAAGTTGTTGTCTTGCTCTCTCTTTTCTAGTGGTCAATACACAGTACATGCGTGGGCGGATTATGAGACAAACGAATGGCTCCTGGGCAGAGACATGCAAAGGGCCCCTCGCCTTCACTGCATCGAGCAACACAGGCTGTAGAGCTGCTCAGCCTCCTTCTGTTGGGGTCTTGTGTCTCTCTGTAGTTGTTGCGCATCTCTTTGGTTTTGAGTCTCTTTGAACTATTTTCTGTCACTTTGTAGCTGTTTTATGTCACTTGGTAATTTATTTTGTATCCTTGTTATTTTTTGTCTATGGTTGCTTTTTTGTCTCTTTGTTGTCATTTTGCGTATCTTTGTGGTTGTTTTGCTCCTTTTCGTAGCCATTTTGAGTCTCTTTGACGTGTCTCTGTGTCTCTATTTGCAACAGGTTTGATTCTTTTTATAGTTTTGGTCTCTTCGTCGTCTCTTCGTCGTCTCTTCGTCGTCTCTTCGTCGTCTCTTCGTCGTCTCTTTGTCGTCATTTTGAGCACGGTAGGCATGCCAGTAATTCATCCATGGTAACATATGCACTACTTTACACTCCACATGTATGAGTATAAACGCTCTCTCTATCTCTCGTCAAGGCCTTTAGCTACCAGAGCATCTTCTCTGGGAGAGTTGTTGTCAAAGAGTCTTATTTTGCTGATCTCGACACATTTGGTGTGCTTGATGCGTCTTCATCAGCATGCTTGTGTGCAAGTTCTTCTCATGCTCCCGTTTGACTGTTCCATCATGTCAAAGCTGTCGTGCTGATCTGCACATATTTAATGTATGTGTGTGTGTAGGTTGGGGATAATTTCATACCTGTGTTTAAGGACACGTGCGTTTCAGTTTGCAAACCCTGATCGACTTGTTTTTCTACGCGAGTGAAATGTTCCGACCATCTGACATTTATGTGATTGTTTGCCGATTTCTTTTAAGAATTTCACATCCCGTGTCTCTCTCTTCAGCTGGTTATGATGTTTACTTGCCTCGAATGGATCCGTGAGAAAGTCTCTGCCTCCTTGGCTTGCCTTTAAATTCACTCTGGCTCTCAGTGCTTTGAATTAACACATCGAGAGAGGGTTTGATTTAGCATTTATTTATTCAGAGCGGCAGCAAAAAAAAAAAACAGCCACGGGAGAGAGAGAGACTAACACTCTGGAAAGACAAGTTGAGTGGGAGCTCGTGGAGTGGAAAAAAGGAGGAAGATAATTCAGAAGAAGTGTGTTTAAGTGAGCATATCTTCTATCTGTCTTATGTGTTGATTTATTGGGCCATTTTTCTTCACCTGTTTTTTTTGTACTTTTTTCACAAAGTGTTGGTCCATTTTTTACATTGTAATTGTTTTACCTCGAGCAAAGCACTGCGGCCATATGGCTGCTCAATGGACTGCGCCTCCCGTTTGGCCAGAGTTGATTTGTGTCTCCTCTCCCTCATCACATCCCACCGCTGAGAACGGAAAAGTGCTTTAAGTCACACAGAGACACAGAGAGAGAGAGAGAGAGAGAGAGAGAGAGAGAGAGAGAGAGAATGTGCATGTTGACCGTCTGCTGCTTTGCTCTTTTAGGTGTGTGTGTGAGAGAGAGAGAATAAGAGAGAGACGGAGACGGAGACAGGCCGACGGACAGAAAGAAGTCCAGATGTGCGCCCAGCCACTCTACAACACAGCCAACCGGTCACCATGGTAACGCAGCGAGCTGTGGGCTGCTTACGTCGACTAAACGCACACACACACACACACACAGTTTGTACTGTTGTACTTGTGAGGACCTTTATTGATGAGAAAGCATTCCTTTACCTTTATCCCTAAACCTAAAATTAATTCTAAGTTTCGCCCTAAAAACGAGTCCTGAACCTCCAGAGATGAAGTGATGACCAGTCAACATGTACTCCAGGTTTGAAGTTCTTATATATGTATATATATCTGTGTATATATATCTATGTATATCTCACACACATACATTCCTACAGTACCAACAGTGGACTATGTACTACTCCAACCAAGTGTGGACCAGTTTCTGTAAAAGATTAAACATTTCTCCGTGATTTAAATATTGTGAAGATATTCATGACCACGTTAGGGGAAAATAAATAATGTTTTACCTGCAAAACCTGAAGCAACTTGGCTGCATACAGTCATCTCAAAGACTGCAGTATCAGCAACCAAATGTACTTTATCTGGTCTTTGATTAAATGAAATGTATTTCTTCTCTCAGTCATCTTGCATGCACACAGAAATTCTTCTTTTCGTGACTTTGTTCTCTCTTAAACACACACACACACACACACACACACACTCACACACTCACAATATTATCATATAAAGTGTTGCATCCATGACCAGATTATTGCCCTCTATGTACATCTTTCTCTCTTGAGAAGTCAATGTTCAGTTTGATTTAAGATTGTTCAGCAGGACGGCATCCCCTACTCTCTCTCTCTCTCTCTCTCTCTGTCTCTCTCTCTCTCTCTCTCCCTCTCTCTCTGTCTCTGTCTCTGTCTCTCTCTCTCTCTCTCTCTCTCTCTCTCTCTCTCTCTCTCTCTCTCTCTCTCTCTCTCTCTCTCTGATCTGCTTCTCTCTGCGACATCAGCAGCTTGAAAGATGTAACTATTTATTAAAACTGACAAGATTCATTGCCTGTAAGTCTTGGTGAAAGTGTGTGTGTGTGTGTGTGTGTAGGTGGTTGAGCGAGCTGGTGCTTTGTGCATGTTTGTGTGTGTGTTCGTCTATGCGGATGCTTGTGTTTGTGCGTGTGTGTGTGTGAGAGGGGCTAAACAGGAGGGGGGGGGGAATCAGCATCTTCTGTCAACACAGCTGGTCACTCTTTGTAAAGAAGGATAAGCTCTCTGTCTCACACACAGTCTGAACAATGTTCATGTAGAGGAGTACACAACAAACACACTCATATGTAATGTTACAAAAAATACTCAAACACTGTCACTCTTTCACACACACAGCTGCAGCGTCTGTGTTGACCAAGAACCCAGTGTTAGCAAGCAAGCTGCGTCTGAGTGTGTGTGTGAGTGTCTGAGTGTGTGTGTGTGTGTGTGTTTGTGTCTGTGTGTGTGTGTGTGTGTGTCTGAGTGTGTGTGTGTGTGTGTGTCTGTGTGTGTGTGTGTGTGTGTGTGTGTGTCTGTGTGTGTGTGTGTGTGTGTGTGTGTGTGTGTGTGTGTCTGTGTGTGTGTGTCTGTGTGTGTGTGTCTGAGTGTGTGTGTGTGTGTGTGTGTGTGTTTGTGTCTGTGTGTGTGTGTGTGTGTCTGAGTGTGTGTGTTTGCTGTTATTGTGCGGCAGTGAAGTCTAACGTGGATAAAGTTGATTGTATACCAAAATCCTCACCTGCTGAGTAATTTGTATATTAGCAGGAATGTAGCACAGCATAGAAGGGACAGCAGTGCTCTGTTTATTTAAATATAAATATGATGTCGCTCGTATCAACAAATAATCATCAACAAGAATTGTGATCTTGACATTGTGTAATACATTTGTGATCATAACTTTGGCTCTCACTGTGCAGACCGACAGTCCTACTCATTACTCCTGACATGTAAACACACTTACCCAACATGTGCATATGCAGACAAACAGCATGCACAGATTCACATTGAGACAGACAAACACACACATCATGACCACAAACGGCCAAACAATCGTCCGAGACATGAAGAGCTAAATGTGAGGACGGACGTGAGGACCCCCCCCCCCCCCCCCCCCGCATCACATCTTCACATCGGGTCGTCCTCGGCAGGAAAGTGTGCGAGGAGCCCGGAATATAAGCAGCAATTCAAGTTTATGTCCCTTCGGCTCAGAGGAAGTGGTTTCTTCGTAGTGATGGACTGCGTATGTCGCAATGTGCGGCTGTGTGTAAATGGCTGAAAATGTTTTTTTTCGGGTAATGAGGTGCGCACAAACTATCTGAGTCAGTCCTGCTTAAGGTCGTTTAAAGCTCTTCTCCTGCTGTTTTAACAAGCGGCTCGAGTTCCCGCCGCCGTTTCCCTCATTTCACATTTCACATCTTCCTGTGAATGATTTTGCTCGATGCAACACTTTCACATTATCACAAGCCCGACGCTGTTCAGGGCTTTTTCACCTCC
>CM051691.1:30378839-30381339 GCA_028022725.1 Lycodopsis pacificus
TCGGCCGGTCCTCATCTTTCATCATCTTTCTTGCAGAGACACGCTGACACACACAGCAGCCTTGAGGAATGGCTGATGACTAAATAGCCACATTCACCGTGTCTAACAACACTACTGGACTCCCCACAGCCCAGAGAGAGAGACGGAGAATCCCACATGTCCGTTCACGTTGCCACCAGTCCATCTGTCTTTAGTTGCGTGTGCAATATGTAAGCGTGTGTAGAAACTTGTGTCCGTGTGCCTGCTTGATTGCCCGTGCATGAGCATGCTGATTCACACACTTCAGGTCGCTTGCGTTGTGTCTGGGCTTTCCACTGGGAAGCCTCTTTGATCAGCCGCTGGTGCTGACTCCACAGGAGCTGATTATTCCATATCCATAAATTCTACACGGTGTTATCCCGCCAGCTGAGGGCTGAAGTTACCTCCTCTACGGTGAGAAAAGTACCGCCATTTCTTTTAATGTTCGGTCATCAATCCTGCTGCAGTGTCGGTGACACTTTCTCGCAAGTGCTGCACGTACCTTTGGAATGAATGTTCATGAACTTCATGTGTGTGAGGAGTGTGTGAGGATAGCCATGCTGCTGCTCGCGTGTGTTCGCGTGTTCATTTTATCTTGTGTTGTTGCCCGTGCGTTCCCAGATCAGCTCGCTGGGAGCCGGCCAATGACTGCAGGGCTTGAACAAGTTAAAGGAATGTGTAAAGAGGAGCGCTGGCAGGACTCAAATACTCGCAGAAGAAGAAAAAACAGCTTCTGTTCTTAACGCGCTTTGATTCATAGAAGCACATTTTCTATCTTTAGCTTCATCAAGGCATGAGTAAACACTGCTGATTGGCTCTTTGACTCCCGGCCTCTGTCGCTCTTCTTTTACGAGAATGTTTAAGATGTAAATCATGTTCATGAGAGCAGAGCAGGAGGACGGTGGCATATCAAAGGGCTGTCAGCTTGTGTTTCACAGAAACATGTCTTTCATGAAGGGACGGAAACATGCAGCGATTAGACAGTTTTAATGTCTTTCTTTGATCTTGGAGTTGAGATAAGATCTTCAGGATTTCAACGTGTCAGACCAGGACGCAGGTTCTTCGGTTATTAATGTACATACATGAACATTTGAGCGCACGTGGACAGTAACAAACTTTCTCTGTTCCAAAAAAAAGACGTCTTCCTCACTTCGAACACCAGATTGAGCATCGCGTTAGTTCAGCTCAGCTCACAGTCCCAAGCCGCTTTGCAAGCTCTCCCACATGAGAGCGACCAGGCTGCCCGTGTACTCGCTTCAACTGATCCTGCCGCTCGTCATGTCGATCCCCGTCCATGATGATGAGCGTCACGGATTCACCGCATCAGCAATCTGAAGCAGAGGAAGCTATCCATGAAGAGAGCGCCGCGTCCTGCCGCCGGAGCTCTCGTCTGCTAATAACAATTCAAATACAGCCCAGCGTTAGCGCATGGCCAGTGCCCAGCCTCCTGGAAGCCTCATTCCAAAACTCTTTTTCATGGAAAATCATCCGTATCAAACATCCAACTGCAGATCCTTCCAACTCCTCTGTCCCCGGGAAGATTGCCGTCAAAAGGAAACGCTGCTCCCGCAACTCCCGTTGCATTCCAAGCCCCAGCGGCCGGCTCCACCGACCAGGGTAAGCCCGTCTGGTCGGCCTTGTCCAACATCCAGTCAACGATTGCCAAAGTTTACTCCACAATCCAAGCCATGGAGTCCAGCTTAGCACCCTCAGCAAGTCCGTTTGTTGAAAGTCCTCCTGTCTTCAGAGCTGTTGTGGATCATGGAGATGTGTCTGTGATGCTGAAGGACAGCGACTTCATGTGAAGTTCATCAAAGTAAAAATAAAGCCATTTATTCAGGTCAGCGCCCGCGAGCTGGAGAAGGCTTTAAAGAAACATCCGAACTGCTGTTTTGTGAATTGTCTGATCACTGGACTGGTTCAAGGTTCACAGCTGGTTTTTCCCAAAAGTGTCATTCATATTGATGCATTACTGGACAGAGGCTAAGAAAGGATTCATCTTGGGTCCATTTGTTATATCCCCCTTTTCCAATGACTCACACTAGTATATCGGTGTAGCTACCCGTAAGTATTCTGGGACATAGCGCCCAACCATCGATATCTGCCCCTTACAATGACCACGCATCAACAGTCTCATTGCTTCGGCACCATATTCCCTGTTCTATGCCGAACCCTGACCCATCAGGTTTATTCAGAAAGCCGGTAGAGGGGCGTGGCTAGCCCGGGCAGATATCACAGACATCAGATATGTTAAATGTTGAAGGTAGAGATGGAATGTATTTCCTGGTTCGGCTCACCTTTGGTTGTCGCAGCAACACTAACACATGTGATACTTTGTCAGAGGCGCTTTTCTCCGGGTCTGGTGGTATCTCGTTCTTTTATACTGAGGATGTAAATCTTCACTCACGATATATATATATATATATATATATATATATATATATATTGAGTTATCTACAGACAGTGGTTTGCCGACGTACGG
>CM051691.1:30388839-30431339 GCA_028022725.1 Lycodopsis pacificus
GTACTGAACAAAGACAGAGAGAGTACTGAACAAAGACAGAGAGCGTACTGAACAAAGACAGAGAGTACTGAACAAAGACAGAGAGAGTTCTGAACAAAGACAGAGAGAGTACTGAACAAAGACAGAGAGTACTGAACAAAGACAGAGAGAGTACTGAACAAAGACAGAGAGAGTTCTGAACAAAGACAGAGAGAGTACTGAACAAAGACAGAGAGTACTGAACAAAGACAGAGAGAGTACTGAACAAAGACAGAGAGAGTTCTGAACAAAGACAGAGAGAGTACTGAACAAAGACAGAGAGAGTTCTGAACAAAGACAGAGAGAGTACTGAACAAAGACAGAGAGTACTGAACAAAGACAGAGAGTACTGAACAAAGACAGAGAGAGTACTGAACAAAGACAGAGAGAGTTCTGAACAAAGACAGAGAGAGTTCTGAACAAAGACAGAGAGAGTACTGAACAAAGACAGAGAGTACTGAACAAAGACAGAGAGTACTGAACAAAGACAGAGAGAGTACTGAACAAAGACAGAGAGAGTACTGAACAAAGACAGAGAGAGTACTGAACAAAGACAGAGAGAGTACTGAACAAAGACAGAGAGAGTACTGAACAAAGACAGAGAGTACTGAACAAAGACAGAGAGAGTACTGAACAAAGACAGAGAGCGTACTGAACAAAGACAGAGAGTACTGAACAAAGACAGAGAGAGTACTGAACAAAGACAGAGAGAGTACTGAACAAAGACAGAGAGAGTACTGAACAAAGACAGAGAGAGTACTGAACAAAGACAGAGAGAGTACTGAACAAAGACAGAGAGTACTGAACAAAGACAGAGAGAGTACTGAACAAAGACAGAGAGAGTACTGAACAAAGACAGAGAGAGTACTGAACAAAGACAGAGAGAGTACTGAACAAAGACAGAGAGTACTGAACAAAAACAGAGAGTACTGAACAAAGACAGAGAGAGTACTGAACAAAGACAGAGAGAGTACTTAACAAAGACAGAGAGTACTGAACAAAGACAGAGAGAGTACTGAACAAAGACAGAGAGTACTGAACAAAAACAGAGAGTACTGAACAAAGACAGAGAGTACTGAACAAAGACAGAGAGTTCTGAACAAAGACAGAGAGAGTACTGAACAAAGACAGAGAGTACTGAACAAAGACAGAGAGAGTACTGAACAAAGACAGAGAGTACTGAACAAAGACAGAGAGAGTACTGAACAAAGACAGAGAGAGTACTGAACAAAGACAGAGAGAGTACTGAACAAAGACAGAGAGAGTACTGAACAAAGACAGAGAGAGTACTGAACAAAGACAGTGAGAGTACTGAACAAAGACAGAGAGTACTGAACAAAAACAGAGAGTACTGAACAAAGACAGAGAGAGTACTGAACAAAGACAGAGAGAGTACTTAACAAAGACAGAGAGTACTGAACAAAGACAGAGAGAGTACTGAACAAAGACAGAGAGTACTGAACAAAGACAGAGAGTTCTGAACAAAGACAGAGAGAGTACTGAACAAAGACAGAGAGTACTGAACAAAGACAGAGAGAGTACTGAACAAAGACAGAGAGTACTGAACAAAGACAGAGAGAGTACTAAACAAAGACAGAGAGTACTGAACAAAGACAGAGAGGCGTCTCTTTGCATCTGTTTGAGGAGCTGAAGTCTCTCTCATCGTGTCGTTCATGCTCCTTTGCTTTCAGATGATCTTCTATTGTCTTCTGTTGTGCTGCTGCTCTCTGGTCGTGTTGCTGCTATCCTCTCCCTCATCTCCCTGCCTGTCTTTTCATTTCCTCTCTCCCTCTCTCCATTGCCTCTCTCCTGCACAGCTGATTGGAAAGCCATATCGCCACAATGTGACATATTACAGGGTTGAAGGAAAGATATCTGATGACCACACGTCGTAGAGTTTGCAGATCATTGTGGAGTCATGTCTGCAGACTTGCTCTCCTCATCTCTTCTGCCTCTCTCCTTTGTTTTGCTTTCCTCTGCCCTCTCTTCTCATTTCCTCTCTCTTTCTCTGCTCTTTGTTCCTCGTCTTTCCTCCCTCTCAAACACATGACTAGTCCTCTTCTCTCCTCTTCTCCGGAACCAGCTTCACCTGACATCTTTGACTCTTGTGAAGTTGAATAGTTGTGTGTGGATCTACTGCTGATTGTCATTGGTAGAAATGAAACCTCCGGTCAACACCTCGATAAACTGCAAGCTGTTAAACATGTTGCCTCTCTCTGGGCTGTTTGCAGAGCCCGTGTGTGTCGTGGTGTTTGACGTTCTGGACATGAACACGGATAACAAACATACGTTTCTCCTCCACGTCCACGTACACATCTGGCTACTGCACTGACCCGATAGTTAACGTCTGCGCTAACGGTACGCGGATCTCCTTTCGGTTGCATTCACCATCTTCGGTGCTTCATTTTCATGCACAGCTGAGAAGCTATTGAACTGTAAAAGCGGCCGTTTCAGTAGCGTTCCACCGCTGGCTTCACCGTGAGTACGTTTCAAATCGCTCATTGAAATCAACTGTTGCACGTACACTGAAGGTCAACGGGCCTGTTTCCTCACAGACCTTTTAAACGTGTCAAAGCAGTGAAAGCTCAGCTGTAACTACAAAGCTGTGACAGCCAGCGTGCTGAAAGAGAAACCTCATGGAAGAGAATACATGCAGGTTCACTTGCATTTTCAATTTCAACGTGTTTGTATTATTGTTCCTTTAGTTCCACTGCACCTTGACGGTTCCCTGAGCACGGATCTGTCAGTACTGCATGTGGAACCTTCCTACGCTTCTCCCTTCACGTTTGTTTTCAGGTTTCTTTGAATTCAAGGCCAAATTACACAGTGGTTATATGTAATACTGTATAGTGCAGTTAATCACAAAACAGGAAATACTATTTAAACCCAGCACCAAGAAACACAGACTTTGTAGTATTTTAGTTTCTCTTTGTGGTTGTTTTGTATCTTTAAGCAGCCATGTTGTGTATCTTTGCAGTTGTTTTGTGTGTCTTTGTTGTCATTTTGCATGTCGTTGTTCTATTTCTGGTCACTTTAGATCTATTTGTAGTCGTTTTGGTCTCATTTGAATATATCTTGTCTCTTTGAGGTCTGTTTGAGTCTCTTCCTTGTTGGTACGTGTCTATTTCAGTGACATTCTGCAGGTGCAGGGGCAGTAATCCATCCATGGCTGTAGTATTTGTGTTTAGTAGTTTCAACGCAATATAGAACATCTGTACGTCCCTCGACTGCTTACTTGGTTGTATCAAACAAAGATGTCTTCCATGTGTAGCTGATAAGCGGGAATCACTGTCTCGGTTTATTATGCTCCGTTGTGGAAAGGAAGGCGGCGGAGGGGGAACAGCTGACATGCAGGAATGTAGAGACAGGGGGTGTCGGCCTTTCTGTCAGCCGGTATCGGGGTTCATAGGAGACGGAAAACGTTCTCCAGACGAGGCGACAGGCAGCGAGACAACGAGCGAGCGAGTAACAGAGACGAAGCCGACGTGAGGACTCCTCTGTACCGCGTGTTCAAGATGTCTTGAACAGTCTGATTTGATGGAGCTCTGGAGCTTTGTGTGCTAACGCCGTGTTTTCTTTTGTGCAGATGATGGTTGTACACAGTTGTACACAGTTGCTCACGGTTGTGATTTGGGCTGTTTTATTGACCTGGAAGTGTTTTGGGCTGTAAGCCGGCAATCTGATCCGGCAACACCGGCCAAGAAGTCAACACATGCCGTCACAGAGGAGGTGCACAAAGCCGTTGGAGGGTTGATCTGATCCCTGATCACATTGAACATTCAATGGTCTGTTCATGTTGCAGTGAAAGTCATATTTCTCTCTCTATATATCTACTGCATTTCTAGAGGATTCCTTTTCCTTTTGGATGGATCGTGATTCTCACATGGGTCTCCAGTGCCCAGTGCTTGTGTCTGCTAACATCATTAAAACTCACCCAAGTATCTCCACCACACACCACTCCAAAGGTTTCCGGGCACTTCACACTAAGTCAATGCAGATCGTGTGATCACGATGCAGAATGTAATTCTCACACGGTGGATGTCGAATTTGGAACCAAAGTGGAAATCATGTGACGACTAAATGGTCTGGAGCAAGTGAGAGGTTGCCAACCACTGCGGTGCAGCGGCTCCTCGGTGCATGAAGCAGCCTCTCCATCTCTGTGTGCCAAACAACAGCCTCCCTCACACTCCGTCTCCACGCCGCCTTCGCTTCTCCGGCTCTGGCGAGTTCAGCCTCGTCTCCCCTTCTATCTTTTGCACTCGCTGAACTCTTACTCCAGGAACTGCAGATCAGTCTAAACTGTGCAACACATTCACATTCCTGCATTCTGTAACTTGCATTTTGACCTTTTCCAACAAAGCAGAAAACACATGCAGTGTTGAGTCTTGATAAGTTTGGATTCATAATTCTCCTCCGAACACGAGTTGTGTGTTGTGTGTGTGTGAGTGCGCGACGCTGCTGTTGTCCATTAATAATAATAATAATAATGTATTTTATTTATGACGCACTTTTCATTTTAAAAAAAATCTCAGAGTGCCACAGAACCAGTACATAGTAAAAACATAGTAAAAAGCATAGTTAAAACATACCGTAGTTAAAAAAATAAAAAATAAAATAAACTATAATAAATAAAAATAAAATAAATAAATAAAATAAAATAAAATAAATAAATAAATAAATAAATAAATAAATAAATAAATAAATAAATAAATAAATAAATAAATAAATAAATAAAATAATAATAAAAATTAAAAAAATTTAAAAAAAATTAAAAAAATTAAAAATAAAAACCAGTGAATGAACAGAGACACAAAAGAAATAACTGATAGAAGCTGCCTGCTTCAGACTCCTGCTTCAAGCTGACTGTGTTCTTATGAAAGTTGACGACTGACACAACAATTTGTAAGTCAAATGACAGATTATTTTGACTTAAAACTTGACCGGTGTACATCACGTTGGACTATTACTTCAGATAAAGCCCCAAAAGCTTGAGGCAACAAGACTTCTTGGTTCGAGAAAAGATGAAGGTTTGTGTTCAAACAATAACGTAGCATTGTGATGTAACCACCACGACAACAAGTGTCCTGCGGGTGAAAGTCCTCGTCATTACACAACGTTCTCTCCATTCACTACGTCACTTCTTCAGCAGGTATGCAGAGCTCGTAGTAACGCAGCAGTCTCGTGAAAGCTACATTTTCCCTTCTGATCTTTCCGTCTTCGTCTTATCTTCTTGCCATTTTGCGTCCTCTCACCCAGCTTTGTGTTTCTTCCCATCACTCTGTCTCTGAACATCTGTGCTCTGTGTGCACTTGCTCAGCAGCGGAGTATTTATATCAGGGTATTAGTATAATTGCCACATTTTTCTAGCGGGCGGTGAGGAATGCATTTGTCTCCCAGTCAGATCGAGACGTGGCGGCACAGACTCCAACAGCTGGGGTTCAGCAGTAACAGGTGCAAGGAGGCTGTTGTGGCTTCACACTGGATCCTGATTGTGAGTGTGTGTGTGTGTGTGTGTGTGTGTGTGTGTGTGTGTGTGTGTGTGTGTGTGTGTGTGTGTGTGTGTGTGTGTGTGTGTGTGGGAGACAATGTGTGTCAGATTGCATGTGTGTGTGTGTGTGTGTGTGTGTGTGTGTGTGTGTGTGTGTGTGTGTGTGTGTGGGAGACAATGTGTGTCAGATTGCATGTGTGTGTGTGTGTGTGTGTGTGTGTGTGTGTGTGTGTGTGTGTGGGAGACAATGTGTGTCAGATTGCATGTGTGTGTGTGTGTGTGTGTGTGTGTGTGTGTGTGTGTGTGTAGGAGACAATGTGTGTCAGATTGCATGTGTGTGTGTGTGTGTGTGTGTGTGTGTGTGTGTGTGTGTGTGTGTGTGTGTGTGTGTGTGTGTGTGGGAGACAATGTGTGTCAGATTGCATGTGTGTGTGTGTGTGTGTGTGTGGGAGACAATGTGTGTCAGATTGCATGTGTGTGTGTGTGTGTGTGTGTGTGTGTGTGTGGGAGACGATGTGTGTCAGATTGCATGTGTGTGTGTGTGTGTGTGTGGTAGAGACAGAACAATCCTGCTACATGTCTGCGATGCTTTTTAATGATTTAAATGAATTAATAATGAATGAATTATTCTTGTGTCTCAGGTTGAAGAGGTGAACTACTTCGTTATGAGCGCGCGTCTTCTTTAAGTCATCATTATGTGGTTAAATGAAAGCATCTTTGACTGTTTGGTGACATGCGGTGCAGCATCCTGAGGGCGACTGGAGGGACAGTGGTACCAATACAAACAAGGAGCTTTCCACCAACGATACAGCTGCACAACACACGTCAAGAAGCCAGAGGTGCTCTGCCCGTGTGAGAATGCACTGCTGCGCTTCAGCAGAAACACCGTCAACAGACAGGCGTACAGAAGAACTTGCGTCGGATGTTTTCAGGCTGATAAACAGTTGAAACGTCTCACTTCTCTAAACGCTCATTAAATCAGAACAGAGTGGCTTCCACGCTGTCCACTTTATGTTATGCTAGGAATCAACAGGAGGAAACACGCGTTAAGGAAATATGGTTTTTCCAGCGTTAAATGATCGGATTCTTTTGAAACAGTTTTTCATGTTATGGCCATGGGCATGCACGTCCTAGAGATGAAGATGTACATGATAGTGCAGCGTTCTCTCCTGGAGATGAAGATGTACATGATAGTGCAGCGTTCTCTCCTAGAGATGAAGATGTACATGATAGTGCAGAGTTCTCTCCTGGAGATGAAGATGTACATGATAGTGCAGCGTTCTCTCCTAGAGATGAAGATGTACATGATAGTGCAGAGTTCTCTCCTAGAGATGAAGATGTACATGATAGTGCAGAGTTCTCTCCTAGAGATGAAGATGTACATGATAGTGCAGAGTTCTCTCCTGGAGATGAAGATGTACATGATAGTGCAGAGTTCTCTCCTGGAGATGAAGATGTACATGATAGTGCAGCGTTCTCTCCTGGAGATGAAGATGTACATGATAGTGCAGAGTTCTCTCCTGGAGATGAAGATGTACATGATAGTGCAGAGTTCTCTCCTGGAGATGAAGATGTACATGATAGTGCAGAGTTCTCTCCTGGAGATGAAGATGTACATGATAGTGCAGAGTTCTCTCCTGGAGATGAAGATGTACATGATAGTGCAGAGTTCTCTCCTAGAGATGAAGATGTACATGATAGTGCAGAGTTCTCTCCTAGAGATGAAGATGTACATGATAGTGCAGAGTTCTCTCCTGGAGATGAAGATGTACATGATAGTGCAGCGTTCTCTCCTGGAGATGAAGATGTACATGATAGTGCAGCGTTCTCTCCTGGAGATGAAGATGTACATGATAGTGCAGAGTTCTCTCCTGGAGATGAAGATGTACATGATAGTGCAGAGTTCTCTCCTGGAGATGAAGATGTACATGATAGTGCAGAGTTCTCTCCTGGAGATGAAGATGTACATGATAGTGCAGAGTTCTCTCCTGGAGATGAAGATGTACATGATAGTGCAGAGTTCTCTCCTAGAGATGAAGATGTACATGATAGTGCAGCGTTCTCTCCTGGAGATGAAGATGTACATGATAGTGCAGAGTTCTCTCCTAGAGATGAAGATGTACATGATAGTGCAGAGTTCTCTCCTGGAGATGAAGATGTACATGATAGTGCAGCGTTCTCTCCTGGAGATGAAGATGTACATGATAGTGCAGCGTTCTCTCCTAGAGATGAAGATGTACATGATAGTGCAGAGTTCTCTCCTGGAGATGAAGATGTACATGATAGTGCAGCGTTCTCTCCTGGAGATGAAGATGTACATGATAGTGCAGAGTTCTCTCCTGGAGATGAAGATGTACATGATAGTGCAGAGTTCTCTCCTGGAGATGAAGATGTACATGATAGTGCAGAGTTCTCTCCTGGAGATGAAGATGTACATGATAGTGCAGAGTTCTCTCCTCGAGATGAAGATGTACATGATAGTGCAGCGTGTGCACCAACAGGACATGTGGGGAGGCTGGTGTGGCTCTCTTCAATAGATCAGCATCTGAATCAGAATAATAGACGGATTGTAGTCAGAGACGTTTGTGGAAGTGCTCTGCAGTCAGTGGACTCTAATCACACCTAAAGGTTCGTCATTCACTGTGTGCACCTCTGAGTCTGGTCAGTTGTGTCATAGTTTCTCACTGGCAGTCTCTTCACGTTGGGCAGAAAACATTTTAAAGGAGTGGTTCACAAATAACTAATTAAAAAATAACATTCAAACTACATCCCCCAGAACAATAGAGTGCCTTTAAATAACCGACACCATGTCACTTCCCCTGTTATGAAATGTTTTGTGTAATTGATCCAGTAGCATATTAAATATGGGCTAATTTGCATTGATTTCCAGAGCAGAAATCTGAAAATGTAACAAAGCCAGGTTCACAGTTATTGTTTTATTCTGCTAACATATTAAAGTCAAAGGTTTTTACGGAGGGAAGTTTAGATATGTCTTTGTATCACTCCATGAATTATGAATTAACGTCAAGAGGCATTAAACATGTTCACCATGTTTCCAGGAGTAAAGTGTTATTTAAGGCCATGAGTGATGTGAACAAACCTTCAGAGTACAGAGAGGAGTGAAAGTGTAGTTTGGTGGATATGAGCTCCTGAAGTGGAGGGAAATTGCCTTTAAATATAGTTCAAATGTGATGTTTTCATTCCACTGGTTTGAATGGTGACAGGTTATGGAATCAACATCTCAATATTTACCAGAGACACAAAGAACAATGACTAACTGTTCAGTTATTTCTTGACTTTAAATAAGAGCTGGAATAAAGTTGTCCACCTGACAGAGAAAGACCTCATGATGTCATCCAGATCAGCAATAACAACACGAGTCAAACATGGAATGTTGCAAAGCTGCCTGAACACCAGCAGAGAGACGTTGCATGAGAAAGCTCTCCGCTGCCAGCTGTGCTCAGCACACACAGCTGCACAGACACGGCGTGAGCACAGTCAGAAGACATGGTGGAGCTCTGCAGCAACGCACTGGAGCCACGTTGAGGCTCGTGTTTTCGTTCACAAGTGCATCACGAGTGCAGCTCTGAGCCCAGTTTCTCTGGTCAGGTCATTATAATAGGAGCTGGTCAGGGAGCCTTTAACAATGACCTGACATCAGCACCATCTCTCTGAATGCAGGGCAGCGCTCCCCCACCAGTGATGGCGACACAGTTGCGACTATAACAAAGTGCAAGGAGTCTGAAAATGTCCAAGCACAACTTCCAGGCGGCAGATGGACATTGATTGCACTCTTTGAATAGATTTTGTTTTCCATAATGTCCAATTAAAAGAATTGAAGGCATCTGGTGCATAAAGTCAAAGACCTTTCTGGTCACGAGTCTTAGTCGGTGCAACCGGCAGCAGCACACAAACATCAGAGCTGACTGCATGAAGGCGAGATGCAACAACAAGCCATCTGGTGCGTTGTTGTGGCACAGCAGAACATCTGGGCCAGGATCTTGGCACGAGATGTTTTTAAATATTTCTCTTACTTTTTACTACAAATTATAAAGTATAAATTATAAGTGTATAAAAGTGATTTCTTTCCAGTAATAATAGCAAAAACAAACGACTCCCTTCCTGTCCTGGTGGAGGCCGCTGTGAGTACTGTGGCCCTGCCATCACTTTATTGTCTCCACAGTTGAAGTTCATTGATTCCCAGCATTCGACCGGCTGCACGTTCTTTGTCATTTGAAGGCCTTGCAAGAAAACACCCGAAGTCGATCTTTGTGGTGGTTCTGGTGGAGACGATTGTGGAAAGAAATCAGCAGGTTAGAAGACTTGCTGCTGTAAATCAAAGCAAGAACATGTGCAGGCACCAGACACAATGTGCTGCCCACCTTGTGATGCCAGATGCAGCTTGGCCAGAAGGACAAGCTGCACTCAAAGTGTTGCTCAACATATTGTCCCACTCGCCGTATGCATGGAGCTAATCCGCTGGAACAGAAAGGTACGTTTACTGAGTTATCGTCGGCATACGTCTGTTTCCAGGAGGACTTCCTCTTGATGAAGAGGTTTGATACCTTTGCTCTGCTATGAATGAGTGTTTGATGAGAGATCAATCAGACACAAGGAGTGGCTCGCATTTGTGTCTGCCAGGTCAGTTATTAGTTTGACCCTGTTAAACCCTGTGTGTGTGTGTGTGTGTGTGTGTGTGTGTGTGTGTGTGTGTGTGTGTGTGCATGCAAACGCCTGCTGAGCTACATGCGTGCAGGCCTATGGGTGTCTGTGTGTCGCTGTGTGCAGGTTCTCCTGCTTTGGCTCACACACTCTGCGCACGTTTCTTTGTGAGAAGCAGGATTTGTGGGTATTGGACTTCCCTCATACAATGAAAAGCCACTTTGCCTTTTGTTGGCCTTGCATGACGGCGGACAAAGCCCGCCACAAGTGGGGCTTAACATTCCATTTGGCTGAAGGAGGGGAAGGCAGCTGGCATGGCGGAAAGGCCACACTGAGGATCTGTGGACACACCAAGAGGGGTATATTGGGTTTCTGAGGCCACTAGGAATGCATGGGAACTAGTCGGGGGGGGGGGGGGGGTTTCTTTACCTCTTTGGTGCTGACAAAACTTCAGGGGACAGCAAATCATGTCACAAATATATCAGCTCAGGAACTTCTAACAGGTTATGACTCAATTTAAATGTAACTGATGCCTTTGTATGACCTACATGAGCAACTTCATCAGCCAGACTATATTTCTATGTAGTTATTCTTCATTCTTAGTCATCAGGTGCGGCTCCGTGTGACATCACAAAGGTCTGTCTGAAGGGACTCTTTGTCTTTGTCTCCAGGATCAGAGTTCCTGATCGAAACTTCAACAAATAAAACGTGAAAACGACGACACAAAATGTCACTTCAGGTAAAATAAAATATTTCGGTGAACGTTAACTATTGCAAACGCTGCTGAGCTCAGCAACAGCTGTTGGTAGCTTCCCTCTGTGCTGTTGAGCAGCACTGTCTCTTCATGACCCTCCTGTTGGAGCTGCTGACTCAGCTGAAGACGCATTACTTCAGTTCAGAGTTACACTCTGACCTCCAGAGGGTCACTACACCAGCGCAGCACTCTGGCTTTACATCGATCAGACACCGATCAGTCACCTAAGTACCGCAGCAGATTCCTCACCTAATGACTTTCCACTGATCATGAATCACATTCAACAACAGCAGCAAATGACTTCCTCGTTGTTGCAAAGCTATTACCTGCATTCATGTGGATCACTCTACGTTCTGCATTGTTTTCACTTGACTGACTGTAAATGATGATTATGAAATACAAAGATCCCTCTGACACACATACAGGTGGAATATTAATAATAAAACTGTTGATTGTTTGGCATCCAGGTAGCGATTTAGAAACGTCCCGCTCTTTGTCCTCCACTGGATCGTTCAGGCGCAGCGTGACTGATGAACACTTCAGGATTGCTCAGACTTTTTTATTTTTTATTTTTTAGAATCAGATTGGATTTTTCAAGCTTTTGTGATTGATGAACAGAAACAGCCTCCTCCGTGTCAAAGAGAAAACATTTCTACAAACTCACCTGAATGAGTGTAGACACTGAGGTTTGGATACTTGTGAGTCACTTTGACTGGACTGCCAATAAAACACACACTTTTCCCTTCATTTTATTTCAGTCAAATCTTTTTTTAAACTTACAAAATGACAGATGACTGATTCATACACCGGTCCATCACACCCATAAAGACACTGACTCACTGTAGACGTTAATCACTGGTTACAACCACATGCATCACGAACGGCTCAGCTGAGTGTTTCGCTGTTCATCCAGCGGAGCAGAGCTTCTTCACCACCAACCTCCCACGTTCAGTCCACCTCGTCCTGTTGGATTGCTCGTTGAGCAGCACATTCAGTCATTTAAAGGTGGAGCAATGACTGCAACACATTGAGTGGACCCGTGATGGATACGAGGTTTCTCCTCTTCCTCCTCTCATCTTCATCTCAGTGAAGTATTCCTTGAAGTTGCTACGTGCAGCAGCGATCAGGCGAAGATCTTTGGTGCTGAGCAACCTGGTATGAGTAGAACATCAATACGAGACTGTATTGCTGTCTTTTCGTTCTATATTTCACCACATTAAATCTCATTCCTTCATCTGTGCTCAGTGCAGTGAAGTACTTTCGTTTATAAATTAATTGTGCTGAAATGTTTCCCCACCGCCGGCGTGATCTGGTGCAACAAAGAGGTTCTGCTAAATGATCTGACAGCTCTGAGGAAGATGTTTTCATGATCATGCAAGTCATGAGATGATTAGTACTTGTGGCAGCAGAAGAAGAAGAGAGGGGAATCTTTCGTTTCTCTCTTTTGTTGACAAGTGACAACACACATCTCTGCTGTTTGGTCCGAGGTATCAAATACACATGAAAACGTGGCGCCGCCCCCACAGACGGAGACGTGGAGTCACTGTTTCCTTGTCACAAGCGTATCAATGGCAGCAGTTGCAGTGAGCGAGTCTCCTCACAGGTCAGACGCCGACGCCTCGTACCCAATGTGGACCTTCATCGTGGCTTCAATGCGACCAGTGGCTTCCACATGAGCGCCTGCATCCGGTTTGTAACTCGTACCGACCAGACCGACGACATCAGCGCTGTGAAACAAAGCGGATGTTGGTCCTGGAGTAGAAGTGACAGGGACGCTTTGGTCCAGATCAGCTCTGGAAACATCCTGCAAGGACGGCAAGGAGACTTTGACCGGTTGGACACAAACAACCTGAATGTTCCAAACGACTACTCGTCTGTAATGCATGATGCACCGAAGGACTTCTCGAAGAATGGAGGAGATACCATCATTCCATGTCAGAGAACGACATTCTGAAGATCAACACGCTGCATGTCTGCAGTAAGTCAACAAATAAAGCAGTTCCATCATTCGGGAATACGCAGTTTACGAAAGAACGTTTTCTTTCTCTTGGTGAGTCTTACTGCTGGCTGGATGTCTTTTAGCCCTTTTGCTGCTCACAGCTTTGCCTGTAACTCAGTAAACGTACCTTTCTGTTCCAGCGGATTAGCTCCATGCATACGGCGAGTGGGACAATATGTTGAGCAACACTTTGAGTGCAGCTTGTCCTTCTGGCCAAGCTGCATCTGGCATCACAAGGTGGGCAGCACATTGTGTCTGGTGCCTGCACATGTTCTTGCTTTGATTTACAGCAGCAAGTCTTCTAACCTGCTGATTTCTTTCCACAATCGTCTCCACCAGAACCACCACAAAGATCGACTTCGGGTGTTTTCTTGCAAGGCCTTCAAATGACAAAGAACGTGCAGCCGGTCGAATGCTGGGAATCAATGAACTTCAACTGTGGAGACAATAAAGTGATGGCAGGGCCACAGTACTCACAGCGGCCTCCACCAGGACAGGAAGGGAGTCGTTTGTTTTTGCTATTATTACTGGAAAGAAATCACTTTTATACACTTATAATTTATACTTTATAATTTGTAGTAAAAAGTAAGAGAAATATTTAAAAACATCTCGTGCCAAGATCCTGGCCCAGATGTTCTGCTGTGCCACAACAACGCACCAGATGGCTTGTTGTTGCATCTCGCCTTCATGCAGTCAGCTCTGATGTTTGTGTGCTGCTGCCGGTTGCACCGACTAAGACTCGTGACCAGAAAGGTCTTTGACTTTATGCACCAGATGCCTTCAATTCTTTTAATTGGACATTATGGAAAACAAAATCTATTCAAAGAGTGCAATCAATGTCCATCTGCCGCCTGGAAGTTGTGCTTGGACATTTTCAGACTCCTTGCACTTTGTTATAGTCGCAACTGTGTCGCCATCACTGGTGGGGGAGCGCTGCCCTGCATTCAGAGAGATGGTGCTGATGTCAGGTCATTGTTAAAGGCTCCCTGACCAGCTCCTATTATAATGACCTGACCAGAGAAACTGGGCTCAGAGCTGCACTCGTGATGCACTTGTGAACGAAAACACGAGCCTCAACGTGGCTCCAGTGCGTTGCTGCAGAGCTCCACCATGTCTTCTGACTGTGCTCACGCCGTGTCTGTGCAGCTGTGTGTGCTGAGCACAGCTGGCAGCGGAGAGCTTTCTCATGCAACGTCTCTCTGCTGGTGTTCAGGCAGCTTTGCAACATTCCATGTTTGACTCATGTTGTTATTGCTGATCTGGATGACATCATGAGGTCTTTCTCTGTCAGGTGGAACATGCTTCAATGATGCAAGGTGTTACATGAGAGCTGAGATATGATATATCAGGTTTTTATGTATCTATTTGTAAATGTAGAACATTCTTTTGTGATTTCAATGCTGAGTACTGTATTGCAATCAATAGATATCAGGACTTGGACAAATGACTGTATTTGCTGAACTGTGTTTTGTACTTATTGTAAATAAAGTCAACATGAATTATAATATCTGAGTTTCTGGGCTTAATCACATCGGTCAATCAACATTTTTCAAACAGCAATATTCACATGTTGGCTGTTAGTTGGGCCACATTAATGCTCACAATTTTACAAAACACTGGTGATGAGTCTTCCAGGAGATAACAACTAATATCTCCGCTTACCTTTAATATCAGCAAGTGTTTTGGATGATACAACCAACTTCTACAAGAGATCCGACAACAAACATTTAGAGAACCGTGGACCCGCCTCACATGTTAGTTCATCCAGCGCAGGCTTTTGTTGTTGAATGAAAAGTGGAGAATGAACTAAATATGGTGCAAGACCTGTATCGTGTTGATCTGACAAAAATCATTTTGGACATGAGATGTATTTACTTCAAACATATAGTAATACCTCATTGTAGAAATACTCTCATGCAGGTTAAAGTCCTGCAATTCAAACAAGTTAAAGTACAAAAGTTTGAGCATCAAAATATACGTAAAGTACCAAAAGTTAAAGTACTCACTGTGCAGAACATATATAATGTCAGTGGCCCATACTCATTGATGCAATGTGTGCATCAGTCAAGCTGCAGCTCATAGAGTGCATGTCTCCACCGCTGTACTGTGTGACTGAGTTAATACAGTCAGTGATGTAAAGCGTCGTCAAACATACTTCGAGACGTCGTCCTCTTCATCAACACATAGCATCCCTGTCAGCTGCTGCTCCCTTACATCCAATCCCTGCAACGAGACTTTCTGAACATTTGACAAAAAGTAAAAAAAAAAGAAAAATTAAAAATCTAAAACAACACAGCTCTCAGAAGAAGATATCATGAGGGTCAAAAACCTGAGAGCAAAGACTTGCAGGGGAAATGGAGTGTGTGTGTGTGTGTGTGTGTGTGTGTGTGTGTGTGTGTGTGTGTGTGTGTGTGTGTGTGTGTGTGTGTGTGTGTGTGTGTGTGTGTGTGTGTGTGTGTGTGTGTGTGTTGGGGGGGAGATAGGAAAAAGAAAGAAATACATCAAAGAGGGGGTAATGAAGCTTGTCCAATCCTGAAGAGCCACATAAGAAAACAGAGACGCAGTGATTGTGGGGCTGCGAGAGAGAGAGAGAGAGAGAGAGAGAGAGAGACAGAGAGAGAGAGAGAGACAGAGAGAGAGAGAGAGAGAGATGGGGATGAATTATGATGAAGCTGTGGGTGATGAAGGGAGAAGGAGAAGGCAGCAGGTGGATGGTATTTCATTGCCATTGTTACAGTCGCTCCCTCTCCTTTTTCTTTTGCCCTATTATCCCCCCCCCCCCCCGTCTCTGTGTCCTGCGAAGCGAATCCCTCCCCTAAATGGGAACAGAGGTATAGCAGTGATCACGCTGGTATCCTCCAGCAGGGCCCCTTCCTCAGCTCATTAAGCCCACGGCACAGCTCTACTTACCTGGGATACAGCGGGCTTTGGAGAAAGAGAGCGATGAGGCGGGGGAGGCGGGGGAGGCGGGGCGATGCAGCAGGCTTTCATGGGGGGGGGGGGACAGAGTCGGTGGATGAGAGAGATTACTCTCAGTAAGAGAAGAGCTCCATGGTTTGAGCAGTGTAGTGACTCCAGGTTTCCTCAGATTCTGATCCTTTTAAACTTGCACATAACACGTTATAGCCCCAGATAGACTTTATTCATAGTGTACGCCTGAAGCAGAGCATCACGGTGAAGACGAGACGAGCCGATGTGCTGATCAACCTGCCTGCATGTGTTGTGTCTGTGTCACATGTTATGTCTGTATCTGCTCTGTATGTATTAATTAGTGAAGACAGTATTCATATCCTGTCACTAACTCACATCATCCTCTTCTCCTTTTGTGATTGCTCTGCATGTTGGAAGAAGATCGACAATCGAAATGTTTCGAACAGAAATCGTATTTATTCCGATGTTATGGCCACGATCAGAGGATCCGCTCAACGAGGAGAAATCAATCCGCAGAAGTGCTGCAGACGCAGAGTCCCAATGTGTTTGGCCGTGACCGTCTTCAGCCCAACATGGAGGAAGCTTCCGTAGCTTCCGTAGCTTCCGTAGCTTCCGTAGCTTCCGTAGCTTCCGTTGCTTCCGCAGCTTCCGTAGCTTCCGTAGCTTCCGTAGCTTCCGTAGCTTCCGTAGCTTCCGTTGCTTCCGTAGCTTCCGTAGCTTCCGTAGCTTCCGTTGCTTCCGTAGATTCCGTAGCTTCCGTTGCTTCCGTAGGTTCCGTAGCTTCCGTACCTTCCGTAGCTTCCGTAGCTTCCGTAGCTTCCGTAGCTTCCGTTGCTTCCGTAGCTTCCGTAGCTTCCGTAGCTTCCGTAGCTTCCGTTGCTTCCGTAGCTTCCGTAGCTTCCGTAGCTTCCGTAGCTTCCGTTGCTTCCGTAGGTTCCGTAGCTTCCGTAGGTTCCGTAGCTTCCGTACCTTCCGTAGCTTCCGTAGCTTCCGTAGCTTCCGTAGCTTCCGTAGCTTCCGTTGCTTCCGTAGCTTCCGTAGCTTCCGTAGCTTCCGTAGCTTCCGTAGCTTCCGTTGCTTCCGTAGCTTCCGTAGCTTCCGTAGCTTCCGTAGCTTCTGTAGCTTCCGTGGATCTTCTCTTGCCGGATGTCAACAACACACCGTGACACTAACTGCAACACATCTTAGGACATGTTTGACTTACTGATCTGCATTTTCATGGATACCCACAACATGTTCAAGGACAAGTGAGCGTTTTCAGTACCTCTGGTGGATCGTTTGTGGCTTCCTCCTCTTCCTCCACAGTAAACAGAACTCTTCTGTGAATAAAGGTGAATTAACTGCTGTATAACTGTCTCAACTTATCTTAAAAACTGTCCACTTTTAAAGCCTGTAAAGACAAACCACAGGTCCGAGCATACGCGACAAAATGTTGTTGTAATTATAATATTCTGATTGTTATTACGACATAGAAGCGTGTCGCTAAGGTGCTATAGACAACGTCTCTGCGGGCTCCAAATGTCTTCGGTATAACGAGAAGGAAGAAACATACAAAGAAAGAAAGGATAATACAGGACGGAAACGGGGAAGACAGGAGGAGGAGGAGGAGGAGGAATGAGAGGGCTGGGATTTGAAGCAAGACAAAAGTCTAGTGAGGAGGAAAGATCGCTCCTCTGTAATGCTGTGCTCAATGAGGGAGAACCCGAGGAGAATACATTTGAGGTCCTGGAGACGAGAGCTTCACACGCTGCAACATTCCCCAAATCACTTCACATCACTCAGACCTACACTTAGACACGAGCCCCGATCGCCACCAAACGGCTTCCTTCCTCTGCCAGTTCTCTTCCTCCACTCCTTCAGTCAGTTTCCCCGTCTTCTCATGTTCTGTCTGCTCTGATCATGTAATTAAATAATATTAAATACGAATATAATAATATAATATGCAGCACCCCCTGATGGGTGGAGAACCCAAGTGAATGTAAAGTCTACCGCCGTTCGCTGATCGTTGGAAGTGATGTCAAAGGTGCAGCAAAGATCCACTAACAGAACGACATCACGAGAAACCTCCGTCTGCACTCTGTGAACACGTCAAGCAGCCTCAACATGACAACCAATAGAGTTTGTGATCCGTCATTTTCTAACAGTAGGCTTGACTTTCTTCTTCTTGATCACATTTTGGAGCGAGAGCCCACATTCTGTCGACGGTTATTCTCAGAGGACAGATCTAAGCGAGACTGAGTTCCATCAGCCGGATGGGCAGCAGTTCTGAATCCTTCCAGCGATCAGACGGCTGTTAAACAAACATACGAGTCTGCCGTCATTCGCACAGAACACTTGAAGCCTTTCGGCGCCAGCGTGTCCTTGATCGTCGGGTGTCGACAGCCTGGAACACATGCCAGATCACTGCCTTCTGAGCGGGTCCGTCCGGCCGGCCGGCCTTTGGTTCGTCTCGGCGGCTGATATATACGTGCAACACGTGTTGCTGCACAAGGAACTGCACTCTTGCACACACGTTAAAAAATATATTCTTAAAAAAAGTCCTGCAAACCCAACGTCGTAGTAAGTAAAAAGCTGACGAGGCCGTATTCACACGGAATACTGAATAGGTTTTCATTTGGACCAAAGGGAAGAGCTTCACCTTTTCCTCCTCTGTGTGTGACTTTGTACTCTGAAATCCTTTGTTGCCCTCGATGTTGCCCTCAAGCCACAACACACTACATGACTCCATCTGTTCTCATGGTGGCTGTTGCAAACAGCTGTGTGTAGCTCTGTCTGTGTAGCCCAGAGAGAAAACAAGACCAAACCGGACCTGTTCTGCAGAGAAGACCTGGCTGCTGCTGCCCAAACATTCTCAAAGCTCCAAAACAGACGAATCGGCTCCCACAGGGGGAGGGGAGGAGGGGGGGGGGGGGCTATGGTGGGAAAAGGAGCGAAGAGAAGGTGATGGGTTAGAAGAGGAGGGAGTGATTGATTAGATGCCACAAAGGAAAGAGAGAAATGGAGATTAGTTAGAAGTCTCATTGGGAAAGGATGAAGGGGGAAAGGCAGATTGAGGAAGAGGAGAGGAAGAGAGAGAGCGTGTGGTGGTGAAGGGTGTCAGCGGCAGAGACTTTGCATCGAAAAAACAAGAAGGAATTGAAAGTGATGAAAGGGAAAGCCGGCAGTAGTGGAAGGTGACGTGAACGCTCATGTAGTGAGAAGCAGCCAGTGGAGTGAACGGCCGCTCAGCCTGGAGCTCGAGGCTATGAAGGCACGACGCTAAAGACAGGGACAGTCAACAGACAGGGAACAGACAGTCAGTAACCAGACAGTCAACAGACAGGGGCAGTCAACAGACAGGGAACAGACAGTCAGTAACCAGACAGTCAACAGACAGGGGCAGTAACCAGACAGTCAACAGACAGGGACAGTCAACAGACAGGGAACAGACAGTCAGTAACCAGACAGTCAACAGACAGGGGCAGTAACCAGACAGTCAACAGACAGGGACAGTCAACAGACAGGGAACAGACAGGGGCAGTAACCAGACAGTCAACAGACAGGGACAGTCAACAGACAGGGAACAGACAGTCAGTAACCAGACAGTCAACAGACAGGGGCAGTAACCAGACAGTCAACAGACAGGGACAGTCAACAGACAGGGAACAGACAGGGGCAGTAAACAGACAGGGAACAGACAGGGGCAGTAACCAGACAGGGGCAGTAAACAGACAGGAGCAGTCAACAGACAGGGGCAGTCAACAGACAGGGAACAGACAGGGGCAGTAAACAGACAGGAGCAGTCAACAGACAGGGAACAGACAGGGGCAGTAAACAGACAGGGAACAGACAGGGGCAGTAACCAGACAGGGGCAGTCAACAGACAGGAGCAGTCAACAGACAGGGGCAGTCAACAGACAGGAGCAGTCAACAGACAGGGGCAGTAACCAGACAGGGGCAGTCAACAGACAGGGAACAGACAGTCAGTAACCAGACAGTCAACAGACAGGAGCAGTCAACAGACAGGGAACAGACAGTCAGTAACCAGACAGTCAACAGACAGGGGCAGTCAACAGACAGGAGCAGTAAACAGCAACGCACACAGGTCCGCCCCCCCCATGGCCTAGGCTGCGGAATGTGCCCCCCCCCCCCCCCACCCCTCCCCCCCCTGCTTTGTATTCGGGGTCAGACGCCAGACTCTCCAATCCCATGGTCTCTGTGAACCAAGCAGGTCTGGGGTCAAGAGATCAAAACACAACCCAAAAGACAACAGACCCTCTGCTGGTTAACAGAGGAACCCCCCCCCCCCTCTCAGCATGCTGTCCAGTTGGCGTCCTGGGCTGAAGCGCCATCGTGTAATAAAATGGAATTATGCCCTTAATCATTGCCCTCTCTCCTGCTCGCTCGCTCTCTTCCTCTCTTTATCTCCCTTCTTCCACACCAGCTCTTCCTTTTCTTTTTGAAGTCATTATTGGATCCTGGGACACTTTTATGACATTTATTCTGCTTGGCAGTTCTCTTCCTCCCTATCCCATCTCGCGCCTTTCTCTCATCGTCCCTCTCTCTTTCTGTTAATTACCCTTGCAGTCTTATCTGTCGACACCCTTCAAACTTGCGGTTCCTTGTCATGAATCAAGTGTCGCCCCCCCCCCTCCTCCTCCTCCTCCTCCTCCTCCACTTCCTCCTCATCCTCCTCCTCATCCTCCTCTACCCGTATCAGCCAAACAATTAAGCAACCGGCTCGCTCTAATTAAGCATCACAGAGAGACACATGCAGAACTCCAGCTCTCTTCCTTTGTGTGGACAGGATGTACGGCCCAATCGTCCTGAACCCTGAACCCTCAACCCTCAACCCTCAACCCTGAACCTGGAAACCCGCCGTTGGGATGGAAAAGCATGTTTATTTAAACAATCGCCAAAACCGTATTGCAATCATATTGCAATCAAGAGCACAGAGAGTAAATGTGACGGCAGTGAAAGATGCTTTGGGGTTCAGAGGGTTAATAAGAAGAGAAAGGCCTGCTGACAGCAAGCGTTCTGTCATTGCTTCCACTGACGTTCAGCAGGAAAGAAGAAGTGAAGATGGAGTTGAAACAATAGATTACCATAATAGAATGTCCCGCCTGTCCTCCCCAATGACAAAAAACGTGTTTAAAATAGTGCAAACTCTGTTACCTTCCTCCCGTGAATTCACTTAGTGTGCCTGCTTCCTGCTGGAGTCCGAACAGTGAGGGCTTAATAATACCGATCGATGATGATATCGATTGAGCGGCTGATGAGGTGTCCCTGTTCAAGGCACTTAGCTTTAAATGTCCACCTGTGTGTGTGTGTGTGTGTGTGTGTGTGTGTGTGTGTGTGTGTGTGTGTGTGTGTGTGTGTGTGTGTGTGTGTGTGTGTGTGTGTGTGTGTGTGTGTGTGTGTGTGTGTGTGTGTGTGTGTGGTGCAGCCCACAGCCACCCACACAGGAACCAGTCCCACTGACACCAGCGCTGCGGCGGCCGGCGTTAACCAGAGATGACAAGAAGCGTCCCGAGCGGCCCGGCTCACGCAGCTGACCTTCAGAAGGAGCCGGCCCCTTTATGATTGATGGCTTTAATACGATTTATGCAATAAAGCAGAACTAAATACAGAATTAGCCGTAGTGCTGCGGGGACGTTATTACACTTCATTATTGCTTTCCGAAGTGGCAGATGACCCACATAACACAAAGGCTGCGATGTGATTATAGATGCTCTTTGTTTGTGATGCTGCTGACCGGCTCCTTTTGAAGCAGCACTTCCCGTCCCAAATCACATCACATCACCATTATTAGGCTTTCAGTCATCGGAGCTTCATAACAGATTGGTTCATGTGAGGTGTAACAGCGATATAACTTCATGGCGTAGGATATCACACAAGGAACACGAACGTCTGCTGATGCATAGACAACTCACATGCTTCATGGTCGTTTCTGTACAGCCCAGTCACCGAGACAACATGGTGGAAATGTTTCAGCACCTCAAGAATACCTCGAAATTGCATTTGGTCAGCAAGTGACGCAGTACAACGAGTTGTCCAAAGCTACGGTGTGTAATACGGACTGTAGGAGCATAGATCAGGTAAGATCAGTCAGACGAGCAGAGGAAATGTTGTTTATTTACAGCATGTTGTTCCTTCATTATTCAAATTTAACCTTAACTAGTTTTGTTGCCAAATCCTCAGCGATCATTTCACAGCATTACACAGCAGAACTTCACCCAGGAGACCTTCACCCAGGAGACCTTCACCCAGCAGACCTTCACCCAGCAGACCTTCACCCAGGAGACCCTCACCCAGGAGACCTTCACCCAGCAGACCTTCACCCAGGAGACCTTCACCCAGCAGACCTTCACCCAGGAGACCTTCACCCAGCAGACCTTCACCCAGCAGACCTTCACCCAGGAGACCTTCACCCAGCAGACCTTCACCCAGCAGACCTTCACCCAGGAGACCTTCACCCAGCAGACCTTCACCCAGGAGACCTTCACCCAGCAGACCTTCACCCAGCAGACCTTCACCCAGCAGACCTTCACCCAGGAGACTGCAGTTCGTGTCCCGTGTGAAACCAAAAGGAAACTTACGCTTTCTTAACGTAACGATGTTTTCGGTAACGCCTGTTACATAATGTTACACGAGAGACGGATACCTCAGAACCTGGAGGAAAATATGAGAAACAACGTTTTTGGTAATTGACCCTTTAAATATTGAAGAATAGAACATTCTGTCTGCTTTGGGCAAAGCCGTGCAACCGCTGTCACGCAAGGAGACGAGCTAATACAGCATCCCTTCCTCTCTCGCTCTCTCTTTCATCTCCTCTCCGTCAAAGACACGCACACTGACGTATGTGCACGCTGACGCACACACCTACTCAACAAGGGCAACGCGGAGGAAGCACTTGGGTGCAAGAAGATGGTTTTTTGTAATTATTTCCCCGCTCCGTGGTCGACATGGAAAATATTACCCACATGAACAGAAGCAATCAGTTTCCTCCTCAAGGTGTCGGATACACTTAATACGTTGCACCGAGGACGATTTGAAATGCATAATCCCTCTCCCACACGCCTCCTCGTCTGCGTATATTTAATAATTTCCCCCAATAACTGCATGAATAGCATTAAACATGTCACAGCAGTGGTTTGTGAAGGAATGCAGAAATCCCTGAACTACCTGGAGTCTGACATTTTTATTATTTGTTATTGGAAAGGTAAAGGAGCCGATCGACATGCCGGTTGACACAGTGATTGAATAAAATGGGAAATGGAACGTGACGGAAAGTCAAGGGCGGAAGCACCGGGGGGGGGGGGGGGGGGGGGGGCTTTCTATTCACTCGGCCCTCGAGACGACGTTTCGCTTTTTCTGAAAAACGTCTCAGTCCAACGGCAGTCAGAGCAGAGAGTGAAACAGGTGTTACAGCTGCTGTTTGCGATGCACATCACTCTGCATTTGGGGTTAATTGTGAGAAAGCGGGCTTGTTACCGGATGGCTGCCAGTTTAAATCCCTGAACAGGCCGGGGAAATCAAGGCTGGGGAAGGTAGCGAGACGCCCGCATTGTCGCTGCACACTGTTGTTGCTGTACAATGAGGGAACCAAGCAATCAAGTGCCTGCTCGGGGTGTGTGTGTGTGTGTGTGTGTGTGCGTGTGTGTGCATAACTCTCTCCCGCTCACCTCAGCTGTTATTAAAAATGTGTTACTTGCCAACTCTGCAGGTGCCTGTTGAGCTGGCGTGGCTTGTCTGAGGAGGTGCATCTCAGAGAAGTCTCTGCAGATTGGAACGCTAACGGCTGAAATCTATCTTCTTCTTTTTTTTCAAAAATTGTTTAACTGCTTTATTTTTTCGCAGTCGAGGTTATCTTTCAGAGAGAAACATTTTTTAAAAAGCAAACCAATTTCTACACCACTTTTTTTAAAGAGCAGCAGTTTCTCAATTGGCATTTTGTTTCACCAGCAACCAGCTGCGTACCTGAGGAGGCACGTTGGGTTTGTCTGCTTTATTGAGAGTCTAGGTTTTCTGTGTTTGCTTCCTGCCCACATGGCCTCCAGTGATAAGAGCAGGAACAATTCCTCCACTTCCCAGAGTGCTGTTCTGCCCTTTTGCTTTCTGGTTGGTGCTAACGTGATTCCATTTCGTCTGACTGACACAAGTCTGTTTTTGCCCCAAACTTGAAATACAACAAATGGCTTCATGTGCCAGGATCAGAGAAGTCCATCATCATTCTTCTGCAATCAAAGTGATTCATAATTGTTTAGACATTTTACCGCAATGTTGCTAGAAGCTATGAGCAACGGCTAAATGCCACGACTTCCTGGAGCCTCCTCTGGTTGCCCGACGACTCGCAACACTTTTGCTTTTTCTGGACAGACTGAAAAGAAGAAATGTAACATTTTAAGTCGTGAACTTAAGCGTTGCTGGTTCTGTAGGCCAGGCTAGCTTTTAACCCGTTTCCAGTCTTTGTGCTAAGCTAAGCTAACAAGCAACCTTCTCATCTAACTGCGAATACGAGTATTTCCCAAAGTTTTAGTTGCCTAAACAAACCCATACCCTAACAACAGAAGAGACTGATTGACTTTGTGAGAACACTGAATGTCTTCTCACTTATTAACCCTGAATGTTCTCTCAAAGATAATTAAGTCTTTGAAAGCTGTCCTTAAAAACGTGTTAATGGCACACTCACTTTTCAGATTTCTCGGCTATATGTTGTCCTCGCTCCCCTAAAGTTTTGTTCTCATCTAAATAGGACTCGATTATTCAAACAGATAACCTTCTTATCTTTCTCCTTCACCAACTCATGTGTTGCCAGGTCTTTAATAAAAAACAAGCCCTGTGTGGAATGAGCGCTCGCTTGTCTCAGTAATTTAGTGCCGCTGTTAAGATATGTTTAGTTGCGCTCGGTTATATGAGGGGTAGTTTACTCACTCGCTTCATAAAACTTACGCGGCGGAATAAAGACCTGAGCCTGATGGCACTAATTCATGCCAAGCACCTGATATCATGAAGGGTTGGTTTCCAGTGCAGCTGGAGGGCCGGTTCTGAAGCAGACCAGGGGGTCAAGGTGGACATTTGCGCTACAGTGTAGTGCCTCAGGAGTAGGAAGTGATATACCTTAAATTAATTGTTTTTACATTCTTTCATCCTTATTTAAATATATAAAGACAATGGTAAGGTTTTGACTTTGTGGTGGTGGGCGTGAGTGGCTCAGCTGTGGAGGGGGCGGAGTGTGGGAGTGGTTCTTAATGGGACTTAATTAGGCGCAGCTGAAACTGATCCTGATGGTCTCACTCGCAGCTGTATTTAATCCCACAGTAGCGACGGAGGCGAGGAGGGCAGCTCGGGACGAGCACAGAGTTATGCTGAGACGGACAGCACGGAGAACTCCCGCGGCGTGTGCTCGGAGGCAAGGCAGGAGAGCACACGGCCAAGCCCAGTTAGGGTGTAGGACAATAAAAAACATTTGAACCCGTCATTGTGCTCCCCAGACCCACCGGGTAGCAGAACCTGCTACAGACTTATATATATTCATATACATCGTTCCAACAATACGTTCTCACTCCCTTCTCGTCAAATACAGCAGCTTGGTCAGTGCCCCTTGGCGTCTAATGCCGTCACATCCTTTAGTGTCCGTATGTGGCACAGCAGGGTTTCAACATACTCCAATTTAAACCCACTCACATCATTGTTAGACCCTGAGACAACGGATGTAGTGTAAAGTGTGCAATAGTTTGTTTTGGGCGGGTGGGAGGGGATGGTCCTGTTCGGACCTCATGGGAAACACGACTCGTCAGGTACTTGCTATTTACGTGAGGACTTTCACCCAGGAGGCCACTGTTTGTGTCCAGGGGGCAACATCCGGTCCTGAAAAGTGAAGCCAATGCGAAAGTGCCTTAAACCTGCATTCTCTCTAGTGTCCACCAGGGGGCGACTCCTCTGGTTGTATAGAAGTCTATAGAAAATGACTCTACTTCTCTCTTGATTTATTCCCTCAGTAAACATTGTAAACATGAGTTTATGTCTCAATCTCTAGTTTCAAGTCTTCTTCAATACAGCATGATGTTCATTTAGTACATGATGGTCCATTTAGAGTCACACAGACCATAAAGCAGGGGATGCTTTAGGGCGGGGCTACACAGTGATTGACAGGTCTCTACCAGAGATGGCTCCGGTACCGCAGCTTCACTCCTCCACCTGGTCATTTCACTGGTTCACTGGTAGCAAAAAAACAAGATGGCGATTGCCAAAATGCTGACCTAGAGGCTTCCAAACGGCAGTCCACAAACCAATGGGCGATGCAGAAGTAGAATGTAACTGCACAACAGCTGCTAGCATCGACAACAAGGCCAGCAACGCCTGTGATTCATTATCCATGTTGGATTAATGACCGAATCGAGGCTGATGTTGTTTGTTTTCTTTTCTGAGGAAGGTCACATGACAGGGCCGTGACTAATCAGACTGATGAGACCCAATCAAGAAGGTGTCTACGTCATCGTTTTTCAATGCCGCAGTAATGCGGACGCTGAGCTTAAAACGCAGCAAAAGTGATGCTATTTAAAACAAACACAAGCCGACCAATCACAGGTCTTGCCGTGTCCTCGTGGTATATCTACAGTCATTACATTACAGTGGCATGAAACATATAGCTCATATTTTGTGTCCATGTTTTGTTGCTTAATTTACTACAACTACCTTTGTATCAATACCATCAGACCAACAGCACGTGTAGTGAGGGATGCCAGGGTAACACTGACCCCTGCAGCGGTGATGGGAGTGGCCGTGGAGAGTGTAGCTCCACTGAAGCAGTTGGCGGTTGCATGATTGGTCCACGGATTCCAATTACTGAGCGATCAGGAGGCCTGCTGTGTGTCAGTTTGTGTGTTTCTCTCCATCACGTGTTCATGGGTAATGCGTCTCGCCTGATGAAGTACCGCACAACAGAACAAGGGGATTACTGCACCGCTTCGGCCTCGGAAGAGAAGTGATGCTGGTCGCGTGATGAAGCGAAGCACGGCGTCCAGTGCGGATACCTGGAGACGGTTTATGATACAATGGCCAACACGTGAAGGAAACACCTTCCCCACAACCTCAATGTTCATAGACGCGTTTCGTTGTTCACCTTCAGAAATCATCAATGCAATACGTTTACTGTTTAGACTAAATAATCTCAACAATATCACATTACGATAAGTGGGTTTTTACTTGAATCACCTGTGGAATTATAAGTGGCACGTGTTCTACCCTTAACTTTTTGAATTAGAGTAAGATGGTGTAGAGGGGCAGGGAGTAGACTCGCAGACCGAGGCATTGGAAAGGTGAAAGGCGTACTTCACTGCTTCACAGCTGCTTTTACTGCTCAGGTTCATTCATGAGACAAAATAATTATATTCATAAAGCAGTTTCACAGGCAGAGGTAGCTTCAAGGTGCTGCTCAGAGAAGTTAAAAAGTTAGAAGAAGTCAATTCAGAGTTAAAACTAAATAATAATAAAAAATAAACAAAATGTTATCATTAGTTATAATAATAACAATAATTAACTATTATTATAATTATTATATCCAATGATGAAAAGGCATTTGGCTTTAAAACATGTAGTCAAACGCACTTGAGAACAAGGCTTTCCGTCTGTATTTAAAAGTGGAAGTTCTGTGTTCCGGCAGTTGGTTCCGGCAGTTGGTTCCGGCGCTGCGTGATGACTCACGGCTGCTTCTCCTTCTTTGCGTTGAGTCCAGGGTGCCGGTAGCGGCCCACTCCTCGGTGCTCTGGGGTGTCTGGAGGGTTATACTGCATGTCAGTTATGTATTCATGGCCAACTCCATGTACAGATTTATAGACAAGTAATACAACTTAAAATCGATTCGGTGGGATACTGGCAACCAGTGCCCAGATTTAAGAACTTCTTCTGTATTTGGACGGAATGCTGAGTAAGTTGCAGGTGCCTGATGGTCTTTTTAGAGAGTTCTATGAGGAGTCCATGGCAGGAATCAGTGTAGCTGGAGATAAAAGCATGAATCAATTTGTCCAAATGCTGTTTTGTCATAAGATCTCTAGCTTTGGCTTTAAGGTGATGAAGTGCTGATCATGTTATTGCTGAAACGTTGGTCGGAGTCAGTTCCTTTATTTAGGTTAACACCAAAGCTTAGCCTCTCATCTGTGCTGCCAAATAGAATGATCTCTGAATGATCTCTTTTCTCAAATTGTAAGAAATGTGGAGGTATCCAGTTATTTTTCTTCACAATGCATATCTCTCGGTCCGTAGTTGAGTAGATGGGAGAGCTCAGTATATTTGAGTATCGTCAGCATAAGCAAGGCTGTCGTTCTGAAGGATGTGGCCAAAGTTGAATTGGAGCGGGCCGAGGATTGACCCTTGAGGGACACCACAGGCGAAGGTAACTTCAGCACCAAAGGAAAAAGATTAATGACGGCATTTTGAAATACATGTTGAGGTCGGTGAGGGATTAAGAGGAGCTAACTATTCCCAAAAGGATTACAAAATGCATCGCTCTCTTTTCGAACTAAATACGAGTTCATGGTACTCCATAAAAGAAAGAAAGAAATCTCGTGGAGCTGCATCTTCAAAAACGTGAGTGGCACGAGCCTCTGCACCCAGTATACGTTCTGCTTTCTATTTCCCTCGTAGCGCTACGACTCACCACACATCGTACTGTCCGACAACCACTGCAACCAAGATTCTACTACAACATTTCACACGGTTTAAAGATCCCCCCCATCACATACACCATCACATACACCATCACATACACCATCACATGCACCATCACATACACCATCACACACACCATCACATACACCATCACATGCACCATCACATGCACCATCACATGCACCATACACCATCACACACACCATCACATGCACCATCACATACACCATCACATGCACCATCACATACACCATACACCATCACACACACCATCACATACACCATCACATGCACCATCACATACACCATCACATGCACCATCACATGCACCATCACATGCACCATACACCATCACACACACCATCACATGCACCATCACATACACCATACACCATCACATGCACCATCACATACACCATACACCATCACACACACCATCACATACACCATCACATGCACCATCACATACACCATCACATGCACCATCACATGCACCATCACATACACCATCACATACACCATCACATGCACCATCACATGCACCATCACATACACCATCACATGCACCATCACATACACCATCACACACACCATCACACGCACCATCACATGCACCATCACATGCACCATCACACGCACCATCACATACACCATCACACACACCATCACACGCACCATCACATGCACCATCACATACACCATCACATGCACCATCACATACACCATCACATGCACCATCACATGCACCATCACACACACCATCACATGCACCATCACACGCACCATCACATACACCATCACATGCACCATCACATACACCATCACATACACCATCACACACACCATCACATGCACCATCACATGCACCATCACATGCACCATCACACACACCATCACATACACCATCACATACACCATCACATGCACCATCACATACACCATCACACGCACCATCACATACACCATCACACACACCATCACATGCACCATCACATGCACCATCACATACACCATCACACACACCATCACATGCACCATCACATGCACCATCACATACACCATCACATGCACCATCACATGCACCATCACATACACCATCACACACACCATCACATACACCATCACATGCACCATCACATGCACCATCACATACACCATCACATGCACCATCACACGCACCATCACATGCACCATCACATACACCATCACACACACCATCACATGCACCATCACATGCACCATCACATACACCATCACATGCACCATCACATACACCATCACATGCACCATCACACACACCATCACATGCACCATCACACGCACCATCACATACAGCACCTAAGTCCTTTTAACAACCCAAAGCACATCACGCTAGTATCAATATGCTGAAAGCGTTCACCAAAAGGCGTAGCTGATGAATGCAAAAATAACTCTGGGCAGATAATTACCCTGTATAACCAATAAATTTGAGGCTGATTAGAAAATGACAGCGAATAACTCACCAATTTAGCAGCGTGTGACGGCGCGGCGCGCCCTCGAGCGACAACATTTCCAGCCATCTCCCGCTGATTGCCCTAAAATATTTTTTTGCCCACACAGCATCGTTACCCCCCCCCCCCGTGTGTTCTGACTCGCCCGGCTGCCGCTGCTGGCTGTCGAGGGTTGAGAGGGGTTAAACTCACAAGCTACTTAAGTGCTGTCAAGGCACAAAATTGGACAGAGCACCGGGCTGAATAATTACAGAATAACAAGGGAAAGGGGGTCTTTGTTTGGCAAAGGGAGGAAAATAATTGATTTAGCAGGGGAGGGGCGGGAATTTCTTCTTCTTTTTTTTAACGCATCAGAGGACATGCAAGGTCTCCCGCAGTGGCATCTTGGCGTCCGAGGGAACTTCCAACCCACCAGAACGAAGAGCAGGGGCAGCTTGGAAAGATGTAATTAATTGGATCAGATTAAAATTAATGAAGTAATTAAGGAGCTGCCTGCCCTACTTCTTGCAGTCTAGAACTGTAGAAGGTACCAGTGGCAGCAGGAGTAGGAGCAGTGGCACCGGGGGGAGGGAGAGGGAGGGAGAGAAGAAGACCGACTCTGCATTATAAAGAGTGCAGGAGATGGTGAGGAGGAGCCGGGGAACCGCTAAAGATAAACAGCAGGAGGAAATGAAAGTGGTAAACTGTGTGTGGGATGCCACCTCTTTCCAATTTATTCTGGGCGTCTTTGTCGTCATTGCTGTGGCGTTCCTACGCTTTTTCAAAGTGGCACTCTCTTCTTTGTCTGGTCAGCCAAATTGGCCTCCACATTGCTGACTATCAGGTTTCCCAACAAGCTGCCAATTCTTCCAGATGATTGTAAGATGATCGACAAAGTGTTTGTTCTGAGCAAAAGCCTACTTTACGACAGGTGTGAAGACCTTTTATTGAACGGCTGATATGAGACTTGTGTCGTGTCAGATAAGAGGGCACGTGTGACGCTTTCATTCCTTGAAGCAGGACGACGGGTGACAAGAGATCGGGAATGAAGTCGTCAACGTCTGTGAATCCGGAGAACAGAATCAAAATAAAGAATGAGCGGCGAGTAATAATAACATCTGTCCCATCTCAGGGGTCAAAAGACATGGCACTCATGATAACACGGCGGAAACACGACCATAACGGTTTACAACTGAGTGCAAGTTTCTCTGTTCAGCGTCTGGCAATGATTCATGCGGCAAAATATAAACGTACTCGAGTGTTTGGAGTCGGGACTCTCTGCTGTCATTGTGCCGTACACGCAGAGCACCGGCACAATGGGTGAAATATCATCAATGTGGATAATTATTATTCTCCTATTTGAGACATTAGAGATACTTTTGTTCAGTTCTATAAATACTTGCAGAGATTCCAGTGCAGCAGAAGCGATGAGTAGGTCTCCACATGATGAGAGACGCTGTGTGTTTACACACGAGGTAGTCGCGTGACCGCATTCATCATTTATATCTTCTTTGTTTTCTGTCGTTTGTCTTTCATTACATAACTCTCATTGTATCCTGTCTCGGTATCCCAATATAAATGAGTTTGAGAGGACACAGCAACTGTGTGTGGCTATTAGCGCTGATCTTTCTGAATTGCATAATTTGCATAATACCTTTTTTAAATATGTGCAACGAGCCCAGTCTCCTCCCGTCCACAGCTGGCCTCACCTACAAGGCCCCTCCCACAGACACCACACGATGCATTGACGTCTTCACATCTGTATTCATGCGTTACGTCTCAGGGACTATGTCTAATGTGTACATTGCTTATCATTTCATAATCTGAATCTTTGCACATTCTTTGGGCAATTTTGCGCATTTCTGCACAGAACTGACAAACTCCTTCATTTTAATTAAGTTATCCTGTACATCTTTTTATCATTTATTTTCATTCTAATTCTCTTCTATACAGCTTTCATTTAAATGTATATTGTCTGAGTATTTATTTTGTATTTTTATTGTAATATGTTTTCTGATTTTTGTGCTTATTTTTAATTTTTCTATTTAAGTTTCTCACCTTATGACGTTTATGTTCTGCACTATTACACCAAAGCATAATCCCTGTGCGTGAAACCTACTCGGCAATAAAGCGGATTCAGATTGCAGTGCAGCAGCTCGTTCGCTGCTCTGCGTCTTCATTTCATGTGGCTGCTCGTCACATTGTTGTTTTACGAGGCTGCCGCTGCCTTTACCCCCATATGTTGCTGACAGACCGCTCAGGAGCAACTCCAGCCTCAGTTGCATGTGAGCTGTGATAATGTGAGGGGGAGAGACTGTGGGAGAGAGAAAGGAAGAAGAAGTATCAACATTTCTAAATCAAAACACTTCCTTCAGCTCCTTTTGTGTCGGCTGTGCAACACGCACTCAAACAATGTTTGTAGATGAGACCCACAGCTGAGAATGAGTAGAAACATGTACAGATGTAATGCTCATCACGGGGCCGTGAGAGATCGTGATACTCGTTACCCGGAGAGGTTGCCGGAGATAAACGTCTCTAGAATGTTACGTACAATACCCGCGAGCTAACATCAGCGGAGAACAGCATCGACACTTCTACGCGACTGAAGCTCGACTGAACGTGCACACATGCTGCTGCACTGTGTTCGTGGTTGTAACAGTAAATAAAGTAAAGGGTCCCAAAAGAGATGGGCCTTTCAAGGTTGAGGCGTTGTTCCTCCTGCACCCCCTCTACTCTTGCTCTTTGGTAAGAAAGGTCAAGGGTCAGGATTCAGGCATTGAAGAGCTTCTGGTTTGACAGGGATTTGCTATTTCTTGGATTTGTGGAACCAGAAAGACAACGATGGTGGTTGGACTACTGAGCCGTGGCAAGTGAGTGTTGGTCAGCCGCGGCAGTTTAGCCAAAGCAGACGCAATATAGATCCAAGGCCTGGTCAGAATCTCAGGTCAGGGATTCAAGGATGGTTTAACTGGACGTTAGGTCAGGGTCAGAGCAGGCTGTTGGTAGAGTTATGACTGCTGATACCTGCTGCAGGGCTTAATGACATGTCAACACATCAAATACCGATTACTGAGCTTCCAATGGGAGGCTTACACATGTTGACACATTTCCCCTCATGTATTGATTACTGTGAATAGTTTACACGATTTACACACCTTATAATTGATGCAACATTTATCATCCCACTTATAGACTGTAAATAAACAGGTGGACGCAGTCACCATGACGTCACACATCGGTTTGTTGACGACGGTTTTGAGGCTCGAGTTTGTAATTCTTTCCGCTGCCATCTTGGTTTTTTTGCAACCCCAAGAGAAATGCTGAATACGACATTTTGAGGTGGACAAAATGATGGAGTAGCTTAGTTTCAGATAGTTCCCAAGAGAAAGCAAATCTCACAAAGACGTTGGTGAAGAAACAAGGCAACATGCGGCTGGCTCTGCTGGAGGCATTCGCTGCACACAACAACAATTAACAATCCTCAACAATCCAGCTATTGCTAAGTATCAAAATCCATGTTTGAGTTAACCAACCATCCCAGTCTCAACAACTACAATTACACAACAGCCACGATTACGGAACAAGTTACAATTATATGACCACAAAACAGTGGACCCCTGTAGAAAGACAAAGAAAAGAGCCAGCGCGAGGAAAGAGTTTGTGTTGTGTGTAAATAGAGCAGTGTTATTGTCATTATGGCTTTGCCTCCCAGTGGGACCACCCCTGCTACAAATGTGTTTCAGGTAAATCATCATTATGCTCATGAGCTCAAAAGCCCGGACCAAACGTTGTCATTATGTTCTCATGCGCTGAAGAGGCCAGCCTCGGTCCTACGAGCAGAGGAAGACACACAGACTGACGTGTCTGTGCTGACTCAGTCATTGTGTGTGGCGTCAACAAGGGACAAAAGACGAGATGGAAATAGAACAAAAGAGGAGAGAAGAATATCGAGTGACTTGACTGTGCAACAAGCCTTCAACTGTTTAAGTCTGCACCATATGTGCTTACTGTAATACGTTCTGAAGAGTGAAGCCAACGCTTCATGTGTTGAAGCTGCATTCTCTCTGCTGTCCACCAGGGGGCGACTCCTCTGGTTGTATAGAAGTCTATAGAAAATGACTCTACTTCTCTCTTGATTTATTCCCTCAGTAAACATTGTAAACATGAGTTTATGTCTCAATCTCTAGTTTCAAGTCTTCTTCAATACAGCATGATGTTCATTTAGTACATGATGGTCCATTTAGAGTCACACAGACCATAAAGCAGGGGATGCTTTAGGGCGGGGCTTACTGTGATTGACAGGTCTCTGCGGCTACAAGAACCGTACCAGCGTCTCTACATCACTCTTCCGGACTCCAAATATGGTCACTTCCTGTTCACTGGTTGCAAAAATTCAAGATGGCGACGGACAAAACTCGAGGCTTCCAAACGGCAGTCTACAAACCAATGGGGGACATCACGATGAACACGTCCCCTTATTTTACAGTGTGTATGGTCCAGAAGGACAGTTTATGACAGATTGTATTCATTGAGTATCAAAAACTCACCAACAGGCTTAACATGTGCTCTGTCAATGCATGCACATCCTCTAACGTACAACAGGAACGGTTCTCTGAACAGGTGTATCGTCGTGGTCAACGGTTTAGCCTTAATAACAAACTTTACACTAAATGACAGCATGCTGTGCACAGATTAAACCATTCAGTACTATTTGAAGGCATTCTCAAGTACTGAAAGGTATAAAAGAGTTTCACACTGTTGAGCAGGATGCATTTTTAAAAAGGGACGATGCTTTTCGACACTGGAAATGATTAAATGTACCACAAACCGGCATCGCAGTGAAGGAATTCCAGCGATACCCCACCAACGCTGGAGAGGGAACGCCTTTTTGTGCGAGGCAACTTTGAAGAAGAATAAAGTCTCGCTGTGATGACCCTAATCTTTTCATTCAGGAGTAATGAAAGCATCCAAAGCACCACAATTGGACTTTTAATCAGAGGAAATCTCTGGTTCCCTCAGACTCTCCCTCCTCGCCCTCTTCTCTTCCATTCTCATTGATGTTTCCCCCACAATGCTAATCCCTCTATGATCAATTCACTTTGTCTTTAATTACCCCCCCCCCCCCCCCCACCTTGTCTGTCTGTGTGGACGCCATCCCACCCGTCCTCTCCCTTATTGTAATTCTACACCACATCACCCCCCCCCCCCCACCATTTACATCTCTCTGATGATGACAGCGCATGTCCAGTGTGCCACATCAGGTCAAGGCAAAAAATAAAAAGGTTGAGTGTGTGTAGGTGTGTGTGAGTGAGTGAGTGAGTGAGTGAGTGAGTGAGTGAGAGAGAGAGAGAGAGAGAGAGAGGATCTCAATTAATGGGAAGGAACGCCGGTATAGACAGGAAGAGCAAAATTGGGAATTAGTGGCTCTCAGTCGAGGAGTGGAAGCAAATCAGATTTTATGACCTCACGCGTATCCGAGCAGAGAAGATTAGCTGAGAGGGCAGGCGATGGAGAGACAGAGTGTGTGTGTGTGTGTGTGTGTGTGTGTGTGTGTGTGTGTGTGTGTGTGTGTGTGTGTGTGTGTGCGTGACGAATGCTGCAATCTGTTTTATTTTGGTAATTTCCATTTCCTCACGAGGTATCAGGGGAGGCACTTAATAACCTTTATTTATCTTGGGAAGGCTTTGGCTTTAGCATTATTGCCTCATTCATCCCCCAACCCTCTCGTTCCTGCAGTTACATATATCACATAAACATTACGGTTACATATATATTCACCCCTCGGAGACGCCTGATGATGCTACATTTTTCTGCCACCAGCCAGTCAGTTAGTCAGTTTGAAGGCATTTGTGGAGGCAAAGCAACAGTGTTGCTTGTTGCCACAGTGTGTCGATGCAGCATGGTGGCCTTTACAGAAAAGACCATTTCAATGAGTAGTCACGAATTGAAGCACCAGCTGTGCGTGGATGTGTTGATCACTTAGAGGTGGCTCTTGTTTTTTTTCTCTTCTTCTTTGGCACCTGTTCTCATCACAATGCATCACACATTACAACACATTTTAAAAGAACTTACAGAAAAAGGTTGAGATGGCGGATACTACACCACTGTGAGGGGATTTCTTACACTCAGTAAGAAGAAAAGATCTTTTGGTCCGATCCCTGGCACCGAATGTCTGAATGTGAATTAGTTTAGGGTCCTGATGGGCAGGTGGCACCTTGCATGGTAGCCTCTGGCATCAGTGTATGAATGTGTGTGAATGCGTGAATGATGACGTGTAGTGTTAAAGTGCTTGGGAAGACTAGAGGCGCCATACAAATGCAAGTCCATTTACAGTTTTACCATTTACAAAAGTTTAACTGTTCATCTCAGAGCCCCAAAACTCTCCACTAGCATCCGTCTGGCCAGAGCTCTATTTGTAGCTTCGCTCCTGCCATGCTGAAGCACTCACTGCCTCCGTTCCAGCTGGACATGCATATACAGTATGTCTGAATGTGTGTGTGTGTGTGTGTGTGTGTGTGTGTGTGTGTGTGTGTGTGTATACACAGTTGTAAAACAGCCAAATCGAGGAGGCAGAGAGAAGGAAAGTGCGTGTGTGTAGTTGTAAAGATGTTTCACAGCAAGAGAAGGTGTATGTGAGAGTGTAGTGTCTGGCCCGTGTGTGTGTGTGTGTGTGAGTGTGCGTGTGCGTGAGAGAGTGTGCGTGTGCATGTATGTGTGCGTGTGCGTGAGAGAGTGTGCGTGTGCGTGTGCATGTATGTGTGCGTGTGCGTGAGAGAGTGTGCATGTATGTGTGCGTGTGCGTGAGAGAGTGCGTGTGCGTGTGCGTGAGAGAGTGTGCATGTATGTGTGCGTGTGCGTGAGAGAGTGTGCATGTATGTGTGCGTGTGCGTGAGAGAGTGTGCGTGTGCGTGAGAGAGTGTGCATGTATGTGTGCGTGTGCGTGACAGAGTGCGTGTGCGTGTGCGTGAGAGAGTGTGCATGTATGTGTGCGTGTGCGTGAGAGAGTGTGAATAGAGCAGAGCAGACTGTATATACCTGCAGAGATATTCACTGTTCAGTCTGCCTCCAGAGATAGAAGGCATTACTCTTCAGCTGCAGCTCTCGCTCTAATGAACACACAACTCAGACTCAGACTCACTCACACACACACACACACACACAGAGTGCAGTGAAAAACTACCAAAACAACTCTGCATCCCTTTTACAAAAAACATCCTTAACACGCACATGCACGCTTAGTACCGACAGACGAACCCTCTCTCTCTCTCACTCACTCACTCTCTCACTCTCTCACACACACGCACGCACACACACACACACACACACACACACACACACACACACACCCTCTGCCTGTTGGGCATGGTCATGAAAAAGTGCACAATCCAGGCTTTTCAGTGAAGGGATGGTCTGAAAGTTTTGCAGGACCTTTACACCAGGGTCTATTTCCAACATTTTGCTGAATTCAGAGTAAAGGTCATATTTCTGAAAGGGTTTATTTTTCGTGTTTTGTCTTCTTCTCCCCAAACAGCCAGGGTCAGAACCGTGAGAGAAAAACTGCATCAAGGTTTTCGGAGAGCTGTGCTCTCGACGGGGCAAGAAGCAAGAAATAAAAACAACGAAAAAACCCAATAATAAAGCAGATTTGTTGGGTTTCCTGGTTGAACTGTATGACTTTCCTTTAACTTGTTGAGAGACTGGCTCACTTCCTTTCTTGTCTTAAAATGTAACAAAATCAGCTCATAATGTTAACTGTTAACTGAAATTGCAGTTTATGAATAACGATCAGTCTTTGTCATTCAGGTTACACTTTGTGGTTTGTTTTCTGTTTTATTTTGAAAGTGCCTCTCCTCGTGTGTCATGTCTTGTTTTACTTCCTGTCTGTGTCTTTTATCCAACTGTTTTCTATCTCACCTGTGTTTTATTAGTTAATTGATTGATAGTTCTAAGAACCTTTTTATTGTGTACACAAAGGCTATAAAGGCTAACCCGGTAGCACAAATGCTATAAAGGCTAACCCAGTAGCACAAAGACTATAAAGGCTAACCCAGTAGCATAAAGACTAATGCAGTAACATAAAGATTAACGCAGTAGCATAAAGGCTAACACAGTAGCATAAAGATTAACGCAGTAGCATAAAGGCTAATGCAGTAGCATAAAAATGAACGCAGTAGCATAAAGGCTAATGCAGTAGCACAAAGGCTTTGAAGGCCAACCCAGTACGTTACACAAGTCATGTGACAAATAAAATCCCTCGACTTCTCTCTTCACAGCTGTCTCCTGGCGGACAGACTGCTGTCTGAGTCTGGTGTCCTTCCTGCCACGTTCCTTGCTCCACCTTTGTTCTTAGCTTTGTTTTCAGACGTTGCTCTTGGGTTTGCTGCTGCCGGCTCCCTCACATTTGCTCGCCTTTTACACCTGTTTTCGGTACGAGCTTTTGTCAATTCAACCAGCATTCCATGGTGTCCCACATCTGGGTCCTCTTGAACCGTGAAACCTTAACAGCATGTCTGTCTGACACAGACCGGACCGCCAGCACTTTACTCTTCATTGTCGAGGTTGACGGAAGTGGCCACGCACTGCACAGGGCGACTGAAGAACAGAGCAATTTTCTAAATTGAGAAAACTTTAACGAGTAAGTAGTGCTCATGATGTGAACAAATATATATTTTTTCAATATATTATGAGTAATAAAAGCAAGTCCAACTGACGTCTGAAGTTGCAGCCTTTTACTTATTTATTATAATTATGTCACGGATCATCAACCAGGACGCCTGCCATCCATCCTCCTGTCCGTCTATATTCATTTATATTTATTGAGGTCATCTCTCGTCATGGTTACTCACACATGACCAAGTTTCCAGACATATACATCAACTAAACATGGACGTCCGGTTTCAGTGCATTCAGTTTACCTGGAGTTATCACACTGAAGATTCAACATGGCTGAAGGAGTGAGTCGGTCAGCTGATGAAAATCCAATGTGAAGGTCTAAGTTCCCCAATTAGTTTCTAAACTATTTCTAAAGCAGAGAAGAGCTCCATTTGTGGTTGTGAAGGGCTATAAAAGATCTATAAAAGATTCAATAATCCCATAATAACTTGAAAGTGAAAGAGCAATAATCCCATACTTACTATAAAAGATACTGTCAGCGCTGTTACGTCTGGGTCAAGAGATGGGGTGCAAAGCTCAGATGAACTCATCACCACATTGCTGTAAAAGACCTTCACAGACGAGACTCGATGAAGAAACTCTTCCATGTTTTACTTCAACCCTCGTTCTACATCGGGGCTCCCTGCAAACCACAGAGACATACTTGTTCTCACATCTCACAGGTGCTTCATTCGATCACGACAATGTTTCCTGATACTGAAATATTGGGGGACCCCGAGTCAGAAGCACCCAGTTGCAGCCAAAGCAGTTTTGAAAGTATTTTTACTTCCATAATTATATTAGAACAAAACCATCTTCCTCCTTCTCCACTCTCTGAAACATTTGAAAACAAATAATAAAATAAGTATTGTGAATTAATGTCTTACTCATCCATTTGATGGGGCTTGAGATAGCTCTTCCACTGCTCCTCTAGCGGCTACCGCAGTGACAAGCTGTTGATACTTTGGGCGAATCTGACAAGATGATGTACCGCCCACCAAACTTAGTTAGCAGGATGCTGTGCTACAGTCCCTCGGGGAGCATCTTTTAATGAGCTATAAGTAATTGGTCTCCTCTGCGCCTCCTGTAACACCTGGGACCGGTTAGCAAGCTGGAAACATGACTGGCCATGTTTTAAACGCCAGGAGAGGACATGCATGCACACACACACACATTAACATATGACTGTGTGTGCCGAGCTCACACACAGATATGTAAAGCTTGGAACACACACACATTCACATGCAGAGTCGAGGGAGGAAATGCATTCACTTAGCTGTGAAACGCTTCCCACTGTGATTATTAATTACATTCTCCTTCCCTTGCCACCTGTGCTGGTGTGTGTGTGTGTGTGTGTGTGTGTGTGTGTGTGTGTGTGTGTGTGTGTGTGTGTGTGTGTGTGTTGGAATTTCCCAGCACATCCGGCTCGCATCCCTGCAGTAAAGCACACGGCACATTCTACCTCCTCCTCCTTTTATTCTCCTCCTCTCCATCCATCCTCATCTTCCTCCCTCGCCCGTCTCTTCGCCTCAGTGTATCGTCTTCCTCATTGGCTCTCGCCGTCCCTCTCTCTGTCAGCCTCCATCTCTGAAATGTAACGACTCGACTTCTCAGTACTCGGCGGGGGACGAGCACCGGCAGACAGCTCCGATAATTAAGGATGTAAACGGGAAGGAGAAAAGAAGACATTGAGCTTTACCAATTTAAAAAATAAAAAAGTATGTTGGGAGGGAGAGGATAGAAGAGAGAGGAAGTGGAGAAGAGACAGAGGAGAGGAAGTGGAGAAGAGACAGAGGAGAGGAAGTGGAGATAAAAAGTGGGAAAATTCTTCTCTGCCCAACACCATGTTTTATTAGGACTTACCAAATTGTATTTCTATTTCACTTTTGGGAGCATTGCAACTGCAATTCATCCATGTTTTTCATCTGGACGATGCCAGTGCAATAAGAGCCCTACAGTCATTTCAACCACATAGCTACCACAGCAGGCACACAATTCATTTCTATGGAATCAATATTATTGTCAACCTGGAAGTGAAAAGACAGAAAATATCCACAAGGGCCGGTTAGGAGAGGAGGGCGACTGGTCTTTCCCCCGGAGACCGATGTCCTGCCCCGTGAAATGAGAAGGCAACTTAAGTAACGACACTTCCGTAGTTCTTGTAACTCCAACATCGACCTTTTCCAAAGTACTTTCCTGTGAAGACGCAAGTTTATTTTGAAAAGGCTGTGCGCATGTACCGAGCGGGACTGGAAGAATCTTTTTAGTAAGCTCTCGTACAAACCTTTGTACGGGGATACGTTGCTTCTGTAGCAGCCTACGGAACACGTTCTCACCAACTCGTCCGCACGACGCCGGGTCAGCGGCCCAAACTATGAGGTGCTCCTCAGTATACGTTCTGGAGGGGTCAGGAACGGCAGGTCAAGGTGCTGCTACACGCATGGTGTCTTTTCAAAATAAACGTACGTTGTTAGATTACTTAACTTCTGTGTTCACAGGAAATGCACAGTTTCCACTCATTACATGTAAACAGTGTAGGTTTACTGTGTTTTAGGTTTACTGTGTTTTAGGTTTACTGTGTTTTAGGTTTACTGTGTTTTAGGTTTACTATGTTTTAGGTTTACTATGTTTTAGGTTTACTGTGTTTTAGGTTTACTGTGTTTTAGGTTTACTGTGTTTTAGGTTTACTGTGTTTTAGGTTTACTATGTTTTAGGTTTACTGTGTTTTAGGTTTACTGTGTTTTAGGTTTACTATGTTTTAGGTTTACTATGTTTTAGGTTTACTATGTTTTAGGTTTACTATGTTGTTAGGTTTACTATGTTTTAGGTTTACTTGGTCAGTGGTTCGGGTTGAATTAGTTTGTTACGTAACTTAAACTTAAGTGAACGTAAAAGTAAGGTAAGAGAAGTTAACTGGACCTGGCTGCAGCGCTCTCCTGGGAGACCCGACCGCTTTCTCTCTTGCTCATTTGACGACATCAGTCCAAAGTGTCGGTTCCCGTCAGAAGACCTGTGATGATCTCTTCACACCAACAGAGAAACACGGGTTATTCCCAGGTCATCGCTTCACCGTTAATAAAGTGTAATCTCATCAAAGGCCGTTCAGTGGGAGTCGTATCGGTCCCATTCTACACTCAACTCGCTTTAATTCATGTACGGGGTCGGAAATGATGTAATCAACATCAATCCACATGGCCTCGTTTATGTTGTCGTCAGAGCTACTTAATGTATCGTAACAGGAACCCCGTTCGGCTTCATCAGAGGCACTGATCTCTCCCCCGACGATCACCATTCAGACCAAGCACCAAATCCCTCCAGCTGTCAACACTCGCCACCTATTAAAGCCAGGTTACACCGAGGGCTGCCGGCTGTAAAGAGCAACGCTGGCTTCAGTCACAACTGCCGGCCCTGATTTCGAGGGAGATTACAGTTTGAACGTTGAGTCTGTTCCAGCAGGGATGAGCAGAGGAAGCCAGCTCAGCCCAGTAATTAGGCTGCTCTGTTCTGTGGAGAGAAACGAATGGTTGAGACTTGCTGTTTTTTGATGAAAAGGTAACGATGCTCCCCGCGGCCTCGTGGAGCTGAGCGAGGACCGCCTGCCTGCACGAGGAACCGAACTTAGTTCAACTGTACTGTACGTGGTGACAGTACAAGTGTTGGATTAAAGCTTCGAACAGATGTCAGACCTGTGTTCCTCCCCCTCCGTCTACGCTTCCTTTGGGATGAGAGAGACAGAAAAGACAGCGAGTTATTTTGCGTTGCCGTGACTACAAGGACGGGAGGCAACAAAGACGAGGGACAGAGACGCGGGAGGCGGCATGGGAGGGAGATGGACGTGTGTGTTCCAGCATAATGCTCACGCCACGACATCCTACCAAA
>CM051691.1:30436339-30494506 GCA_028022725.1 Lycodopsis pacificus
CATAAACCTATGTGGACATTAAGATACAAAACAAGCCCTCACAGTAAATAGGGAAAAGAAAACACGTAAAAATAACAATACGCTCGGCATTCTCACAATGTTCTAAAGATTCAAAGAGGAAACTGTCAGAGCTGATTACTGTTCGTGAATTAAAGTCAATTTTAAAGGATCTGGAAAATTGTTGTTTTGGTCAAAGTGCTTTTAAATCTATTGTTTTATTATATATAGTTTTGGAAAATCATTATTTTTCTTTTCTTAGCTGGATGTTTTTCGATACTATTGCTTCTTGACTGGATCGACTGTAGTGTGACAGATGTGTGTTTACGTTGTCTGTGGACCGAGAGATTTTAATGCCAATGAGACGTTGTCCTCGTTAATTAAAGGGAGAGGGTCATATGAATATGCGTAGAAGACGTTGGCTTATATCCTCACTGGTGCTCTGATAACATCACACTTGTTACAGATCAGTGACGTTTCGTCGTCAGATGTTTCTGCCTATTTATTTATGACCAATGGATTCTCAGTAACTCACCACATGAATCCACGGTCTGGTTTACAAACGTGTCTTCAAATAGCATCTGACTGTCTCCATGGAGCAACTTTATTTACCCAAACTTGCAGCAATCACCTGGTACGTCCAGACACGTGGCCCCTCGGGGCTGCAGGAGAGATAATGCACTCAGTGTGTGAGTGTGTGTGTGTGTGTGTGTGTGTGTGTGTGTGTAGGTTGTGTCAACTTATCGGTATGCCGGGAATGTTTGCGTAGATATGCTCACAGCACTTTAGAGGAAAGAGGCCACATTTATAGAGCTGGTGAAGGCGTCGGTGTGAGCTGTGGTGTTTCCTGCGGCACAGACGAGGTTCATGAGAGGTAGAAGTGGAATAGATCGGGAAAGAAATCCACAGCCTACTCCCACTTGGGAAAGAGACCCCAACTATTGTCAGCCTCATTGATGAGCTCTGTGGGATATTCTACCACTGCCAGCAAGTTACATAGAAAACCTCACATTCCACCTGTCGCAAAGCATTTAGAAACGGACTCCGTGGCGACTCTCAGACCTCGTGTCTGCTTTAGGTGGTGCCAGCGTAGGATCGTCTGCCAACATCCACTTCTTTTGAAATGGGTCTGTTGACTCGTCTGCTTTCTGCCTTCATGTTGTTCCTGCTCTGGCTGTGTTCTGCACGAGCCACGTGGACTGAGTCTGTTGGATCTCGTGACGCAGTGAAATGTCTTTGAGGAACATCGTGCTTGTGTTTGTGCTGATCTCACCGACTGTGCGTGTTCTGGCACGTGACAGCACGTCTGTTCGACGGCATCTGTTGTGGTCCTATGTTCAGCTGAGGGAGGTCCGACAAAACTAAAAGGGTAACTTTGGTGATTTTCAACCTGGACTATATTTTCCCATGTTTTTGTGTCTTAAGTGACTAAAGGGGGAACATTTTTAAAACATTGCAGACAGTAGCTGCTAAGAACCTCAAAACGACCACAAAGAGACACAGAAAGGCTAAAACAAATACCAAAACAACTCAGAAGAGATGCAAAACAGCAGCGAAGGGAATAAAAAGACACTCTAATGACGATGGAAAGCGGAAAAACAACCACAAAGAGAAACACGATGACTACACAGAGAGTCAACATGCCTATAAAGACACAAAAAGACAGAAAGAGCGATAAGTAACGACTACAAAGAGATACAAAAACAACTAAGGGCAAGACAAGCCACCTTTCCCCTACACGCTAATCCAACGTTTCTAACGTTGGATTAGCGGCTTTGCTCGACTATTTCTAAAAACCCTTGGAAGCCAGCGGTCTGACGTTCAGACCCACTCCACACTGTGATTGGTCAGCTGTGCAGAGCCAAGGTTTGAACTTCTCCCACATGCTCTCCTTTTATATATTCTTCAGACAACTATTTATTTCAGGCACAAACAAGTGCAACACTGTGAATGTGAATTTAACTGATATTATGTCTCCAACCAGAGGAAACATGAATTACAATGAGGCACATGATTTATCCAGCAATCAAGCAGCCGTAGAGGCACTTTAGCTGAAGAACAGATAAACGCTCTCTGCTGATGAAAGTGAATCCACAACCTTGAAACAGGAAGCAGCTTCCAAAACAAGAATATTAATTTTCTGCCTCACTCAGTTTGAGAAGCACCACAGAAGAGCGGTGGGCGCTGATGCTGACCTGCCGGCACTCGGCATCAATCTGAATGAAAGGAGGCGATGTTGTGGGCAGGCCGCTGTCTGCTGCTGCTGCTGCTGCTGCGTTCTGCGCTGCCAGGTTGGACGGGGGGGAAAGACGGTAGACACTGCTGATAATTGGAGAGTGGATGAAAGGGGGAGGCATGCAGCGGGGAGGAGAGAGACACAGATAAACAGAGACAGAGCGGCCAAGAGGGGGGGAGGGGTTAGCGAGAGAAGAAGAGGCTGGACAGGAGTGACAGGGAGGGAGAGAGTAACAGAGAGGTGCACAATGTGAGCAGAGGGGTCCAATTGGAAAGGAGAACCAAGGAGGGAAGAGCGGGAGGAGAGGGAGATGCTTTCGGGCCATGAACCCATGAGGTAATTGAGCACAACTGCCTGTTATTGTAAAAGTCTCTTTTCCTGGTCCCCATGTCCCTCATGAGACATTGAATAATACTAAATGTGTTCTTAATAAGTGGGCCATATCGCATTCTTTGATGAAGGATCACTTCCTGTGTCGAGGAATATTTAAAGAAGAAAGCGTTGGTACGTCAGTGTGATAGTATTCTGAGTTGTATTGGAATAAAGGTCCAGATATACAGAGGCTTATACAGTCGACAGCAAACCTGCTCCACTGCATCGTCAGGCTGTCCTCCATAGAGCCCACAGTGGATCAACGTGTTTTACTGTAAACGGCTAAAAGCAGCGTACGAAGCGTCGCCATGTTGTTGTTATGAAGTGAAGTTACCGTAGCTGGAGGAGGAGTGACGTAGAGACGCCGTATCGTCTCTGGTAGCGGCAGCGACCTGTCACCACACACTCATGTTTACTGAGGTAATCAATCAAGAGAGAAAAAATCCTTGCGATTAATAGCGATTAATCACATTGTTATGGCAAAGTTCAAGAATGAATTATAAAGTAGTGTATTGCGCACTTTTATTTTGAAAGTACTGCTATATGAACTAAAGGGCAGTAACATTTGGTTCACGAGATGCAGGCAGCATGTTTTACACTTAATGTGAATATAATTCATACTTTGTTGGCATCTTATTCTGAAAACCGGATGTTCGTCTGAAGAAACCGGATGTTGTCTCACGTTAATGTTTCCGCTAACTTTCAAAGTCCTTCGCTCTGATCTGTGCGTTTACCGTGAATGTCAGCATATAGGTGCACTAACATGAGTGTCTGACTACAGGATGTTTGCTGGCTTTTATCCCACTGTTCTTGTCATCCTCTTGTTGTTACGTCTATGTATTGTCTCTTGTCTTTCAATTAAAAATAAATAAATTAATTAAAAAAAGAATTATAATACATTTTTTAAAATGCGTTAACGCGCGATAAAATAATTGTCGGCGTTAATTAATGAATGCGTTAACGCGAAATTAACGCGTTAACTTGCCCAGCACTAATTTAAAATAAAGAATCATTCCACCAGTAACTGGATTAATGAGTGGAGGGTATAAACGCTTTAATCTTCTGGCTACATCCCAACACATCTGTTCAGTTCGACCAGATGAGATTGAAGGAAATAATATTTTTACATTTCTTTTATGATGAGACAAATTTAGTATGAAAAGATTGATTAAGAGCGGCTGATGTGGATGAATATGAAAAGTAATTGCTCATACACCCCTCCCTTGCCCGCCGCCATATGCTGCGTACTAACTGTAAAGAGTTGTGTCCTCGTGCTGTTGTGATCACAGTTAGCTGCAGTCAGTTGCTGAAAAACAAAGTTGGTGATAACTAGGGGTGTAACGATACGCGTATTCGTATTGAACCGTTCGGGACGAGGCTCACGGTTCGGTACGCATGACGAACCGAATACGTTTGAAAAAAAAAAAAACAGGTAGTCCCATTGAGATTAAAAATCTCTTTTGCAAGATGTAGGTAACAATACTACATAACAAGAGAGCCAGGCAAGGCAATGACAGCAGCATTACATCGCCGCTGCTCCGTCACGCTGCCCGAGCTCCGTTACCTGGAGCCCACAGTGTCACTAACTGCACTCCATGAAGAAATATACAGTTTTTGGGAAAAAAAAAAGGAGATTTCCAGGAAGATCTACATTATGAAGCAGAGATCAGCATGTCAAACTAATCCAGCAGCGGAAACATGTTGAAAAGATAAAGATAGAAGCTAAAGCTACAAACCACAGAGTAAAGGTGAACCACCACAACACCTGCAGATCCAGACAGGAGACCATGAAACACTGTTCCTGGAGAGCCGGGTCGGTCTTTATCCACTCATACATTCAGTATACCTTCAGGCGCTAGCGTAGCATAGAAGCGCTATCGCTAGTTGATAATGCGCTAACATACTCTGCTCACTATCACACCTTCAACCACGACGAGCTCCAAATCGACCTCATGTCTACGACGAGGACGTGAAGAAACGATGAGAGTCTATGAAGCAGAGTCAGGGCGGTCTGGAGCAGCTGCTCTGCTGTCATTGTACGAGGGGCAAAATATTTAATACTTCTAAAATATGAGTCTAATAGATTAAGGTTTTCTTTATTTGTGAACTGTTAACTTGTTTTACCAAGGTCTTTGATTAATTACTATCTTTTTGTTTGTTTTGTGTTATAGCTGCTCTGCATTTTACTGACAAAACTCTTTTTTACATCGCTGTCCGGCTGAAGAAATGATAAATATTAGTGATTATAATAAAATCATCTCCAACAAACTTGTCTTTCAGAAAGAACGCTGCGCCAATATCCTGGCTGTGCAGCACAGTGCACATTTGTAAGACGACGTGTTGACGAGTAAACTAACTTTTAAACCCATCAGTCAAAAACTCAAAAGTCTTCGAGTCTTAACTGCTTTACTTACGTGTTGTTGTGATGAAACAAAGCTCGAACACATCGCATAATTAAAGAGTCAGTGGGCAGATGGGTATGGGAAGAAAAAAGGGAGGTATTGAGGGGGAGGGTGTAAATAAACATGATGACGACTCTGAGAAGGGTCTTCAGCTATTTCCATTTCTGGTGGGCTGCTGCTGCTCCTCCTCCCCTGCCGAGGCTTAAGAATGCAAATAAAACAGAAGCAGCATATGTTCCCATTTAAAATATGCAAGACTAATGAGCCTGAGGAGCTAAGCACCATGGCGTGAGGGCAGGAAGTGGGCGGCTGTCCACAAAAAGAAGGACTTTTGGCCTTTCCCTCTCCAGCAGCAGGTGATGGAGCTGCTGACCTTTGGCCCCACCAGCTACAGACGCCAACCTTCTGACGTGTGCTGGAGCTGCTTCTTTGCTTTCCTTTGACTCTCAGTGTCTGTATGTTCCTGCTGCTGGTCCGCTTAACTCCCAAACAAAGATTCCCCCGAGTGGAAGAGTGGAACTCTCATCCATGCTTGGTGGGTTCCCAGGGTGAGACGGAGAAAAACAAGACGGCGAAACAACTCGTTTGGTGTTTTGCTGACCTTGTAATTCACTTTGTACTTTAGAGCGAAGACGAGCAAACCAAATACTGAGATCATGCTTGGTATGTAAATACACTGATTTCATTGGTCCCTCTCCATCCAGATGTGTTGAAATGAAATACGAATGTTCAATGTGTTCCCAGCAGGGTATTGTCGTCTGCATTCATCTGTAACTGAACACGAGTGACTCGTACAGTAGCTGCTTCACACACTGTGGAACGTTTCCCTGTGAGTTCATTGAAGCCATCTGAAGGCAGCAGGACGCGTGTGCTGATAAAAGTGCCGCGTCGGAGTGCAGTGCCGTTAAACACGGTGGTCCAATGTGCTTCCCTTCTTTATACGACGCCAGACTGCTAGAATAACCTTCTGCACGCACGTCAGGCCGGTTGGTTATGAGTCTGTTGATGCAGATGACGGTACGAACACAATAGAAATGGAGGTTCTCAGAACTGTGAGACCGTTTTCGGACCAGGGGAAGTGTTTCAATGTGTCCTGACTGTTGCTACCTGATGCCAAGTCTTGAATCAGCTGCTCGGGATGATTTATTTAGGTTAAATCCACAGTGTCCATTTCTCATATCTTCAGCAGAAATCAATGCTCTGACACTCGTTCTGGTGTTGCGAAATGCGGAAAAAAGTCCGGTGGGCAAAGCGCTGAAGCAGTCTCACAAATGAAGACAAAAGAGAAAAAGCACCATGGGGGGGGGGGGTAGATCGAATCAATGAATATTTCAATGTGTCAGAGAGTTATTCTCAGCATGCTTTTTCTCTCTGCTCTCCCGTTTCTCTTCATTCTGTGGATCTTCATTAGATCGACACACAGACAGATCCGTGCAGCAGACACGTTGTGTCCTGTCTCACTTTGTTTCCCTTGCAGTGCACTTCCTTACCCTCACTCCATCTGCTAAAAATAGTCGAGCAGTGAAACACCTCCATGTGCCCTCTGCCCACTCATTTCCACTCCTGGCGATATGAGTCTTCTACAGACAAAGCGCCTTTTATTCATGAGCACAGATAAATATCCAGGACAAACACCTCCTCTGGCACACTGAGACGCTTCTATCCGGCTCCATAAAACATGATGGCACGGTTGTTGTTTTGTAGCCTATTTAGAAGGAATTGATCCACGTGTGTGCATTCGGCCACGGTGCCCTAGAACCAACAGGTGGATAATGGCAGGTGGTGCAGAACCGAGTGAAGGAGGGGAGTAACAGAGCAGCAGGAACTCTTGATAAATGGACCAACTCTCCCATCAGTTCTTCTTTCAAACGGTCTCTCAGCAAACTGGTGAAGCCGAGCCATCACCCACCTCTGTGATGCCTCCGTTTCAGATGCAGCGATTGGCTTTCAAGAGACAAACAAGCCAGTAAGTGTGTTTGCATTCCGTTAAGAAATCTGCCACGATATCCATCTGCCAATCATGTCATTGCTGCCAAACGATGAATAGGTTATATGTCATATTAGGCAAAGTTATCCTTGAGTTCATCACATCCAGTGGAAACATCAGATCTGTGTGAAGGGATGAGGAGACCGTAACCTTCCTCACATTGATACATGTAACATAAATCTCATGTTTTCATCGAGTTCTCCGGATAGTTTTCCCTTGTTTTTGATGACGTCGTCTCAGTGTGTGCTCTTCTTCTGAAGTGGTTTAATGGCATCGACTGGAGAATGAGCTCCCCTGACCTCGATGCACTCAACTCTCTATGTTCACTGAGCAGTAGTGGATGAAAACATGCATCGAATGTGGCGCTACGTTTGGATGGAGATTATCAAGGTTCAGCCCAACAATGAGCTTTGTCAAGTGCTCCAGCGCTGTAAGGATCAGCTTGCAGACGTCCTCAAACACCCCTCCAAGTGAGGCAGTTGTCCCTGCACGGTTCAAGACCACCGCCACCATCCTCCCAGGGAAACATGACAACGGCCTTATTGACTGCAGGCCCATGACACGAACACCATCACCATCAAGACGTTGTTCTTTAAGACCACACGTCCACCTGACTAGACCCCTGTAGTTCTCTCGTTGCCCCGACTGTTGTACAGATCACCCCATAGCAGTGGCCCTTCACCTGGTCCTGACCCACCAGGACAAAAGTGACTCTGTGTGATAATAAGTCCTCCACATCAAAATTAATCGTTTTTAATTTTCCACCAAAACGACATATAGGAGCATTTTCTCAACAGGATAACTGTCTTTGTCAAAACCTTGAATAATATGACGTGACAGCGCTGTGGTTAGGGTTCGATGAGGTTTTAGACCAACGTGGTGTCGGTTCTAATGGCTCCCTGGTCATGGATAGGGGACTTCTCTTCTTAAGGTGACATTAACAAACACTTAAGGTTCGGAGAGATCACGGCCGTGGTTAGAAGAAACCATTGTTGACTGATGGTCGGAAACAGGAAATGGACAGCGGCCTCCTGTTGGCTCCTCAACGGTTGATGTTGTTGTCTTTGTAAGAGGACAGTCATTCAGACAGTTGACCATTCAACACCATACAAGAATAAAGGATTTCAGAAGATGGTTTCCAGGCCTGCTCAGCTTCATTCCAGGAGCCTTAATATCACCTCAAGCCTATCAAAAGGAAGCAGACAGAGGAAAGTGAACGTCCCCTCTCATCGTCATCTACACAGAGCCCACAGATCAGCATCCTGAGCGGCTGCATTGCTGATGAACACTAAAAACAAAATAACTTCACCTCAGACTGCAGGAGCCTTCAGCAGAGAGCAACAGCTGAGCCGGAGGGTATTTACTGAACCATAAGCACTGAACTGAACTGAACAAACAGTCCAACAGCTCTCTGCACAGCACACAGCATCATTGACGCCATCAATATACAAAGTGCTATCTCCTGGACTGAACTCCAGAACGTACACCTTGTACTTGTTCTCACACTGCTGTTCATACTGTGTTCACAGCGCGCTGTGTTCTTCGTGTGGGAGACAGTGTTTTCTCACTGCGTGTCTATGGGTAGACCAATGACATCAACTTCACTTGATTCCAGCAATCCCTAAAGATAAAGGACGGTAAAAGCTCGGCGTAATTCCTCCCTAAGTCTTTCCGATCCGTCTTGTGTGTCTCGGAGACGTACGTTCTTTTCTTTCGACGTGTCCCCGGGTCGATTGTCTCACCGTGGAAGTCATCCAGTGCAGTAGACGGTCTGGGAGGCTTTACGCTCGCTATATCACTGCTGCTGCTGCTGTAACTAATTGCAGATAGACTGGCTATTGATTTGCTTCCAGACACGGAGCAGATGTTTGTCTGCAGTTTTAGTAAAAGCAGGCAGTAAATCCACAAAAGAAGAGAGGAATGTTAGATCCCATTCTTTATTGTCTGTTTAAGTTGCCGAACAGAGGAAGAAACGCTGGATTCCTCAAAGAGGTCTGGTATCATAAACCAGAACAATTCAAAGCTGGACAGACATTTGGACAAAAAAATGGATTTTATAATGGATGTAAAAACCGTAGATGAACTTCATGCAGGTACAGCAGCTGAATAATATCCTCTTTTCTACAAGAACAATCCACGTAATGTCTTCTGAGCATTCATATTTAAATGTGCATTGGACACTTTCTCGGTTTTGATACGGACATTCTGTTTGACAAGTGAAGAATCCATACATCCATTACACAGCCATTCGTTAAACAATAGCCATCATGTCAAATGTGATTTTAAACCAGATTTAACACTTCAACACGCATATAATTCTATCTTCAGAGTGCAGACCACAGAATGCACCGCAAGCCATCCCCTCTGCTAATTCACTCCCAGTTACAGGGAGCAAAACTGAGCAAGATAATGCGACGGTATATCCCCCCGAGCCCATGCTTTAATTTACATCTTGATTTATGAGCTCCAGAGGAACAAAAGAAAATAACCCACACAGACCTCTGAATAACTGAATGTACAATAGGCTGAAGTACATTAATGTGATTACTTGGACAAATGCATTGTGTTTGCATTTGCTCCCAGCAATTTCCCAGAGTCGTTGGGTTTAATAAGCACAGACGTGTCACCGCGCTGCTGGAGTGGACCGGCGCAGAAGCCACGGAGTGCTGGGCGGTTAAATCCAGCCGCTGCCACTGCTGCCTCTTCATCCGTTTGGTGTCTGGAAACTCTGAGGAGGCCCGATACGGTTTGTAGCCCTCCGTCGGGAAATGACAAGATACTGTTCACAGGAGAAGGATTTCAGGGAACAGGGAGAGAAACAATCAAATGAAAGAACAGAAGGAAGAAGAGAGGGAAAGTATTACTGTCAAATGAACAAGTAGCTTAGAGGGAAAGGATATCTTAAAACTAAATAACATAAAAAGCTCATTTATGCATCTTTGACATGAATAATAGGAGCATTACTTTGAGGCACAAAAGCTTGAAATTGAATAATCCATTGCCATGTGGTTATGTGAATAGATTGATGATAGTTGAAGGCGTTACATTTTAAATTCAGAGCATTTCTACGGCCTCCGCATGGCTCTCAACATGGTGACGTCTGAGCCGGTGGCTTGCAGCTAACAGTGCTAACAGCTAACAGTGCTAACAGCTAACAGAGGGCGGATTCTCTGCTCAGCTAGACATTTCTCCTCTACCTCTCTTTACCGAGACAAAGGAAGTGTTGAAGTTCAGAATCCCGTTTGGAGAACCTTCTAGTTGGGAAGTTAAGGTATTTACAGTAATGTACCTTTTTGAACATCTTTTCACGCGCTCCTGTCAGGGCACCTGGTCCTTTAACATCTCCACGTGTAGCCTGCGGTGCCAACAAGCATGCACACCCCTGAAAGACGGGCATAAATAATCACCGGAGTCATGTGACGCTGTTTCCTCGTTAGGAACTTTACTGCAATGAGGAAAAGATCCCGGTCTGTGGGTAGAGACCAAAGCAATCGATCTCAGACTCCAGATCAAGAACACGATGCAGATCACACGTCAACACTATTTTATCCTCAATCCCACAATAAAGAACAAAGCAAACAATGTAAGAAAAACACTTTAACTTGTAAAAGTGTTTATTTTCCAACTTGTCTCACAGAGAGAAAAACCTCGAGCTGCTTCTGAAGTGACCCTGACCTCTGACCTCCCCTGAGAGAGGGCCTGGAGTGTTATTGTTCCTTTAAGTGGGAGGAAGAAATGCAGGACGGTTAATAACAACAGAGGCCATAAATCAGAAGAAAGAACGTCACAGAGGGATTGAAAGATAACAACAAATAGATGAGGGAGTGATAGGTGGAATGGAAAAAAAGAGAAGGAAAGTGAAAGTGCACCACAATTGAACGTTGTGCCAGAGACAGCTGGTCATCAGCTGTGCGAGAGCCTTGACCAAATACAGCAGCTGTAAAACAATAAACAAGTGCAAAGAAAGGGCGGAGGAGAGGGAATTGAGATGAGTCCATTGCCAAATACAGGGACAGATAATCGGACAAGGACGGAGCCAGAAGGCCACAGAGGTCGGAAGGAAATCAAAGGCAGAAGGCTTTGATGGGAATGCCGATGCCTTCAAAAGTACTATTTCTCTGTCCGTTCAGTGTGAGGAATATGCGACAGAGGAGGCGGGAGGATGGGAGGGAGGACAACACCTCGGGGTGCTATTCTGCCACTGTTGGTTCAGAGTGAGTGCCCTCGTAAAGACGCCGAGAGGCTGGAGGCCGTTTACGGCGCCAGTTTCCTTCCAGAGACAGATGTTTTACTGGACCAACCTGGCACTGTAGAGCAGCCGGAGGAGGGACAGGTCATAAAGACCGGAGCTGACGGACACAGAGACGAGCTGAACAGCCAGAGAAGAAGAGGGGAAGAGGGGGGGGGGCCTCGTTAATGAGGCTGGTAAAGAGCGGCGCTGATGGGGGTCCAGGGAGCGACAACAGACTCTTCTTTAGGATTATTCTGAGGATCTTTCAGGACTTTCTTTGTGTATGGCACTTTGAAAAGTTTGGGTTTGAGTAGTCAAGAACATTCTATTGTGTTTTTGATTTGCTGTTGCTAGGAAACAAGTTGAGCTGCTAACGTTAGCTTTAAACAAACCGTGAGCGCTACTTCACCTGACGGTTAATAGCACAGTATGAATTCATGAAAACAACGCAGCTGAACTCTCATCTCAAGCGCGTCAGGGCTGAACGCGAACAAAACACGACACAGCGACACAACGGCAGACAGCTTGTTGTGATATTAATACACTGAATTAACAAGCGATCGCACTCTGTGCAGCAGCGTCAGGCATGTCGTGCATGAACCTGATTGGCCACGGCAGTGCCATGCGGGCAAATACAACGTTTTTGTCCGACACCTCTTCCTCTGGGGACCATGAATTTGTGGGATTTCACAGAAAGCTCCAATAGTGAAATAGACATTTCACACAAAAGCACAAACGTTAGCCTCTTGGTGGGAGCTGCACAGAAAGTGCACAGATCTGGAATCCATCCGCAGAATTCATCCTCTGGGCACCACGAATGACCAGGAACTCATCATAGGACAGTATGACGTCCATACTTTCACATTATGCAGGACATCCACACAGCCATCATCCAGTCCGTCCCCGTTGCTTCTTTCGCTGCTCAGTGTCCCATCTGTTGAGGTGAGAAGCCCAGTGGTTTGGTGTTAATGGGGACAACGGTGGGCTTTATTTATTCATGGGCTCGACCCCCAATAAACCGTGACAGTCACACCTAAAGGTCTGGAACACTCAGCAGCTACATGAGGCAAGTGTTGGCTCACATCGCTGCACGGTTTGCCGGGTTGTTCGTCATGAATACGGACGGACGGGATTCACAAGAGACCGTCTGCAAAGACAGTAATGGTTTGGTTTTTATGTTCCGTCGACGCCGTTTGAGAAAATTGACACCAAAGACACAAATAAATGAGGTTATGGTTTCTATATTCATCTACTTTCCACACAGTCAAGCACACAAATTCACACAAATTATTAATCTGCGTGCTGAAATGGTGAAGAGAAAAACCAGCTCCCCTGATACCTGCCAGCTGCAGTTAAGCTCACTCCCAGGTTTATGACCCCCCCCCCCCCCCCCCCCCCCCCCCCCCCCCCCTCCACACAGAAGCACTACAGCCACTTATTTCCTCATTCTCCGCTGGGCCACCGGGCTTCTTTGGCTCCTGCAGGCACTTAAATGCACTCAATTTTGACACATCACCGGTGAGTCAAGTTTAATAAAACGCTATTTCATTCATAAAGAACTCATCTGTATTCATCTCGTGCTTTGCAGGTCGGACCGTCAGTGAATGGCTATCGTAATATGAGTGTGAACTTCTGGCCGCCGCCCTCTGAGTATGTGATGACGCTGTAAAGAAGTAAAGAGTGAGGCTCTCTGTTGAACCAACATTTCCTGGATCTCGTGAGCTGAATCATGCACACGTCACTCCCAACCGCTCTCTTTGTACGCTGACCCTCGGTCGTTGTCTCGGCTCCCTCTTTTTCAGAAACACCCTCCCCCCTCTGAATGTCTGCGTTTCATGTTAAAACCTGCAGGAAGTCTCCACCGAGCCCCTCTGAACATTCCTTATTAATGAGCCCCGCGGCCGTGGGGAGACGCCACCAACTCACAACACCAAATATACAGATGATAGAACGGTTATGGGGGGGGGGGGGGGGACAGATCGGGATATGAAACAATTGGCGTGATGGAGAAGGAGGGCACTAAGAGACGAATGGACGGTAGCGATAGAGGAGCATATGAAGGAGAGGCGGGTCGAGGCGTGACGGAAGCAAAGCGATCCAGCGTGACGGACGAGACAAGAAACCAAACAAGCGTTTTGTTGTGAACCAGCTTTTGCCTCCAGACTTCTTCTGGAGCCGCTGTGCGTCCCCACGGGTTGCAAAGGCTTTTTCTCGGCCTTGTATCTCGTCACGCCGCAAAGGGGATTACAACGGCAAAGCCAAAGAAAGCTCCCGCAGAGCGTTCAACACTAACAGGTATGAAGAGGTGTTCAGAGGCGCGGCGAGACGAACTCTTCCTTACTTATCCATCGCTCGGCTCCGCGGCTTTGATATCGGATGAAATGATGTCGGGTGGAGGTGGAGGATCACGATGCCGGTTGGATGACGTTGCTTTGCAGTAAGTCAAGAACATTTTCTCTACCAATAAGACGATGATCAAATTAAATGCTTTGACTTGAGATCGGTCAATTGTTTTCTCCAGTAGAGCGGTCAACAAATTAAAGCTCCTCATTCAGATCAGCACCAGCGACAGCAGACAAAGCATCGCTCTATCGAGCTGCCTGAGCTTCAGCACCGTGGATCCCACACTGTCACTAACTCACTCCCTGGAAACCGATTATCTTCTTTTTAAACACAAACTGTGATTCAGAGAGAAGCAGACAGAAGGGCCTGCACTATGTGTTAGACGGATATCAACATGTCAAAGTGATGCATCAGTGACAACAGGTCAAATAGATGAAGATAGAAGTAAAGCTACAGGTCACAGAGTGAAAGTGAAGCACATCAGCTGGAGGTCCAGACAGAAGACAATGAAATGAAAGAGCAGCACTGTTCCTTTAACTGGTCCTTTAAAGCCGGGTCGGTCTTTATTCACTGGTACAATCATTAAAAAGTAGAAGCAGCAAGTGTAATGATTCAGTAGACCTTCAGTAGCTAGCGTAGCATAGATGTAAATTATGAATGATGTGCTAACGTACTCTGCTAATGTTAGCTCCACAGGTGTTCAGGTAGAGACGCAACGTTTTAGAGACGTTTATCTCCTTCAGCCTCTCCGGGTGACGAGCATCACGATCACACGACGAGCTGCACATCCACTGAACCAGCCTGAGCATGAAGACCCTCTGAAGCCACCGATGAGAGTCTCCAGAGCAGAGACGGAGAGTTATCGGACCCTGGTCAGAGCTGGATGATGCCACGCTAGGATTGGCCAGTCTGAGTTCGAGGGGCGGGACTTAGCAAGGGCTCAATTGGGCTGATTTCCACAAAGAAGTTAGCGTTTGCATAATACAAGATTGGGAGGACTTGTAGAAGCTAACAATGCTAACAGCGCTAACAGTGTTTACCTCAGGGGCAGCCGGAGGGTGGGTGCTACACCTTCAGCTCCATTCTCTGCTCAGACATGACTTCTCTGTAACTTCTACATTCTACACATTTAGTGTGTTTTGTTCCATATGTAGTTCTGAAAGTGTGTTTTATTCTGACGTCTGAGTGACCGTCTCTGCGTCGTCGACTTAGTCTCTCGACAGGTTTTTATTTTGTCTCTCAGCAGTTATGCCATCCAACCTTTTGGAGCACTTCATGTTCATCTCATCCCAATTAACTGTATTCCCTCCGTTCCTCTGACGGGAACAGCTCTCTCGCTGCATGATTGTTTTATGGCCACAGTAATAATGGCAGCACACTCCGGCCCTGGCCTTTGGCCCGAACTCCTGGAGTAGAATCTCTTCTTTTTAAATGACGGGAAGAGTTTATCCAAGGTTAACGCACATGTTGAGGCCTCGGCAGCACCAGCGAGATAATCTTCTGTGTCAGGGTCATACACCAGTCAAAGGGGCGACACGCAACCTCTCACGGGGCTGAAAAACGAGTTTGTCTAGATGTCCCGCAGCACCGTCTTGTGAGAGAGCAAATTGAAACTGACACTTAAATGTGTAATTAAGTCTGAGTGATCCTCCGCAGCAGTGTGGTTTCAGCAGTGAAGTGTACGGAGCAGCAGTTTCCCTCCTGAGTCTCTGTGAGGACGAGAAGCGCTTCATTAACCTGCGTCAAACACCGAAGCCGTCTGAGATACCGGCAACTTGTCTTGATCCCGTTCTTCTTTCCTCCTGATTCCGCTGTTCTTCTGTTCCCGCTCTGTATCTGTGTATCTCACGAGGCGCTTTAATGCCAGCCTGCGATTGGATCAGGGGCCAGACGTACTGCGGTGTGTTCATCCCGATGGATCGCAGCTAGTGTGTCATGTCTGTCGGGTTAAAGGGAAGATGGAGAGAAGAAGAGGAGGAGAACACAACGGCTGATTCACCGCGCTCACACAAGTAGCGTCGCTCGGTATCGCGGTGAACATTCACAGATGGGATTTACACAAAGCGCGTTGCAGAGGAGGAAAGACACGAGCATTAAATATCGACCAAACCTCAGGAAGAAAAATAAAGCAATCCGCCTTTAATCATTGACACAATGTCTTGTTGGTGTGGTGGATGAATGAAGAACACAAGAAAAGATCTCTGAAGCTCTGACGAACACACGGCGAGTTGTGTGGACATAGTTCTAGGGCTGCAATTAACAATTATCTTCATTGATCGATTGATCTGTCGATTGTTTACCTGATCACTTGATGGGTTATTTAATTTATAAAATGTATGAAAATGGTAAAAAAGAAAAAAAGCCAGAGATGACGCCCTCAAAGATATTGTTTTGTTGAAAACTCAAATATAATCAATTTATTGTCACAGTGGAGTAAAGAAACCAGACAATATTCATATTTAAAAGAATACTCTTAGTACTTTCATCCAATAACATGGAAACAGCAACAGAGTTTTCACAATGCAAATATCATTTTTCAGTGAATCTAAAGACGCTTTATGAAAACCATCCAGTAGTTGTGTCCATGACAACATGACGCCGTGATGGATGCATTTCTAAACAGCTGAAGGTCGAAGGGACGGATTCCGGCCTTGACCTTTGTTGCATGTCACACTTCTCTCTCTCTCTCTGTCTCTCTCTCTCTGTCTCTCTCTCTCTCTCTCTCTCTCTCCCCAATTCTTTAATCTGGCAAAAATGCAAAAATACTCCCACACGAAACATGAAACCAAGAGAAACGCATGCAGAGTTCTTGATGCTCCGTGTAAATGTCATACTTGGTGAATTGGTGCAGGTGGAGGATCTTCAGCCACACAACACATCGTTAGAGACAACAAAGAGACGGAGCTTCTGCTAATGTTTCCCTTCATTGCATCATTGCTGCATGAGAGAGAAAAGTTCCAACGTCATGAGCACAATGCAATACATCCGCACTGTTCGCACTCTTCTCTTTTAATCATGCCATTCTTTACAAGTCTCTATAAATAACTTGAAGTACACCCGGAACGTCTCACATCCTCCCTTCCTTTTCACTCCCTCTCCCATCGATGACAGGCTCTTGCTATTTCATTTCTTCTTCTTGACTTGTGTCTTTGTCTCCTGCTGCTTTTTCTCCTCTCAGGAATTTAGAGTCAGGGCTGTGAATTAAACACTGAGAAAGTAGGACAGATGTGCACTGTACTGTACATCTGTCTGCAACTAATGAGGGCGAAGAGAACAAAACAGGGAAGAAACATGACGGGCAGGAAAACAGGGACAGGAAAAGGGAGGGAGGAGAGGAAGAAAGAGAGGAGGGAGGAGGGGAAGAGAGGAGGGAGGAGAGGAAGAAAGAGAGGAGGGAGGAGGGGAAGAGAGGAGGGAGGAGAGGAAGAAAGAGAGGAGGGAGGAGGGGAAGAGAGGAGGGAGGAGAGGAAGAAAGAGAGGAGGGAGGAGAGGAAGAAAGAGAGGAGGGAGGAGGGGAAGAGAGGAGGGAGGAGAGGAAGAAAGAGAGGAGGGAGGAGGGGAAGAGAGGAGGGAGGAGAGGAAGAAAGAGAGGAGGGAGGAGAGGAAGAGAGGAGGGAGGAGAGGAAGAAAGAGAGGAGGGAGGAGAGGAAGAAAGAGAGGAGGGAGGAGGGGAAGAGAGGAGGGAGGAGAGGAAGAGAGGAGGGAGGAGAGGAAGAAAGAGAGGAGGGAGGAGGGGAAGAGAGGAGGGAGGAGAGGAAGAAAGAGAGGAGGGAGGAGGGGAAGAAAGAGAGCAGGGAGGAGGGAGGAGGGGAAGAGAGGAGGGAGGAGAGGAAGAAAGAGAGGAGGGAGGAGGGGAAGAGAGGAGGGAGGAGAGGAAGAAAGAGAGGAGGGAGGAGAGGAAGAGAGGAGAGAGGACAGGAAGAGAGGAGGGAGGAGAGGAAGAGAGGAGGGAAGAGAAGAAGAGAGGGAAGAGAGGAAGAGAGGAGGGAGGAGAGGAAGAACGAGAGGAGGGAGACGGGAGGAGAGGAAGAGAGGAGGGAGGACAAAAAGAGAAGAGGGAGGAGAGCAAGAAAGAGAGGAGGGAGGCGGGAGGAGAGGAAGAGAGGAGGGAGGACAGAAAGAGAGGAGGGAAGAGAGGAAGAGAGGAGGGAGGACAGGAAGAGAGGAGGGAGGACAGGAAGAGAGGAGGGAGGAGAGGAGGGTGGAGAGAGGAGAGGAAGAGAGGAGGGAGGAGAGAGGAGGGAGGACAGGAAGAGAGGAGGGAGGAGAGGAGGGTGGAGAGAGGAGAGGAGAGGAAGAGAGGAGGGTGGAGAGAGGAGAGGAGAGGAAGAGAGGAGGGAGGAGAGGAGGGTGGAGAGGAGGGAGGAGGGGAAGAGAGGAGGGAGGAGAGGAAGAAAGAGAGGAGGGAGGAGAGGAAGAGAGGAGAGAGGACAGGAAGAGAGGAGGGAGGAGAGGAAGAGAGGAGGGAGGACAAAAATAGAAGAGGGAGGAGAGCAAGAAAGAGAGGAGGGAGGCGGGAGGAGAGGAAGAGAGGAGGGAGGACAGAAAGAGAGGAGGGAAGAGAGGAAGAGAGGAGGGAGGACAGGAAGAGAGGAGGGAGGAGAGAGGAGAGGAGAGGAAGAGAGGAGGGAGGAGAGGAGGGTGGAGGGCGATTGCCTCACTAAATCAGCGCTGCGAGGGACGTTTGGTCGAACTTCAAATGAGGAATTCTGTTTGGAGAACATGTTGAATTTGATCAACATGAGATCAAGACCTTTAACGGGGAAGATAACATGGAGACACATGTATGCACATGTACATACAGTGTCTATTCATAAAATACCTTTTTAATTGTGTGACAATTCCAAATATAATGTAAAATACATATTAGTAGCTTAGAACGCAGTACGAGAGCAGCCTGGGATGAACAGCCAATCCTCCTGCTGATGGTCTCGTTTACTGATGAAGCTCACGTATTAAACTGTGACTGTCAATAAGCAGCTAAAAGTTCCTCAAAGTCACTTCAAGTAAAGAGGAGAGTAGTTACCACAAAATAAAGCAAAGCAACGGTGAGATGTGAGTCAGTGAGGTCAGAGGAGCGACGGGAAGTAAAAGATGTTAGAAGGTCAACGCACAGGAGAGCAGAGGCCTCACAGTCCCCGCAGCGCAAATACTCACGTAATGCAATATACTGGTTCCATGGACATGTTCATGTGTAACTTTGTTTCTGGACGACATTACGTGACAAAATGAAGGCAACAAACCCACGTAGTTAGGCTTCAGACGAAGTTCATGTTTGGGCTTAAAATAACGAGTTACGTTTCGGCAACAAAGCGTTCGGTTTAGGAAAAGCATCACGAACACCGTGTCCCACGCCGTCTGTTGGTAGAAAGTCCTGCGTTTGTTGGACCATCCACCTCCCGCGCTCACCAAACGTCTTTGTTTCAATGTTACGACGTGACTTGTGATGACCGCTGCAGAGTCACATGGACGGATTCTCCCCCACGAAGAAATATCACGATTCAATTTCATTGCTCTTGTTTTCGTACCGACGACAGTTTGTGTCCATCTACACAGAACCAATTCATGGCTATCTCACCATGTGCCATGATGCTGGGCTGGCCGGGGGACCAGGTGCTTCCAACCAGGATGCTCAGCCCCCCCCCCCAGGTACGCTAGAATAAGACAACAACAGGCCAGGGGGCCGTCACACCTGAGATGGGAATGTGTCAGTTGAGTTATGCAGATTTCATTTACGCAAATGATCCTGATTCGGTATTGAGATTATTGAGACCACGGTTCGAATGTCAGCGTGGCGAGGTTTACATTATTCATCTTCATAGCTCCATAGATTATGATAATCACGCTGAAAATACACATCTCTGCCCAGACGGTCAAGAAAGGGTTAAGAGGGGCTTTTATCTGCCGGCATGGCTCAGCGCAGATTCCTCATCTTCCCCACTTCCATCTACATCCCTGATGGCCGATTGTGGATTTATCCATTGTCCGTGCGTCCTGGGCCAGCTGAGCCAACTAATCAATTATAATCAGGTAACCAATCAGGGCACAGGTACACCAATTAGGCAGCGCCGGGGATCCTGGGAATACCAATTAGAAGACCTGATTTGGCTCTAATTTAGAGCAGCTGCTCCAGAAGCTCTCTGGATGACGGCTCGTATTCCCCTTTCTAGGACCGCCGTGTCTGCACACGCACGCACACACACACACACACACACACACGCACGCACGCACACACACACACACACACACACACACACACGCACACACACACACACACACACACACGCACGCACACACACACACACACACACACACACACACACACACACACACGCACACGCACGCACACACACACACACACACACACACACGCACACACACACACACACACACACACACGCACACGCACGCACACACACACACACACACACACACACACACGCACACACACACACGCACACACACACACACACGCACGCACACACACACACACACACACACACACGCACACGCACGCACGCACACACGCACACACACACGCACACACACACACACACACACACACACACACACACACACACACACACACACGCACACACACACACACAGTGCGGGATAATAATCCGAACTGTTTGCTCAGAGTAGCGGTGCAGAACCACTCTGAGCTCCGGGAGGACAAAGACACATTCCAGCTGACGCTGTTCTCCTCTTCTCTTGCTCAGTCTCTCCTCGTCCTCCTCCTCACCTCTTCCTCGCCAGTCTCTCCATCTTTCTCATCTCTGCCCTTCACATTGGAGCTCAGCAGTTGACAGCAGCAGCCAATTACAGCGCTTGGCATAGAATATACGGATCATTATTTCAGGTATTTAATATTTAAAGATGCGGCTGTGTTGGCGGAGACGACAGCAGGCTCAATGCGTCTGATAGCTGCGGGCTTGTTAATAGACCCTTTGTAAACAACGATGATGTAAGTGTGCACACGCAGTCTTGGTGCAATAGCTTTTCAAGCTATGCAAAGGAATTAACCACCAAAGATGGAGAATGCAACAAAACAAATTGACTTTCCATCCGTGTGCTGTTCGTGCGAGGGGGAGGAAACATTAGCGAGCGGATACAAACGTCTTTGATGGAGAAACCTGGCGTGTAACATTACACCAGAGAGACATTACGGACAAACGAGTCACTAAACGCCTCAAACTTCATCTGTAATCATCTGCACAACGCCAAACACCACGACGTGCACTGAGAGCGTTGAGCTCAAGGATTCACTCATCGTTTAATGCCATCCTGCAACGATCTGCTCCACAAGATCAACAACAACAAGCAAGACGTTTGTTTCAATTGCATCAGCTGGAAAACAAAACGATTCTTCAGGGCAGACAAACATTGTCCAACGACTCTGACTGTGTTGAGCATCTTCGATGTAAACACAGAGTCCTGCTCTTCATCCCGCACTCAATCCAACGAAGAGTGAATCTCTCATCGTCATGTGCCATACGCGCTTCAGTCAGAAACACAAAGACAACCGTTTCAAACTGAAACTATCGAAGCTCATGGGAGCTTCAACGAGTGAGCGTGTTCTCTGAGGGTTCTCTGAAGGTTCACTGAGGGTTCACTGAGGGTTCTCTGAGGGTTCTCTGAGGGTTCTCTGAGGGTTCACTGAGGGTTCACTGAGGGTTCTCTGAGGGTTCTCTGAGGGTTCTCTGAGGGTACTCTGAGGGTTCTCTGAGGGTTCACTGAGGGTTCTCTGAGGGTTCTCTGAGGGTTCACTGAGGGTTCACTGAGGGTTCTCTGAGGGTTCACTGAAGGTTCACTGAGGGTTCTCTGAGGGTTCTCTGAGGGTTCACTGAAGGTTCACTGAGGGTTCTCTGAGGGTTCTCTGAGGATTCGCTGAGGGTTCACTGAGGGTTCTCTGAGGGTTCTCTGAGGATTCACTGAGGGTTCTCTGAGGGTTCTCGATCCTGACAACCGAACATGAAACCGAAATGATCTCACTAAACTGGTTCAAACATTCAGTTATGGAAGACAGCGTGCGGAGGACCTTCCTCTCATCTCTCAGAACAGAAGGACTTCCAAAGACACACACATCCAATAGCAATGGGTTTCAGTGGCGCTGCCCGCTGGCTGACAGTGGTTGACTGTTCACACGCTGGGCAGCAGATGTGAACATGGCTCCCAAACTTTTCCTGCATGAATCATATCGGAAATAAATCAGCAAGTGACACAGAAGACATGGTGTCAGGACACACGCTGCTCTCATCAAAACACAATTCAGTTCACTTCAGGATTTAATTGGACTATTTTAGATCAGGCTTCTTTTTTCCATATTTTTCGCCCAATTACAGTATTTTTGTGGATCTATTATAAGAATGAAGTTGTAATAACGATGAAATAAAACAAAAATCAAATCAATTGTAGAATCTCTTTTAAATCACTTCTTAGAACCCATGTTCACAGACTGGCTTTTTTGTGATGTCGTTGCTTTCCTGGTTTATTTCATTATTGATATTATTTTATTTTATTAAAGTATTATATTTTACAAAATTATTTTATTTTACAAAATTATTTTATTTTACAAAAATTAATTTTCATTGTATGGATTGGTTTCATCTATTGTTCTATAATAACAGGCTTTGCTTCTTACCCTGGTTTTGCTCTGTTGAGCTTTCTGTTGTTTGATTGCTTTGCTTTCGCAGCTTTGTCTGTCAAAGCACTTTGTAAACTCTCTTATTAAAGGTGCTATATGAATAAAGTTATTATTATTATTGTAACAAATTACCAAGCATGAAACGAGATACGACAAGCGGATTAATTATGTATTAAATATACAAAAATCCTAGAAGATCATCACTAAAGAAAGCATGTGGAGGCTTATTGTGTGAACATACAGCAGAAGAATGTTTGTGTTAATCGTTCACGCATCAAATGAAACATGAGCCATGAAGCACACGTGGAGAACGACGAGCCTCTAATGGAGAGTAGACGCCGTGATGTTACCAGTAGATTAGGCCCAGAGCCACTTCACCTCTCCCTCACTTCATAGGCCTCATGGTGTTGGCCCGTGTTGTGCAGTCCATGCGTCCGTAATGAATCCCGACTGCTCGCTGTGAGCCGTAGCTCGTAGCTCGTAGCTTGTAGCTCGTAGCTCGTAGCTCGTAGCTCGTGCAAGCTGTAGGTTTGCTATTCGACTTGAAAATGTGGGAATCAGTGAGGAGTCGTTGGTCGGCGCCTTCGCAGAGATAATCAGCTGGAGCAGATAACGCTCTATCAGTTCAGCGCCGCAGGGACGTGCACATGTGCAGGCATGTGTGCACTGTGAGACTGTACTGTTGTGGCCTCTGCAGCCTATTGGGCTTTTCCTTGCAGCTGTATTCTTCAGTGTTATTTATCTTTATTTATCTCTTTAACTTACTTGCAATAAACTTAATAAAGACGTCAACAGGAATATTTTTAAACAATTTTTAATATACAACAAAAATACTCCCGCACGCTGTCTCCTTTACTAGCGTTCTAAGATATTTAGTGGCAACGTCTCGGTACACAGACCTTCATCAGGTGACTTTACAGAACAGTGGAGAGCATGACTCAGGCCATGGCCCCGCTGCGACGCTTCCATTTCAGAACGCATCTCATGCTGCGTCCACGTTCAGCGTCCGCGCCGAGCGTCCGCGCCGAGCGTCCGCGCCGAGCGTCCGCGCCGAGCGTCCGCGCCGAGCGTCCGCGCCGAGCGTCCGCGCCGAGCGTCCACACTACGGCGGAGTTTCAGAGCACCGAGGACGGATACGTTTGACAACTCTGGAGTTACCTCGTAGTGTGGACGGCGTTAACGCATACGTTTGGAAATGATGACGTAGACTCCCACTTTCGCTACTTGGGACCGACACCACGCTGCTGGAGACCCAGGACGTACTGCTGGACCCGCTGGAGGGAAGGGAGGCCCGGGAGAACCAGAACCAGGACTGAGAGGGGCAGACTGTCAGACCTGCTGCAGTAACATGAGAGGATTACTAAAGAGTCTGGTGCTCAGAGACACTACCGCTTTAGACCACAGGGGGCGACAGAGTCAACACTAAGTTAAAGTTCCTCGTAATAACAATAAGTTACATTTTGCTCATAATACTTCTGTACCGGGAACATCTGTGGAGTAATGGAGCGTTACTGTATTTATGCTTTAACTTGAGTAAAGTATCAGAGTACTTACTCCACTGACACAGAGTACATACTCGTGTGTTGCCGATGGTTTGTGCGTCGTGATTACAGCTGCAGTCTCATGTTTGTGCATGCATGTGCTGCACTGAAGCCGCTCTGGACTTCACAGCAGCATCAACCGTGTCGCAGCTGATACGTTATCTCAAGGCTCCTTCCTGCTGCCAGCTAAACGCGATCTCCACCAAGATATGATGAGTCTGTGATCTCACTACTGCTCACATGCACACGCACGCACGCACGCGCGCACACGCACGCACACACACACGCACAGATAGCTTTATTTGGCCTCCCTGCTCGACACTGATAATCGGGGGACAGACTGTTCTGCAGGAGCCTTTATTAGCTCAACGTTGACAGCTTCTCTCGAGCAAGGCTGCCGCCGAACAACGACAGCAACGTGACCTTTACATTCAAAAACACGTCTCGTTTTTCGGGCGGTTGCTTTCATGTGCGGTGCGTGTTGCAGCACGTGTGGGAATGCCGTGTTCCTCCACACACAGGGCTCGACCGCGATGCTTCGGCTTCCTCTTGCAGTCCTGCGTACCTCCGAGGGAGGAGCAAGGCACTATCGATCTCAGGGTCAGAGGTTTGATTCCCAGAGGGAACGACTGACAGTTTAAACCTCGTGTGTTCAGTTTCTTCTGTTTTTCAGAATTCTTCATAATATCATGCATTTAGTTACATCACTGTGATTGTCAATCACAATTATAAAATATGATTCTTATTTTGTATTCGTACAACGATACCTTACGAAAAGTAACTCTTCATTTTCCACGGGTCAAAGGTCAGGAGGGCACATACTGGCTATGACATCACTATGACATCACCACCCTGCACACGGAGACAAGCTCTCACACCGTGTGGCCACTCACACACACACACACACTTACACACACACACTCACACACTCTCACACACACGCACTCACACACACACTCACACACACACTCACACACACACACACTCTCACACACACACACACACACACACACACTCACACACTCTCACACACACACACACACACACACACACACACACACACACACACACACACGCACTCACACACTCACACACACACACACACACTCTCACACACACACACACACACACACTCACACACTCTCACACACACACACACACACACACACACGCACTCACACACACACTCACACACACACACACTCACACACACACACACACACACACACACACACACAATAACATGCTTAAATGAGCTTTCTAAAGGTGACGCACAGGTCGTGACATGAGCGGAGAAGTGACGGCGATGCAGATGGCAAAGCGGGGAGGAGGACACGCTAATCAGGTCCCTTTCTCTCTCCAGGTTTGAATCTCGACTGAACTGTTGTCACTTATCAAACCACCTCCTGAACCTGAGCTCGGCACAATGGCTCGTTAATGAGCGCGCAGGTGATCGGAGAGGCCGGCTCGTGTTCGGTAACACCGACCAGGACCCGGCCGCGTCACGCAGGCGCCGATAGTCACAGTCGTGAACGTGCTCACGGGTATCATTGCTCTGATCAACATTTGAGCCACCTGAAGAAGGTTTCTTCACAGAGGTGTGATCGAGAATGAGAATTCAAAATGAGCACGATGAGAGATGGTAACCAAAGGAAACCCCTCTTTGTGTTATGAATGTTAAATGTAAAGAAACAGCAGTAATAGGGCTGCGATGAATCAGTGCACATCCCATCGAGCTAATATACGCTGACGTCCTCTTATTGATAATCCATAGTGGGGGGGGATTTAATGAGCATTAATTCCTGATTAACTATCTGTGACTGTATGAGTCATCATTAAAGGTGTCTTCTAAATCATTGACACGAGCACACACACACACACACACACAATGCACAGTCACACACATCAATATCAGGGCCAGGTGACATGCACTGATGGAGCCATTAGTTGATCAGCTGCTTCTGATTGGATGATGCTCTGTGTTGACGCAGTGAGTCAGTGCTGTCGTGTGATGAAGTTGTCCTGAGTGAGGATGGGAGATTATCCGAAACATGACGTTTGTTTCCCTTTGATGTCTTCTCACAAGTGATTCCAGAAAAATACACCACGGTGAAGTACTCCTTATCACCTCGGCTGGTGGAGAAGTAGGGTTGTGAGTTTGAATCCTGCCAGCACATTATTTATACTTTAAAGAAGAGAAACAGTCAAAGCTTTGCTTTAGATTTCTCCGGCACCTTCCAGCGTCCTGTGACTGCAGAGACCACAGCGTTGACCGGTGGACTCCAGTGGATCCTGTATTTCAGCTTATTGCTGAAGACCCCATGCTGGGCTCAGACCGAGACGCTCCGGGTCTCGCAGGTACGACGGGCCGGCAGCTGTCAGTGTTGCTGGCTCAAAGAGAAGTTGAAAGAAAACCAGCAACAGCAATCAGAGAGCTGCTGACTGCTGAGCGGGCGCTTCTCTCACCCAACGAGGCACGAAGCTACGACCGACAGAGGAGCCGTGTCATCTGCTGCGCTGTTTGGTGGATGATTTGGCATATTGTAGCTGCTAATGGCAGCTAGTTAGCAGAGCTACAGTGGAGGAGTCCACATTCTACCCACAGACTGTACACGAGGAGTGGACGTGGTCATCGTGGACTGATGTTTTCAATGTTAAGACACTAAAGCACGACCCACATTCAAGTCAATAGCTGGAATGCTGGATTTAGAACATGAGGAGTCAAATTGAAAATCAGTGACATTTGTATTTTGTCTAGGAGCTGATGAATTATAGCAGCCCCTCCCTAAATGCTGCTGTCAGCTCAATGCCAGATGTTGTCGAGGCTGGTTGCAGTAACTTTGGAGGGATGGCCTGAGAGACAAGAGAGACAGAGACGTTGTTTCATTCTGCCGTTTGCAGAGTAATCCCATAGATCTCACTTCTCACGCAGTTTGAGGCAGATAAACACTCGTCTGTGCCAGATTACACACCGAGCGCAGCCACAGCACTGCTGCCTCCGCTCTCCTGTAAACAAGAGGACTCAAAGGGATCCGAGTGATCCAGATTAGCTATGTCGGCTGTAGTCCGCCTCTCTCTCTCTCTCTCTCTCTCCCTCCCTCTCCCTCTCTCTCTCTCTCTCTCTCTCTCTCTCTCTCTCTCTCTCTCTCTCTCTCTTCTCCTTTCACCCCAGGAAACAACCTGTCCACAGTTAAAATATAAATATAAACTCTGATGCAGGTTAGTTTAGTCAAGCTGCAAACCCTCATTTCAAAGTGTGAAAATTAATTTGTAAAAACGCATATTTGACATTTTTTTGAAATGTAATTACTCAACTCCCTAAACCAAAGCCCTCACACAACAAACGCTCCTGGACTCCTGGAATGCTTCAGCATTCCAAGCAAACGCTTCAACCAGAACTGAACCAAACAGCACAAACAGCCTCACTCGCCTCCAGAATAAGACGCGATGCTGAGGACGCGGCATTGTTCACTGCAGGCAGCGCTCATGCAAAGCGGGTCCAGGCTTAACGGGGGGGGGGGTAAGAGGATTGGCTGTAAGTGACCTCCAGGTCGTTGCCGTTGGTCTGTGACTACACACAGAGCTGTCACTACAACACGGCTGAGTTCATAATGAGAGAGAGGGATGAACACAGAAGAAGAAGAAGGCGTAATGCTCTCGTTGTGTTTGGGACATAATGAAAGAGAGAAGCAAAGAATACGTGAAGCAGGTAGAGATGTAGAGATGTGGAAGAGATTGCTGCAGGAATAAGTCTTTCAACCTGGAGATGAGTCAGCATTTTTGGAAATATTTTTAAGTCAATGGTTATTTTTTAATCGTTAGATTCGATTCCTGAACTCGGCTGAATGTATACGTTTGTATGTGTCTGTTAGTTACCAAAGTGTGTTCCAGTATCATGGACACATACGTGGAAAAACAGATTGTTGTGCAGCTTGACCTGTTGTGATATCTACATTGCGCAGTGAGAGGAGACGGCGGTGGAAACGTGGGCGAGCGTTGGAGAGAGGAGTGGAGCTCAGTGCGACGTATCCTCGTACAACGGTTCGTCTGATATCTGACCAAGAGTTAGTCCTCATTTTTCTTGCGTTTTCCTACAAAAGTCCAGCAGCAAGTGTCAACGTGTGCCTGTTGGTGCACACAGTCTTTTGAAAATAGGCACGAACACTACTTGGTCAGGTTTAGGAGAAGATCGTGAAATACTTTATCGCTTTACACTTCCTGGTTAATGATCACATGGATTACATACGATTTGCTTTTGTGGCATATCTGGAGTTCCTTACGTTCGCTTTTCACTTCACACTTCAAACATCATCGAAGTGGAGTTCATAGAGATTATCTCGATGAACCAAAACCTGGAAGAATCATGAACGTTTGTTTCACGCAGATTCTTTTCTGGCAAAGAGGAAACCGCTCACTTCCACTGCTCGGCCTGCAAACCTGTCGCTGTGTTGGTGTGAATTCAAACAAACAGGGAGGAAGGAGAAGATCACCTGATCCGTTTGGAATAGCTGTGTGTGTGTGTGTGTGTGTGTGTGTGTGTGTGTGTGTTCATTTTAAAGTTAGCACTCAGTTCAGCATTCGCACGTCCAAAACAACAATGGAAGTCAACCAGCTGTAAACTCCCAGACACAGGCCTGTGTGTGTGTGTGTGTGTGTGTGTGTGTGTGTGTGTGTGTGTGTGTGTGTGTGTGTGTGTGTGTGTGTGTGTGCGTGTGTGTGTGTGTATGCCTGTGTGTGTGTGTGTGTGTGTGTGTGTGTGTGTGTGCGTGTGCGTGTGCGTGTGTGTGTGTGTGTGTATGCCTGTGTGTGTGTGTGTGTGTGTGTGTGTATGCCTGTGTGTGTATGTGTGTGTGTGTGTGTGTGTGTGTGTATATGCCTGTGTGTGTGTGTGTGTGTATGCCTGTGTGCGTGTGTGCGTGCGTGTGTGTGCGTGTGTGTGTGTGTGTGTGTGCGTGCGTGTGCGTGTGTGCGTGTGCGTGCGTGTGTGTGTGTGTGCGTGCGTGTGTGTGTGTGTGTGTGTGTGTGTGTGTGCATTCCTGATGACAATCACTCCTCACTTTGCAATTACAAAGAGCAAAGGGCTACAGGTAATCACCATTGATCAGTGCACGTGTGTGTGTACACACACACACTCACGCAGAGGCCAGTGGCATTGATCCACCCAACCCAGCCTCCAGGGAAGATGGTGTGTGAGCGAGAGGAGATACAATGGGGATACAAACACAAGAAAATAGTTGCTGTGATGGACGGGAGGGATAATAGTGACGTGCCTCAACATTCCTGCCTGAGGAGCAACGTTCAATCAGCCGGTCCACTGCGTGGACTGTGAGTCTGAGTGTGTGTTATCTGTTCTCGGATTGAGTGTCACTGCCGCGACAAGCGCCGTTGAATGGTGGGAGTCGCGGCCCTTCTTTCAATACGTCAGCGCTGAGTTTCAGTGTCGCCTCTCCCTCTCGGTGTGGACGTATTCAGGCTGGTCTCATCGGGCGTCCGTAGCTGTACTTACAAAATAATAATGCGCTTTAAGTCGTAGATCTATCCCACGAAACATGTTCCCCACGTAATCATGAATGAGGAAGTATAAAGAAGGCAAAAGCAGGCACAAGCGGGGGAGGGGAGGTGGACGGGTCCAGCAAAGAGCGACCCCCAGCTGAACACACCATGTCTGCAGCCTCCTCATTGAAAGGTTACGGTTCGTGTCGCTGGTGCTTCTTTCACTGCTTGAGCAGAAACTGTTGAGCGACATTCAGGAACCGTGTCAATCGAATGTAAGAAGAATACGCTGACGTTGCTCGTGTTATTGTGCGACCTGCAGATCCATAAAAACATCGATGAGGCCGCTGTAGCGAGGTCTATTCTAGAGAATGCATTCATCGTGTGTGTGCGTCGGCTTTCAGCGCTACACATCATCACCGCCTTCACTTCAAGGAACAACAGGAGCTCAGAAGACTCTTTAGAAAGAGGAAGAAAGAAACCTCTGAGTGCACATGCGCCTTGTTGAAGCGTATGTACTTGACCATGTTTGTTCGATGTTTGAAGAGTTTAATCTCAGTCTGATCTGCTCACGTGTTACAGAGGAACAGCGAGTCGGCACCGCGTGGGTGATCCAGTCGATGGCTGAATGGATGGATGTGTTTCTTTCTCACTGTAGATGGAGAGTAAAGAAGAGAAGACGCGAGTGCAGAGGACATTATCTTCAGATTCCTGAGTGAAAGGTGACAAAGAGCTTCACGTCCTCAGATCGATTCCTCCAAACCGCTCAAACGACGTGTCATCGATTCCCGTTCTGAGCTGTGTTCTGGCGCCGGCTTTACCTCGATGCCGAACGCTTGGAAACTTTGTATCTACACACAATCAACACCTGCAGATCTTCTAAACGCACGAGAGAGACATCTGTGCTTCTCCAGAGACCAGCGCACGGATGTATTATCCTAATCGGCAAATCATTAAAACCTCATTTCTCACCCGCTCTCCTGTTTGTGAAAGAGAAAAGAACACAAAGAGTCATTTGCGTCATCGTGGCGGAGAGCAGGGCCGCACAGACGGGTTACCGTGTGAAGTTACTAATGAAACACCGACGATGCCTAAAGCTCACCGCTTCTTCTCTTTGCGTTAGACTCCACATCGCTGTGATTCTCGGCAATAAGCTCCATCCACACACAACAGACCGTCCTGTTTCTCAGCAGGGCAGGTTGTGTCATGAAGAGCTCTCAAGGAGCCAGTTTACCTCCCATGTACGGGTCAGTTAATGCATTACATGTGAATATTGTTTGCATGAACGCTTCCAGCCGGCAGCGACTTGTTATTCTCTTCCTGCTTTGCTGCAGAACACGACTCAACCACTCAGGTTCTTCCCTTTCTGCAGAGACGGGAGGAAGACGAGGGAGGTATACAGCTGCTTCATCTGCCGGCTCATGTGCAGACAGTTTGCTACACAGACCCTTTTGAACACCAAGTTTCCTTTTGCTTGTGTTTATTGTTTCTAAATCAGCCATCCAATAGAAAATGTTGTGCTCAGAGCTGATGAGACAAACCTGTATTATTTAGTTGCTGTAATGGAAAGCGCTAGCCCCAAACGGGGCAACCGGATGAATGACATTAGCAAGAAGCTATCGTTTAACACATCCACGACTGTCTCGTCTTTCCTGCTTTGTTTGGCGACCATCTCTGATTCTGTGTTTCTGCTAAATCACCTGCAACAATCTACCTGTAAATTCTGTAAAATCTCTTATTTATTCCTCATGAAGTGCTTCGTGCTGGGAGACGGAGTGAAAACGGTTCATCAGGTGTTACTTTGGAGGATGACTTTGGTAGTGACGGTGGCCTGGAGCGACCAAACGACCTTCTTTTTGGCTTTTGACGGATGCAGGAAACCAAAACAGAAAACCGAAGCTGAACATCAATGGCCAACGAGAGTTTCCGACGCGGTGTGTAGAGGCGACACAATATTTATATTTGAAACATGCGAAAAGGTGTCGATTTCTTTGTCTATTTGCGTCAATGATAACAAAGATGATGCCTCATATGAGGAGTTGAACTTCACTTTTCAGAAAACTTGTAAAACAACAAACAGCTGTCTTCATGTCAGAAATCAACTGGGAGGCTTCGTGGTGATATCTGTTATTAACGTCCCTCTAACAATGAACACCGGGCCTCCACCAGCGAACCAGCCGGCCGTCTAAATGTCTCCCAGAGAGATCTTTGTTCAGAGACATCCATACAAAGAAGCATTCTGCTTTCAAGCTGAATTAGGCAATTTCACACGTTGCCGGTTGCGGTGAGGAGAGGTGACTGAAATTGGATGTTCGCAGAACTTTATGTTCATCAACCCGATCGCACTCATTCAGGTCCGTAGAGTGTAAATATGTATTGATCGTGCAGTGATGGATTGACATTGTCGACTAATGACACAAGCAAATAATCCAAACGTATAAATCACAGGATGAACAGAAGAACTCTGGTTTCATTTCCCTGCTTCGGGCTTTTCTTTTCTTTGCTTATTCTTGTCTCACGTTACTCGTGCTTGATGCTCGCGGGGAAAGCGCCTCAGACCAGACTCTATTATTGTCTGTCTTCATTGTAATTGGGTCGCCGGTTATTAGTTTCCACATGAACTCTGTGCTTTAGGCTGCGAGTGCCACCGAGGCGGCGGGAGTTTTTTCCCCCGAGACATCGGTCCCGTCCTTTATGAGCCTCGTTTGTTTGTGATTGTTTCCATCAGAGGAGCACAACAACAACAACAACACACGCAAACACCTGCAAATCACGAGCCGCATTGAAAACATCAAGCGCTTGTGTGAAAGATCCATTCACATATTAACGGGAAAGTCGCTTTAAACTATGCTGCCGACTCGGCAGTTAGCGCTCTAAACTCTTCTTAAAAAACTTTTAACACCACACCCTCTCGGGGGTTTCACCTAATTAACTTTAAATGCTACTTGCTAAAAGACAACGAGCACCTTAGATTGCATGCATTCAACTTTATTGCAGAAGCTTTCGGCTTTATGTGGGTGATCATTGCAGGATGCATCGGGATTAAGGAGGAAAAAATGTCTTATCTTTCTTTCGTATTTTTTTTTCTTCTGTTGACTGAAAACCAAACATTAAACATTAAAAATTCAAAGTCTGTGTGTTTGGCTTCCTCCTACTTTAAATTTTCTGAGAGTGAATTGGTGAATAATGTCTGCTGCCAATTTGCTGCAAAACTGTACGAGCACTTTGTCATCTAACTTCAAGAAAAGACAAATTGGATTTTGAATATCGTCACAAACAGAGAATGTGGGACATTCAGCAGAATAGAGGAGCGACACTTCTGTCAGTATTAGAGGGACTGCTGGTGGAAGATATACACAGTGTTCTTTATCACACCACAAATATGATAACAATTTACAATATAAAAAATATATATATATGTATATAATATAGAGATGGATCGGCCTCTGAAGTCACATGAGAAACAGAAAACGAGGAACCGGTTGAAACCAATTCCACCTTCATTCAACACTGGGAGGTCAAAAGTAATCAGCATTCTAGAAATGTAAAACTAAATAATAATAACCTATAGAATCAGAAATCAAGAGCAAGAATATGTATATTATTTAAGGATTATAATTGAAGCATTCAGCCAAGAGTTTCCCCTATATGAGTATGTTTATATACACCAGCATACGAGCATACTTTTTTATTTTTTATATTTCATGAAAGACATTTTATATTTTATTTTATTATTTTATTTAATTCAATTTTACATTTGTTTATTTATATATTTTAAAACGTTTTTTTCATGTTTTTTCAACTTTTCTTCCATTCTTGCACTAAAAACATCAAAAACATTGTAAAACTTAAGTGTACAACATCATAATAAGAAAATAAAAACCTTTATTAACTCCTGCACTGCTGCAGTAAAGTACATAAAGATGTGGATGAAATCAAGAGAGGAACTTCCATATGTGTGTTGCACCACACCCCGTCAGGAATCTCACCCAATTAACTTCAGCACTTAATGACAGGCCACGCGTTAACATCAATTATGTCGCCTGTGTCGCCAAAGTCCCTCTCTGTCTCGGTGATCAATGCTCGCCCTGAAGAGCCAAAGCAGACGTCTTCAGCTTTCAAATTCCTTCGGCCAACATCGCCTGAGGGTGGGGGGGGGGAGGGGGAGAGGGGGGGGGTTTCAGATAGGACCCCTCGCTTGGAACAATGGATCAATGGCGTGACTTTGCACGTTCCTCCGGAATTCATTGAATACCTTTAGTGACCTGGTCTGTGTGGCCTGAGGACAGAGAGACGGATAGAGACAGTGAGATCACACACACACACACACACACACACACACACACACGCACACACACACACACACACACACTATGTTTGTAAGAAGTGATGTATCGGACCGTTGTGGATACGTGTTCCGCACTGATCCCCCACACGGGTCATCACACATGTGAACCTCTGATTAATGATAGTTTATCGTTAACCATCACAGTGTAAATAAAGTTACTGACTCAGTAGAACATGTGTTTCTAGTTTCTGATCTCTGATCATGTTTCATTGTAAACAACCAATCAGAGGCGAGCTAGTAACGTTAGCAGCACCGCTAACGGCTAACCAACAGGAGGAGAGCTAGTAACGTTAGCAGCACTGCTAACGGCTAACCAACAGAAGGAGAGCTAGTAACGTTAGCAGCACTGCTAACGGCTAACCAACAGGAGGAGAGCTAGTAACGTTAGCAGCACCGCTAACGGCTAACCAACAGGAGGAGAGCTAGTAACGTTAGCAGCACTGCTAACGGCTAACCAACAGGAGGAGAGCTAGTAACGTTAGCAGCACTGCTAACGGCTAACCAACAGGAGGAGAGCTAGTAACGTTAGCAGCACCGCTAACGGCTAACCAACGGAGGTTCACTTCAGTTACATGATGATGCCTTCAGGCTCTGCTCAGTGAACACGAGTACTGGCTGAAGGTACATTATAACCTTATCATGATGTGTTCACGTCATCTTGTAAAATTTGGTTTTGGTGATGGTGGCAAAAAAAACTATTCTGGATCCTCGTAGACCAGCTGCTATAATCAAACAGCAAAGGGATCTGTGTCTGATCATATGGATCAATGATCAATCGTATCGGTGGCAATAAAAACGTGATCAGGGATCTAAGAGTTATATTTGCTCCCTCTTTTCTTTTGAGCCGATCCGTGAGTTTTATGATCCGTTGCTCCACTATTTGTAGGACACAAAGGAGACAATGTGTGTTTGTGTTTGTTTGTACATAAACACACACACACACACACACACACACACACACACACACACATGAAGATGAGATAAACTTCCCAATAGCCTCCATGTGGGCTGTAATGAGGTTAGGGATCTGGGAACCTATTGCATCTACAAATGGTTATCGATCATGCAACAAGTGTTTGTGCACACTGGAATTCCTGCATGCTGGTGTGAGTGTGTGTGTGTGAGTGTGTGTGTGTGTGTGTGTGTGTGTGTGTGTTTCTGTGAGCACGCTCAGAGCGTGGGGGTATATACCAGAGACATTTATAGCTATTGTCTCATCTGTCAAACCCTGCTTGCTCTCTGGGTCTTTTAATTTGCTAAATAGGGGAGGCGGGATCCTCTGCATCAAAAGGCCGCTCTCTAGATACCTATCTGCTCTACGACATCATTCCCTGACAGCGTGGCGATGAGTTCATTTCCCAGTGAGACCTGATTCCTCAGCACACCCTGGCAGACGTAAAGTCTGGTGGCGCGGCGGTAGAAGGACGTTTTCATGGTGAAAGTGGAGGTGAGACATGTTAGTCACTTAAACGGCTTGTTTTGTTGTGTATTGCTGGCATTGGTGCAAGGACAATAACTAAGATATCATGAGCACAACACTGATATACATATTTATAGCTGCTGATGAAGGCGTGGACAGCTGTCGTGCTGGCCGTGAGCCCCTCAGTTTATTTATTCTGGAGTAACCCTGACTGAGTCATCGAGCTTCCTTCTGCTGGTGACTACTAAAAACACAACAGATATGCATGTTTCTACATAAAACTCTCACTATTCCAATTGTAATAAGTGTTATTCTGGTATCCAGGAAGAGGAGGGACAATGGCCATCTTTAATCCAGGTTCTCACGAAAGGATCACTCGATCAGATTTGTCCAAAGGGGGTCCAGTGAGGTCCACACGTGAAGACAGGCTCCCTCCTCGCGACCTGACGCAATCCCGTCTCTCGCACTCACGCTGTTTATATTTGCCAGTGAATGTTTTGCAGTTTGAATCATGAAAACTGCTGGGCATTAATAAGAATTCAAAATACATTTTAGGGACAATTGCAAGTGACTAATAACTGTCTTTAGACTTCAGAGATCCCCCTGAAATGTCACTATTGAGTCATGCAGCTGCAGCTCCGCCCACCAGCCGGAGAGAACTCCCTAATTTACAGCTTACATCTTACAAATGCCACGAGGAGCACGACAAGGAGGCAGAGGAACCAAATATGACAAGACACTTTGGCCCACCCAACACCAAGACCTGCCGGACCAAACGCTACCAAAGTGCTCTGTGGAGGAGAGCCAAGATAGAAGCTAAGCTAACCCACCTAGGACCTGAGGCTACTCCACTACCCAGCATGCTCCTGGCTGTCTGATGGCGGGTCCCAGAAAAAAACGAGATGGATGAAAGCAGCGGGAGGTCGATGACTGTTGAGCCCACATCCTCCCAGAGACTGGAGTTGGGCAAACCACAGGACAGAGAGCAGGACTCTGGTGGACCAGAGGAGGAGGACTCTGTGACTCCATCACCATGCTTGCTGCTCAAACACAGTCACAGTTGAAGGACAATGTTGTTCCTCAGATGTCGGCCATATTGTCTGCCCAGAGAATTGTTTTGGTTGCTGCCGTTAACATTCCTCCTGACGCAAAATACAGGAACATACGGCTGTTTTGGTTTTGTCGTGTTACAAATGGGCTGCAGCTGCATGTGGTTGTGCATCCCTGTGCTGCATGACAGTAAATGATCCTTGAGTCCTTGAAAAAGTCACTTTTATTGAAGTTACCAACTGTAGCTTTAATTCTGCTTGACACTAGAGATACGAGGATAAGCACTCGACTGCAGTGTTCGTGTGATGGACGGGTAGTTGCAGGAATATCATTTCATCATATCTACAGACAGACGAAGGCGAAGGGCTAAGAAGATTGTCTTTGAAGTCTCTGCTCAGACAAGTGGATTGTGTCATCAGTTATTCCCTCATTAGTCCTCTCGCTATCAATCTGCACCAAGCAGAAAGAACAAGTCGTTCGCTCGCGACATCGAATAAGACAAATCTCTGGTAAGAGTCCTCTTTGTTAGCAAGACGTGCTAACGATAGCTGATGAGGCTGCAGCAGTTACCACAGGACCGTTGCAGAACTGTAAAAACTAGAATCACCAGAAATGAACGTGCTCACAAATCGGTGATGAACTCGTCTGATGAAAAACGTCCAAAAGAGGCCAGAGTTTGATGCCTCCGCACTCAAGGTAATGACTTCATATCTTAGAGAGGAAGCCAAGAGGGCTCAGTGTGCTACCTCCAGGCCTCCTCCAGTCACAACATCCCAGTTATCTTCCACCAAAGGCTGAAAACTCATCTCTTTGGGAAGTGCCTCACGTCCCCTTGTCCCCGCTGAAGCATATCCCCTCTCTCATATCTCCCTCCTCTTCTGGCTGTAATATGCTCTTATCTTGAACTTAACAAAAATGCTTTCTACCTTTCTCCCCCCTCGGCTCTCATTTCTCTTATTTCACTCTCAAGCACTCCCCTCTTGACATGATAATTCTCAGGTCGCTGTAATATTTCTGGGACCCTGTGGCGCTGGGACAATGTGACGGCCTAATGCTTGGAACCCTAATTGACTCTTGTCTAAGTCCCACCCCATGGATCACAGACCGGGCCAATCATAGCGTAGGATCCTCCCGCTCCAGCCGATGGATGGATGTTGTGCCTGGGGGACGAATGATAAACCGTCGTTTCGTTCACGCATATCTTGATGCACATTTTGGAAAAAAGTTTTAAGTTCGCTTTCGGTGGTTTCGGTTTGCTTTTGTTGAATTATGGGAAGAAATTCCCATTGCAGGAGACATTTTGACCAGGCGGAAAAGATTTAGAGTCAAACAGACCATAAAGCAGAGGATGCTTTAGGGCGGGGCTACACCGTGATTGACAGGTCTCTACCAGAGACGTATACGCCGTCTCTACGTCTCCTCCTCATTACAAATATGATAACTTCTGTTCATTGGTTGCCAAAAAAGCATCATTATACATGGGTTAGATGGCTTTGTAGATGGTTTTGTATGCTGTTTATTAGCACTTGTGTCCAACTTGTGTCTCCTAAAATCAGTAATATATACAGTACCGTGCAACTCATATCTGTGAACATGGTGCTACGGTGTTCGTATGCGCAAACCACCGCCGTAATGTGTTGTTATCAACTGGTATTGCTAATAATGGCTAAGCTGGTTGGAGGAAACCCCATTAAGTTCTCTGACTTGTTGAACTTGTTGAAATGTAATACATCAGTATTCCACTCTATCCATTGGCCGATTCCAGCCATGCTTGAAGCATAGCCTATAGCGCCAACGCCTGACGAAGCTACACTGTGCCCTAGTTAGTTTGGTCCAAACCAAATGATGGAAAAGAGCCTAATTTACACTTTCTTTTCCCAAACATTTAAAAACAATTCACTTAAAATTCTCCTCACACTTGAATGGAAACACGACTGTCGTGAGACTCGATGCCCACAGAGGTCTGAAGGTGATGAACGTTTCTAAAACGTTCGATTTCTACTTAAAAACCTGTGGAGCTAACATTAGCACAGTACGTTAGCGCACCATTAACTAGCACTTCTATGCTACGCTAGCTGCTGTCGCTATACTGACTGTCTGCACATGCTGCTGTCCTTTTAACATTCTGTCTGCTTCTCTCTAAAATCACTGTTTCTTTTTTTGGAATTAATGAGATAATATTGATGCAGTGACAGTGTGGTCTCCATGGTAACGTGGCTCCGACAGCCTGACCCGCCAGAGGAGCAGCGAGGTGGGCGGGGCTTAGCCACGGTTTGACTCGAGGCAAAGAGTGGAAAATTGCCAAGTTTTGTTTTTCATGTTGTGTGTTAAGTTTTGAGTGAACCATTACAACAATCCTGTGATTCTGCACCAGTCACAACACGGACGGAATGATACATAACTGCTCTCACTGATTGCTGCAATTATCATGTGGAAATAAACACAATTTTCGCACAAATTGCCGTATTAAAATATCTCGGTTTTTGCCGCTCTTGCTCGACAAAAACATACAAAAGCAGGTCCGTGGAATTTCATGAATTTTCTGTTCGTAGTTAAAATAAACGGATAAACAAATGAAGGGGAAAGTGTTCCACCTGCAGACCTTTATGATTCAAACACATTCATAAGGCATCATGTATGAGGACACACGTGTGTCTGCATCTGTACAGTGGAGATCTGCAGTAAGATCGACTCATGCCTCAGATATTAACTTTATTCATTATTTAAGGCTTGAATAACACATGTACTTCCGTACGTGTGACACTGGCTCAGAACCTGCTCAACAAAGCTGCACCGATGCTCATCTTACCAGAGGTTTAGTTAAGCACTGCGAGCAGACACCTGCTAAATAAATGTCCAGGTGTACCGACTGCTTGATCAGGTTAATCCAGACCTGCACCAATCAGAGTCATGAACTATCGGTGGCCATGATTTAGAAGAACCTAGTTTCATATTTAATATTTGTAAATTGCTGTCATGAAAACATAGAGTAGGAGGGTCAATGAACTAAGGCGGTAACTCTGAATATCTCACCTTCCATGTTTGCTGAACTTCCTGCTGATGCGGTGGGATTCCACGCCCTGTCATTGGCCACTGTCATTGGTTTACATTTACTCCGATCACGGTACAGAGAGCTTCCATTGCACGTTCTTGACAAACGCGCTCATGGCTGTGGCACGAGAGCGCGACATGAGAAGAAGCACAAGGCAGGCGTGTGCCAGGACACACTAATGAGCTGCAGCACGTCGGCCTGCGCTGTATGCATGAGGTCATTGACAGACGCATTGACAACACACCAACGCAGCGTAGTGGCCTCTTTTACATGCAGAGATATGTCCCAAAACAAGTACAGGCAGTCAGGAATCAACAGAAAATAGCCTCAAAAAATTCAAGCCGTGTGCCACACACACACACACACACACACACACACACACACACACACACACACACACACACACACACACACACACACACACACACACACACACACATATCTTACGGAGTGTCTCTGGCACAGAAGGCCTTCTGTGTTTCTCTGCCCCACTTCCTTCTGCCGGTGCCGAGATGAAATATTAACAAGGAGGACGGCACCCTAACCCACATACTGTATCCTGCACTGCCAACTTAACTCACTGCCGTCATATATTAGGCACAGGAGCAGGAAACACACAAACGCACTCTTACGCACACGAGTACAGACGCAGACACCGACCCGTCGGAACCAAAAGCTATTTCCAACGCTGACGTCAGAGCTCATCGTTCGTGTAGATTGATTGAATACAGTGCAAAGTTTTCTGAAGACGCGCTCATCAGATTATCTGACACGCTCTGAATACCTGACATTCAATAATCGATTTACTTGCTATCTTTCAAACGACTGTCAAACCGCCTCGCTGCCTCTCCTTCTTTCTCTCCCTAAACATCTGCCAATTTTTCACATTATTAAGCATTTAAAACCCGTCTTCCCTCCCTCCCTCCTCCCCCTTTTTCCCCGAGGGACAATTGCACTGTTTAAAATATGATAAGGCTAAATCGGCAACAAAAAGTGGGGAGCGCTCATTAGAAATGCGAGAGGAAGATGAGAAAGGGGGAGAGACGGTGGTGATGGGGGGGGGGCAAGCAAATAGGATTTGAAGCCTAGCAAAACAGGAAGGCTCTCCGGGAGAAGGGAGCTGTCACTTTTCATTAGACACAGTCACACGGATGGGCCCCGGCTCGCCTGACGCCTTCCTCGCATTCAAGCCGAAGAGCTGTGCAGCTGGAGAGGGAGGGGAGGTGGACGGGTCCAACAAACAGGACTTCAAACCTAACTGTTGGTTTTGTTGCCTGAGCCCAACCCTCATGTTTAACGTAACGCCGTCCCCGGAAACAATCGATCCGTTTCCATGTACGCGAACCCAACAGATTGCATTGTGTGACTATTTCTCGGCCTGCTGTGAGGCTGTGTTGTACGTGGCTGACATTTGGGTCACTTCCAACACTTGGAAGGGAAGGAGACTCTCCTGCATGAGCAAACATCTGCTTCTTTCATACAACTTCAATCATGTGAACAAAAAGGCTTCAGGACGGAAGTCGAGTGATCTTTCTCCAACCTTGACCAGTTGCCGAACTCTCACTACACCTTAACCATATCATCATCATCATCATCATCATCATCATCATCATCATCATCATCATCATCATCATCATCATCATCATCATCATCATCATATTTCCCCATGTGCAAAGATTGCAGAAAGCAGGACGTGGAATATTTGTGGAATATTTGTGGAACTACAGCGCTCACGTTTGTTTTTATGTTGAGGACTTTAAAGCCCCAAAATACCTCTGGACCCAGCAGCTGCTTGGCTCTCGTACACTGAATGGTCTTGATGGGTCATGGCAGTACCGTCTTCCTCAGACTCTTCTTCTCCGGCTCTGCGTTAAGCTGTTGGAGTGCAGCATGGACGCTGCAGTGAGCAGGTGAAGCCTGGTGGTCCATTATGTTCAGCACAGTGAGGGTCACAGGTAATCTGCTGACCTCAGTGTGGCCTCGATGATGTCTGCGAGCATCGGCGAGAAGTCAGCAGACTTGTTTTTATCTTTGTGCCAATTCCTGGTTCCAACATGCTTCTGAAAAGTCAGGAGTTTGTTGATAAATTTCGATTAATTTTCACAGTTTTTTCTGTTTTGTTTCAACGTCGGTCCAGCTGCTGTTCTGTGTTCAGAATACAGTTAAAGAACTCAAATGCATTAAATCCTGCATATCGTAAAATGACTCATCGATTGGGTTTTCCTTTCTTTGTCCGTCTGTCACGGTGGCTGTTTAATGCTCACTTGTGTTGAAAGTCCCAAGTGCGTCAAGTCTTTGCCCTCATGTCCCGAGTCAAGACCAAAGTCAAGTCCCGAGTCAAGACAGGCAATTCACAAGTCAAGTCACGAGTCTAAACTGGCAAGTCCCAAGTCAGGTCCTGAGTTCCACACAATTTTAAACCCTAAACAACATACTGCGCGCTTCACCAGCTGTAAAGCCATTCGAGTCTCCTCAGCTTCACTGATTGTGTAATCAATAGAGAGGAGCAAACTCTACATTCATTTCTGAATCTTTTTCAAAGTCCAAGGCGATATCTGCATCATTCATCATCCTTCTACTGCCACATCGTCTCAGCCAACCGGTCACTGGCTGAGTTGCCGGCATCGGCAACAAGCCCCCATCTGCACCACTGCTCTGTGTTAAAATGTTCCAGGTCAATAATATATCCAACAGACCACAATGCAGTATTTTATAGAATTCTTACAGTTGCAGAACTTCATTCACAGTGCAACGCTTTATCCCGCTGGGCTTGTTTCCCGTGTGGCATCACCATCTTGAAGGAAGGCTTCTACCTCTTCACCGAAGTGGTCAATTGTCCAATTTTGGCTTTTTTTCGTTTGTGACATTTAACAACACATTTTCAATTATCTGACTCAGTCGTGGGACGTTTGTTCCCCCGACACAACAGGGACAATGTCTGCTGTCAGTTATAATAACACTCTCAAAGATGGCCTAGTTCTGGGACAAAATACCAACAATTGTGAAGATACGTTTCACCTCTCTTCCCCCTCAATCACATCCCTCGCTCCCCTATCGCTCCCCGTCAGTTCAAGGCCTGCTTTATTCTGTACATTGTCAAAGCAAACTACATATCTTCCTTCTCTACTTGCTTCAAAGAACCATTGGCTCTGCATGTACCTCTCTGCTCTGCTTTTATTTTACCTCTTATGATCGTTGAGTGTTCACACAACCTGTTTCTAATCCTAATACTATTTGTTTGATGTAAGAAGACTTGACTCTCAATTAATCGTAAATGAAATGAAACAAATTTAATGAGTTTCACATTTCAGTCTTTCCGAAATGAGACGTGCACCACTTAAAAGTGACACCTACGCTCGTCTCGTACAAACGATTTGATGCCAGAATAAAGCAGAATCAAATGAAAGCAGTTTTCCAACGGACGGCCAGCCGCCGGAGTCTCCAGCTGACACGAGGATAACATCTGTGCGTAGGAAATCCTTAAAACAGTCAATAAAGATGGTACGAACAGAAACATTTCCTATTTCAGGGTGCAGTGCTTGTGGTTCCGTTCCCGGCTCCTTCTAACAGCATGTGGAAGTGTCCTTCGAGCAACATTCCGGAGCCCCGAACGGCTCCTGATGAGGCGGTCCGGATCCTCGCCTGGCCGCTCGGCCTCCATGCATGAATCTGTATTTGTGCGCGTGGGCCAATGTGCTGCATTGTAAAGTGCTTTGCAGTGCTCTTGGGATAAAGCTGCTGTATAAATGCAGCACATTTACCATTTACCATCTCCTCACTTCACACTCAGACGATTACATGTTGCACATTCACACCACCTTCACCAGAAGAAGTGCATGTTAGGTGGGTGGCTTGGTGGCTTGTAGGCACCTTCACAGTAACTGTTGGAGGAGAAGATTGTTGTTGTTTCTTCTCATTCACTCTTCATGACCACGTCTGAGTCAAAGCTCTGCTTCTTTAATACTGCCTTCAGCTGGTCTGGCACATGGAGAGAAAATCAATGTGGAGAACATCATGAGCTATATATGAGCAACAACAACTTGTTGGAAAAATATGCCTGGTTACAATTCTTGGAACCCTTATTGAATCCAAATTTAGCCCAGTTGCTTTGACATTTTTGCATTTTGGTGAGAGCGTTTACAACCAGCGAGAGCCAGTGATGCAGTGCATCGAGCGACCGCCATGGAAAGTTATGTGGTATAAGAATGAGTTGAACAAGTCGCATAGTCGCCTAGAGGCCGGTGGGACACGGGTCAAACAAACAAAGGACTTTCACCCAGGAGACATGTGTTCGAATCCCGTGTGAAACCAGAAGTGAACATTACACTGCCCTGTCGCGTTGTGGTGTTAAGTTGTGGTGTTAAGTTGTGGTGTTAAGTTTCCCTGCCATGTTGTGGTGTGAAGTTGCCCTGCCACATTGTGGTGTTAAGTTGCCCTGTCGCATTGCCCTGTCACGTTGTGGTGTTAAGTTGTTGTGGTGTTAAGTTGCCCTGTCACGTCGTGGTGTTAAGTTGTCGTGGTGTTAAGTTGCCCTGTCACGTTGTGGTGTTAAGTTGTGGTGTAACGTTGTGGTGTTAAGTTGTCGCATTGTGGTGTTAAGCTGCCCTGTCGCGTCGTGGTGTTAAGTTGTCGCATTGTGGTGTTAAGCTGCCCTGTCGCGTCGTGGTGTTAAGTTGTCGCATTGTGGTGTTAAGCTGCCCTGTCACGTCGTGGTGTTAAGTTGTCGCATTGTGGTGTTAAGCTGCCCTGTCACGTTGTGGTGTTAAGTTGCCCTGTCACGTCGTGGTGTTAAGTTGCCCTGTTGTGGTGTTACGTTGCCCTGTTGAGCTCTTCCGTTGCCCTGTTATCTTGATGCAAACCATGATCTTTTATATAACCTTCACCAAGTAGTTGTGTTGCCTAAACCTAACCAATCATTTCAGTGTGAACCAGCTGGCATTGTGCGTACCTGGCTGATATGAACTGTATTTATGAAACATACTTTAGGTTCTAACAGCTCATGAGTCAACCCTCCCAGTGGTTTACAGATGTCAACACATTTTTTATCAAACCTCGAAATGGATATTGTGTCAATATTGCAGAGTTGACTTTTGGTGCTTTTTCAAAACATTCATACATTAAAATTGTTTTTAAATAATTAACAGAAATATGGATTTGAATAATAGAACGTTCAGAAAATGACATGACTTTACTGTAATGCAGCCTCTAAGAACAGGAAAAGACACTTTTGTGATATTACGATATCCTAAATCTTCCTCATCCAGTGATCGAGATATAACATTCACATATTGCCCAGCCCTATTTGCATTAACGTACAATGCCAACATTTATTTCTGGCAACTGTTGCAAACTTCAGTGTTCTATCGTGCTTGTTGCCACCAGCATGAGGTTGCACTTCAGCCTTTAGAGGTGAACCTGAACCCTCCTCGCACAGAAAGAGCAGAAAGCCATTACAAGCCAGCAAAAAGAAGGAAGAGAACACGAGGCCTTCACCGCGGACAAAGGAGGATTTCATGAATGCACAGAGCACTTAGTTGAGCTTTTATATCCAATCACGCCTTATTTCATGCTGTGCTAAAATGCTTGAGCGCATATAAAACCACTCCAGGTCACTGTGTCCATAAAGTCAATATGAGGACAGACACGCCCACTCAGGCAAATGAAAGGGCTTTTACTCACAGAAATACACATTTGGTTTCTTTTATTTATTTTGGCAACGCAACGCAACTCAGTTCACTTTCTCTTTGTGGGGGGGGGGGGGGGGGGGGGATTAATATGACACAAATATGACACTCATATTTTGGTGGTGAGGTGTTCATAATGAGTGCAGCGTTCCTTCAGAGCCCTGTCAATCTCACTCATCAGCTCTACAGCTGTCCTTCACTGCTGCTGTCAATCAGAGCGCTGCACGCGACCTCACTGCACCGCTCATATATTGATAAAAAAAAACACACAAAATAAACCTGCATGAAGATCATTCACGCCCAGGATCAATGGCATCATCATAATTCCATCGGCGGAGGTGTTGAGCAAACGTATTGATTCATTTGCTCATTATTAGGGCGCGCATGCCTTTAGAGACACAATGAGGCTGCGAGAGTAGGTGTGATGGGGGGTGAGGAGGGGTGAGGAGGAGGGGGGGGTGTAAAGAGTGAATGAAAGAAGGAAAAAGACAAAGAGGAAAATGAGAGAAAGGAGACTACAGGAGACAAGAGGGAAATATAGTGAATGAAAGCGAGGTGGAGAGGTGGACGGATTGAAAAAAAGAAAAAGGGAGAGAGGGGGGACGACAGTTTGGGGGTGGAGTAATTCAGAGAATGCAAGCCACTGCCCCCTCTCTCTCTCGCTCTCTGTCTCTCTCTCTCTCTCGCTCTCTCTCTCTCTCTCTCGCTCTCTCTCTCGCTCTCTCGCTCTCTCTCTCTCTCTCTCTCGCTCTCTCTCTCTCTCTCTCTCGCTCTCTCTCTCTCCACTCCTCCTCCGGGTGGAAATTCATCCTTCAGGCCCGGTAGCGGACATTTGTGTGGAGGACCTCGGGAGTGCGGGACGTGTCCAGTGGAGGCTTTGAGATCAGCAAACCTCTCCAGTCGGGTTAACGGGTGGAGCGGCCGCAGCTGCTCTTCAAGTAGTGATCTTTTTTATTCTTACCACTAAACTCAACCTTTTTTTTAATTTTTTATTTTTACATATTTTTTTCCCGGTTCCACTTTAGGATTTTGCGCCGGTGGTTTCATTTCATATCCGGGCACTACTCCATGTGTGTCATATATGTATGTATTTTTGTACTGTTGCGAATCAGGCTTCCCACCTTCCACCGCGACTAGTAACTTTGGACCACCGAAGACCAGCCTGTCGCCAGTCGGGAACGGGTGGTGGGGGGGACGCCGAGCAGCAAGCCTATATCGGTCCGCTTGACTGTGCGTGAGGAAGGGAAGGAGGAAAACCGAGCTCCCCTGTCGCCACCAGCGTCTTGGTTTTTCCACCGTACGGAGGAAGCAGCAGCAGAAAGGGAAGAGGGATTTAGCCTGAATTACGCCACGGGAATTAAACCTGGAGGAGATTTCACGGTCAGTTTCTTTTTTTCCTTCCCATACCTCCGTATTTTTCGCCCGTGTGTGTCTCTGTTTAGCCGAATATGTGGCGTGTTTCTCGGGCTGAACATGTCTTCCTTCGGGGGCTCTGTCTGTCTGCTGTGTTGCTGGAAAGAGAAAGTGGCTGTCGGACTGGGGCGGACGTTCAAAGGGAGATAGAATAAGCACCGAATGGCTACTGTTGCAATATTGCTCTGCACACACACACACACACACAGAGAGAGTCAGGACTGTAGAGCGTGAAATTCGGTGCGTTTTGACATCCGGGTTCGGCTCCGCGGGGGTTTAGTACACGCAGCGGTAGCGGCGCAGCAGCTCTGTGGTTCGGGGTATTTTTAGGCTGTGTTATTAGCGGGCTCGCTGGGGCTACTTATCCCCGGCTGCCGCTTTAACCACGCGCTCCTCCGCCCTGCTCACCCTTCCTTCTAACCTCCCTCCCGCCCTCGCCTCCTCTTTCCCTTGTTTCCTACCCCGCCGCTTTGGACAGCTGAAGCCCACCAGGCTCATTCCTCTGGCTCCAGAACCTGAACAGGTGCATTGTTATGTTTATGTCCTTTACAGCCAGGCCAGGACATGCTGTCGTCCAAGCGGGAGAAGGGCCTCTTTATAACGGGACTGTATTCTCCGTCACGCTCCGTCTCTGGGTTTATTGGCGTCCTGTGAAGGGACAGTGTCCCCCTCGAAAAAACTATGCACCCAAAGTGACCTCATTCTTCTTGGCACTATTTCCCATCTTCCACTAGTTTCGCTCGTGCTGTTGCGTGCGTGCGTGCGCCAATGGGGGTGCGAAGTTGGGGAGGTGTGTGTGTGTGTGTGTGTGTGTGGGGGGGGGGCACGTGTCTGTGGCATGGACGCATTAAACCTCATCATGAGCATTGCGGCCCGAGGATGAGCTCCGGTGAACTCCCGCTGTTTCGGAAGATGTAACGGTCGATAAACACAACACGCTAAATACAAAACAAACAACAACAACAAAAGAGCAGCCGACCGAGGAGGTGAAGCGCGCGCGCGCACCGGTGGATGTTCTCGCCCACCGTCGTCGTGATTCCTCTCACGTATGCTTCGCCATGGAGACGTTTGACAGCTTGCCGCGGTCTGGGTACGTCTCCTTTGACCGAGGGACAGCAGAAAGAGAGAGAGACAGAGAGAGAGAGACAGAGAGAGAGACAGACAGAGAGAGGGATGAAGTCTCAGAAAGAAAACTAGGAGACATACATATTGTGAAGGCAGTGAAGCTCTGCCTTACTACAGCTGTGTCTAACATGACGGATGAAAACGTACACATCACATTGAACATGAAGGCACACCACAAACACAACACGGGAAAGTGACTTTAAATAAAAGTGTTTTCCTTTTTGTTCTATGAGCTTCTCCACAGCCAGGAAGCCTGAATAAGAACCTGTCGTTGCTCTTCGCTGTGTTAATGCTCCTCTACACTCATATCAATGGCACATAATTCTATTTTGTGACGTGCTGAAATTGAGCTCACGCAACCTCAAGGTGCTTCGTGGGACTTTTAATGAACGTATGGGGTTTTCAAATCCTCTGATAACGGTTTTACTGGAACCGGTGTGGCCGTTCCTTTCTCTCCTCCATCAGGGAGGCTTCAGGTCTGGCCCGACTACAAAGGTGTTTTTTTTTAGACAGTTGGCTGTTGCAGCCTGACCTTTCTGAGGTTCTGGTGGAGATTCACTTCGTGTCTGGCGACTGCATCCTGGGTATGATTTGCAGAGTGTGTGAGCCTCTTTTCCGTTCGTGAGCTCCAGCTTTTCTCTGTTTTTATGTCACTCGATCATCCAGAAATACTCGTCCGCTCGATCCCGGCGGTTTCCCCCGAATGCATTAAAAAGGGCTCGACTGTTCGGTAATGGTGGTTTCTGAGCGGTCCCGTGGGCGTCATTATTCTCCACCTAAAGCCTGAAGAGGAGGCCTGGAGGTCCGCCTATTTTCCCATCACCCCCTATGGATGCTAATCAATACCTCCTCACAGCATCGGCCCGTCGTTCCATTCTTCTCGGCCCTTGGTGACGTCGCTATGGGCCGGCAGCTGAACGTGTGTGTGTGTGTGTGTGTGTGTGTGTGTGTGTGTGTGTGTGTGTGTGTGTGTGTGTGTGTGTGTGTGTGAGAACAGGCGTTATGTTGGTACGACTGGTGTGCTTTGTAGACGAGCTGTCTTTAATCCTCTACACAGAGAACAGTGTTTGTTTCCCTTCACAGCAGCAGGAACCACCTCCACTGATGGGGGTGGGGATGAGGATGATGGGGGTGAGGATGATGATGATATGGGTGTGTGTGTGTTTGCTTCTGTGCCGTGCTGTTAGTTTGTTCACTTAGGTGTGTGTGTGTGTGCACCACGCGTGTGTTTTTATTTTTCGTTTTGACTTTTCAGTTTCGTTTTAGTCAGTTTGCTCGTTTTAAGAAGAGTTCCGTTTTCCCTCGTGTAGTTGTACAGTAGCTGTAACTTCTCAGTTTCAAAGCGTCAGCGTAGAACACACAGGAACGGCCTTAATGTTGAACCTTTAGTGTCCACTGCACAGCGCCACCTGCTGGACGGGTCGGTCCGCTCAGTTTCTGTGGTCATGATTTTGGTCAACATTTTTTGCATTTGCCTTTTTAGCTTTCAAGGAAATATAGTTTCTGTTCATTTAAAAAAAAAAAGAAAAAGAGATTTAATGTAATTTCCGTTTAAGACTTCTTAGTTTCGTTTTAGTTTAAAAACCCGGCTTATGTATGAGTTCTTGTATCGATGTGGCTCAACAACCACTGATTCCTTAGAGCAAGACGTATAACATACAACAATACGTATAACGTACAAGACTTATAACATTCAAGACGTATAACGTACAACAAGACGTACAACAAGACGTATAACGTACAAGACGTATAACGTACAACAAGACGTATAACGTACAACAAGACGTATAACGTACAACAAGACGTATAACGTACAACAAGACGTACAACAAGACGTATAACGTACAAGACGTATAACGTACAACAAGACGTATAACGTACAACAAGACGTATAACGTACAACAAGACGTACAACAAGACGTATAACGTACAAGACGTATAACGTACAACAAGACGTATAACATACAAGACGTATAACGTACAACAAGACGTATAACATACAAGACGTATAACGTACAACAAGACGTATAACGTACAACAAGACGTATAACGTACAACAAGACGTATAACGTACAACAAGACGTATAACATACAAGACGTATAACGTACAGCAAGACGTATAACGTACAGCAAGACGTATAACGTACAACAAGACGTATAACGTACAACAAGACGTATAACGTACAGCAAGACGTATAACGTACAACAAGACGTATAACGTACAACAAGACGTATAACGTACAGCAAGACGTATAACGTACAGCAAGACGTATAACGTACAAGAACATGTATAACGTACAAGACGTATAACGTACAACAAGACCTAAAGCATCCCCTGCTTCATGGTCTGTGTGACTCTAAATGGACCATCATGTACTAAATGAACATCATGCTGTATTGAAGAAGACTTGAAACTAGAGATTGAGACATAAACTCATGTTTACAATGTTTACTGAGGGAATAAATCAAGAGAGAAGTAGAGTCATTTTCTATAGACTTCTATACAACCAGAGGAGTCGCCCCCTGGTGGACACTAGAGAGAATGCAGCTTTAAAGACCTGTACCCTGAAAAAAAGGGTTAAATAGCAGATTAGTGTCGCAGACAGTTTGCAGTAAATAACCTCATCTTGTGTTTTGCAGAGCACACACACACACCCACACCCACACATGCACGCACACACACACCTACACACACACACACACACACCTACACCCACACACCCACACACCCACCCACACGCACACACACACACGCACACACACACACACACACACACACACACACACACACACACACACACACACACACACACACACACACTGGAATCATCTGTTTGTGTAGTAGAAGAGCTGTAATAACACCAAGAGGTGAGAAATGCTGCTCACCGCAATGAAAGGAGGAGCAGTGTCCTCTACGGTTTGTACAGAAGAGATCTCTGTAACCTTTAGAGTCAACACTGTGCATGTGCGAGTGTGTGTACTCTATTCTGTGTACATCCTGTGCTACTGTGTGTGTGTGTGTGTGTGTGTGTGTGTTCATCTATCAACACCAGCAGAGCTCGCCTCTGAAAGGCGCCTCAGTCTTCAGTGAAAAAGCTGTTCTTGTAGGCTGAAGAGGTTCAGATTAACTCGAGCTGTCGCTGCAGCCAATGTTTTCAACGTGATGATCAGCTGAATAGCTATTGAACGCTGGAGATGTCTCTCACACACACACACACACACACACACACACACACACACACACACACTTTGCATGTGCTGTGTGTTAGAGGAGGAAAACAAAGTCTCTGGGTCTGTTCTGTGGTTTTGTGAGGAAACCCTGGAACTGCGCTTTGGTTTTGTCTTGGCTTCTTTCCCCTCTCCACTTAAAGCTTCTATAATCCTTAATGTGCTGAGTGTACTTCCAGCCTGAGACGACCCCGGAGAAGCCCAGACAGCAAGCGAACCTTCATCCATTTAAAACATGGATTCTCTGTTGAGGTATTTCAAATCTTTGTTGAGATTCTCTTCCTGTCTTCACTGATACCAACCACAGACTGTCCACGGTGTTTACAGAGCAGCTACAATGTTAGCGTAGCCTAGCGCTGATCGACCCCAAACTCCATTCAGTGTTTCTCGCTTGCCGCGTTGCAGACGGACCGCACAAAATGTCTTTCTACAAATCTTTATGATTTAATCATCGTGTAGTTATTTCATCACCCGTTCTGTTTGTTGATTGCAGCGCTGTGGCTAGATACAGTGAACGCAGCACCTCGTACAGAGCAGCAGTGGTTGTTTGGTTGGTGAAACGTTGGCGTCCACGTGGAGGTAAGCCCCGCCTCCTCCTGTCTGCTGCGTCCAATACGAGTGAAGCAAACGACCCCCGAGGTAAAACTCGGAGGAGGAACGAACACCAACTCCAGGAAGTAGACGGTGCACATGAAAAACGATTCTAAATGTGAATGTTTGAAACTCGCATCATATTTTAATAAGTAAGCAAAGACACCAATCACGCTGCTCACACGCTTCTTCTTTTACCCAACAACAGCTGTGGTTTTATCCCATTTCCATCTTGGCAAAACATGATGTTTGTGAAAAGGCGGACTGCAGTACCCCCCCCCCCCCTTCTGTCTGAGCTACTTTCTATTTCAGAAATCAATATCATCCAAAGCAGGCTGAGTTCCTCTGGTATGAAAACGCCCGTGTGTCCTCCACATGATGAGTCTCTTCTCTCGCTCCACGCTCAGACATCACGCAACAGCTTTTATTTGACTTCCTGCTCTGGAAGGTAAAGAAAGAATCAGGTGTGCGTGCTGTGGAATAAGCCCACTTGATCACATTGGGAGGTGAGCTTGAGACGCTTTGGTCTCTCCCACTCTCTCTCCCCCGTTCTCGTTTTAAAGACTGTCTCTGGGCGATGACGTCCATCGGACGGTCTCTGAGTGTAAATGGGGGCCGGAGGTGAAGTCTCTCAGCTGTTGTCATGGTTTCAGCGTGGTGTTAAAATACAGGCCGGTGAGAATGTGTAACCAGAGCATCCAATGATCCCAATCTACAGCAGCTCCCGCCACGAGCTGTGACTCCCTCTGGTTCTGCTTTCAGTCTCCAGCTGCTGTCTTCACTCGCGCGTTGGCCAGTCGTCACACGAACACCCGAGGAAGCGGCCGCGTTGAACATCACAGTCAGCGTTACCAGCGGTAACGGAAGGAGGAGAACGGTCCAGCCCGATGTGCCGAGGTTAAGCTTCACACACGGAGAGAAACCTCCACGGTTCACGGGTCAGAGTGTAAAACATCTGTGGAGCCTCGGACTTTATAAAGAGTTCACACTTTCTTTCTCCTCCTTTCGGTTTGTCAGCCTGGATCCACATCAGTCCTGTACTCCTGAGACAGTCTGCACTGAAACATCCAACCAAGCAAATGTTTCAGACGGATTTACAATTCTCGTAACGAATCGTCGTCACACAAAGCCGTCTTTAGTTGTTGCGTGAACAGACCGAGCCCTCTCCTGCAGCACTACGGTCCTGTTGAACCGCTTTCAGCCAGCGCGCTCAGATGTTGTTCATTACTCGAGCTTTAAGGATAAAGGGAGCGTCACAACATGTCTGCTTTTCACATCTATCTTTCAACACAGTTTAGTGTTTGTGCTGCAGGACGTGGGACCACGTTCCTCTTTGGGTGCGTTCATGGACCCCTGGGCACAGACGTACAAAGGGCCCCACCCCTCCGAACGAAGATCAGCGCAGACTATAAGAGCTGTGTTGTGGTCTCTTTTTGGTCGCTTTATGCTTCTTGTTGGTTGTTGGTTGTTGGTATGGTTCTTGTTGTGGTCATGTTGTACCTCCATGTCGTCGTTTTGCGTCTGTTTTTGGTCGAGACTCTTTTTGTCGTCTCTTTGTGAATACTCAACAATACATGTTCTCATTAACTCCACACAGAAGCTGTGGCCCAGGGGCCCATTGACCAGTACCTTCAGTCATCAGGACGCTGCAGCATTGCTTTAACTGCTGAGAGCGTCTTTGGATTATACCTCGACTCAACGCCTCCATCGAGCCTTTGGGTTCTTCTCTTCCAGTTTAAAGCTTCTTTCCTTTTGACTTTGTAGACTTCCCGCATGTTCCTGTTCTTACCTTTTGCTCGTTATTCCTTCCGTAAGCTTTTCTCTTGTTGCCCGGGTGCAGCACATGTGACTGTGTCACACACTGATCTGGGAGGCAGAACCCGTGAGTGGAGCGGTCATTAGTTCTGGGGCATTAGCTGCTGATCAGTGTACAGCTTTATTAGCCCCGGCGTGTTGGCTGGTTAGCCTTGTGGACATGGAGCCAAATGGCGCCGTGAGTCGCCCGGTCGACCGTGGAGGAATTCCGGCGTCGCGCCAGAACCGTCCTCCTGTGAGACGAGCTCGTTGTGGTTCCACTTCACTCGAGACACATGCTGCGAACTGTTCCACACTCAGCGAGGCGTTTACTCCTGATCCAGTTATCGAGTGAAAATACTTTTGCTAAATGAAAGAGAAATAGTGAATACACAAAAGAGAAAATAAGACGGAACAACTTAGAACTTATCACATTTAAATGATCTAGTGTTGGGAAGTAGGACTTTCTCGGCAAAAGAACTTCATTTTACAGGATTACATTTGAACACATCATGATGACTCTTGAATATGAATTCGCCTCAATGGTCATTTTTTACCGAATAGAGCTTGAACGCATCATAATGTTGGACTGCTAACAGCTAACGCTAACTAGCTCGCCTCCTGATGACGCCAACACACCAATTGTTCTTCCATTCTGTTGGTTAGCGGCACCGCAGAAACCGCTTACTCGTGAAAAGCTCTATGAACACCACATTAAGATGGAGCCGTGTAATCTTACAACAGTCTGAACAAAAGTATAAATAATATCTCTCGTCAAACCGTTTAGGTTTTTCTCATCAAACATGAAGGAATCCCACCACGGATACATTCACGAATATGTTCTCCTGGTGTTGTAGTTATCATAGTATTTGTTGTACTACTGTACTAGTACTACTGTACTGAGTGCTGCAGAAGGTTAGTGATCCTGGTGTTGTAGTTATCATAGTATTTGTTGTACTACTGTACTAGTACTACTGCGTGCTGCAGAAGGTTAGTGATCCTGGTGTTGTACAGCAGGTCTTCATAATGATGTCGAGTCGGCTCTTTGAGACCCGCATGGAGTCGCTCGGCGGTCCGTGAAGAATTCTGCTTCACCACAAACACGATGCCAGAGCCCCGTCACCGTGGAGACAGGGTCTGGTACGCTGAGCGGGGGGGGGGCTGTCTTTTCTTAAGTAGTTATGTTCATTCAGGCCAAGATAATAAAAGAAAAGCGCAGACATTCACAAATATTCTCTGAATATCTGGCGTTACTTTCTTGACGTGTGGATTGAAGATCATTAAAACGGCAAGAGCACAACTTCCTGTCTGACACCGTGTGAGAGCTCGTGAGAGGATTTAAGACGCTGCACAACGCCAGAGCAGAGTGACTCCAGTGACTCGAGAGGACGCGAGAAATGACTCTTCAAGCATCGTGTGTGTGTGTGTGTGTGTGTGTGTGTGTGTGTGTGTGTGTGTGTGTGTGTGGACTCAGACAAACAGCCCTTCCACCTGGCCGACAGCTTTTAAAGCGTCAACTGGAGACAAATACAGCAGGTCAATGGAACGACTTGAGAGGAGCCGACATGTTAAATCTCACAGTCAAACGCCACCAGGACCACTTCACAGTGTGTGTGTGTGTGTGTGTGTGTGTGTGTGTGTGTGTGTGTGTGTGTGTGTGTGTGTGTGTGTGTGTGTGTGTGTGTGTGTGTGTGTGTGTGTGTGTGTGTGTGTGTGTGTGTGTGTGTGTGAGAGACTGCAAGCCAGGAACAAAGTCACCTATTGAGAATCCGCCCCGGTGTGTACACGGTTGTGTGTGTGTGTACACGGTGGTGTGTGTGTACACGGTGGTGTGTGTGTGTGTACACGGTGGTGTGTGTGTGTGTACACGGTGGTGTGTGTGTGTACACGGTGGTGTGTGTGTGTACACGGTGGTGTGTGTGTGTGTGTGTGTACACGGTGGTGTGTGTACAGCAGGCTGTTCATGTCAACACACGTGCTCAGCCCCTCTCAGGCTTCAGGTTTCACACCTTCTACGCGTCGGGACGAGGCAACAGCTTCTGTAAAGAGTTGCATCGACTGAGAGGCAGACGCTGGAGGGTTAAACATGTCCGTGTCGTCTTCGCGAGCTGAAAGAAGTCGTTGGCTGCAGAAAACACAGTGAAAGTGTTGAAACCATGGTTCGATGTAGCGCTGCAGCTAACAATCGTCTTCTTGATTTATCAGTTCAGTACAATGTGAGCAAGACGGTTGTAACTGTCGACGGATGTTTTGTTTCATCACAGAAGAGGCAGCGCGTTCACATTCAAGGAGAAATCAGATCTCTGTTGCTTAAAGAAACAGAGTTGTTGTTTTCCTGCCAGGCGATGAATTGATGACGCGACTAATGGATGAGCTCGATTGGATGTAGAAGCGATCGTCCTCTGATTGCCTGTGAACGGTTGATTCTGCATAATAGTTGTCTGACCAACAGTCCCAAACTGAAACAATCAACCGACATCAAGAGGAACGAGTCAATAACATTGATCCGCCTCATCGTTAGCACTCAACAGCGCTGGTGCGTTGGTATTGATTCTTTTATGAACTTCGGTGTTTCCCCAAATCAATTAAATGACTCTTGGTTGAAGCTTGATGACGAAAAAACACTCCTGTGATGATATGAAGTAATACAAAATAAAACGACTTCATTGTGAGTGTTAAGAACTCGCCAGCAGACGAGCAGCCATGAAATATGTATTAAAACATTAAGATTCAGTCGGTACAGCCGACGCTGCAGGAAGTAAATACCCGGGGGGGGGGGGGCATGAACGCTCATCTCATCTCGGAGCCTATTTGCAGATTTGTGTAACTGATCAGGATGTCATGAGTCACCCATTCAACCCGCCCATTTATCCAACATATTCATCCATCCATCCATCCATCCACACACACACACACACACACACACTCATCCACCCATCAAGCCGTTTATTCCCCCCCCCATTCATCTATCAATCTGTCTTTATGAAGGGCAGTCATTCAAAGAGGACGGCAGCCGCCGTCTGCCAATGTGCTGCGATGATTCAGAGTGTGTGTGTGTGTGTGTGGTGTGTGTGTGTGTGTGTGTGTGTGTGTGTGTGCGTGTGTGCGTGTGTGCGTGTGTGTGTGTGTGTGTGTGTGTGTGTGTGTGTGTGTTGTGTGTGTGTGTGTGTGTGTGTGCGCGCGCATACAGGCCGCGTTGACAAGAGGAGGAATTTGGGTGTGACAAGGGGGGAGGGGAGGGAGGAGAAGTAGTAACGGGACATCTTGATTGATAGGAAAGAGGGAGAGAAACGGGGGTTAACGGGAGAAAATGAGCATAGAGTGGGGGGGGGGCAGCAGGAAGCTGGGGAAGAGAAGGACCGGTGAGGAGGAGAGACGGAGGAGAGACGGAGCAATGTGGAGCGTCCTTCACGTGTTCACTCTGACCTCCATCTGCAGCTCTCAGACCTCGGGGGGGGGGGGGGCACTGTTTACATAGTTGCCGCTTCAAAAGAGCGTTACAATTTAATAAAGCAATATTCTCCAAGGGCAAATGGACGACGTGCACACACACACACACACACACGCACATTTACGCACACACATACACACACACATACGCACACACGCACACACACACGCACACACACACACACACACACAGACATTTACGCACACACACACACAGATCTCCAGCCAAAATAAGAATGATCTGATGTTTATTGTTTATTAATAAAAACACTCACCGGAGGCAGAACTCGAGAATGAAATGTGTCCACCAGGGGGCGACTCCTCTGGTTGTATAGAAGTCTATAGAAAATGACTCTACTTCTCTCTTGATTTATTCCCTCAGTAAACATTGTAAACATGAGTTTATGTCTCAATCTCTAGTTTCAAGTCTTCTTCAATACAGCATGATGTTCATTTAGTACATGATGGTCCGTTTAGAGTCACACAGACCATGGAGTATATCTACGGATGCTGGATGATCCTGTTGGACTGTTTCCAGCTCTGCTGTCTGTAAGAAATTGAGGGTTTTCTCACTTTCAGGATTTCAACTTTTAGACGCTATTTCCAGGCTTTTCCCCTTTTTTAAATATTCATGAAGCAGCCAGTCAAGAGACGGATCCGCTCAATAACTCCACAGAATACCAGAAGTAAGAGAAACAACGTCTTCATAACCTGCAAAATGAGTTCTGCGTTTGCATCACACAAAAACGGAGGAGGAGGAGGAGGAGGAGGAGGAGGAGGAGGAGGAGGAGGAGGAGGAGGAGGAGGAGGAGGAGGAGGAGGAGGAGGAGGAGGAGGAGGAGGAGGAGGAGGAGGAGGAGGAGGAGGAGGAGGAGGAGGAGGAGGAGGAGGAGGAATCATCAGCTCTGTGTTTAAGTCCGGACACATCAGGTGGATCTGCTCCTCCTGAACCAGCTGTTTGGAGCCCCCCCCCCCCCCCCATTTCACAACCATACTATTCATAAAGTATTTCAACATGAGCAGCAGTGTTGTCACTGATACTTCTTTTGAATCCTTAGCCCTTCTGTAAATAATTGAATTATTAAAATGCAAATCCGTAAGAAACAAATGTGTTTTTTCCTCTTTCATTTTCAAGTAAAGACTAAAGACGTGATCGGCTCCGTTGTTTTCAGTTTGTTTGTGTACAGAGAGGGGGAGGGGGGGGGAGGAAGGGAGAGGCTGGTAAACTCCCTCTTTGAAGTGTGCTAATTCACCCGTAGCATCCTCTCCTCCGCTTCGTTGTGCTTCTGAGACGCTAGTGGGACTGCTAGCATAGCCAATACATGCATTGTCTGCTCGGTGCTATCAGAAGGTACAGGACTCTTTAAAGGACTGTCACCCACTTACCCGGGGGGGGGGGGGCAGAGAGAGAGCAGGGGAGCCGGGCGAGCTATCTCGCGGTGCAGCAGTGTGTTTGTGTGCTGCCTCCGGTCCCCGGAGACGAGGCTGTGTTTGGAGAGCCGTGGTGCTTTGTGGGTGAAGCTGCCGGTCTGTGTGCTGTACACGATGCTGAGGAGCCTTGTTGGAGCTCCAGGCCTGCAGGAACGTCTCCCTCTGCTGCTGACGATTAGCTGTGAACACCAGCACCTCCTCTGGTCCTCTGGTCTCGCTGGTGGACTCGTAAAGGGCAATGCCTGTTCATCCAGTGTCATCACGAGGTTCTTTTGTCTCGACAACTATTTAAAAAGCATGTTTTCTTTCAAATGTGTCCAAGGGTTAGTATG
>CM051691.1:30494706-30534706 GCA_028022725.1 Lycodopsis pacificus
GTGTTGCTGTTGTGTGTGTGTACACAGAGACAAAGCCACTGTGTGTGTGTGTGTGTGGTTGTCAGAACACATTGACTCGCTGTTTGACTCGCCCCCTCTTGATGAATGGAGGACAGTAGCTTGCTGTTGGTAAAGGCCTTATTCCTCCCCGGGGGTCATTTTTGGTGGGAAAACTAACTTTCTCTCCTCCTCCCCACTGAGTGCTCTCCTCTCCTCTCAATTCATTATCCTCTCCTCCTCTGTTGTCTTTATTTTCCAGCCGTCTTTCCTCTTTTCACTGTCTTCCTGGCATCTTCTCATATTTCTCGTCTTCTCCGTCCCTCCCTCGTTCTTTGCCCCTTCCTTCTTTCTTGTGTATCATTCTGCCTTCCATCATTCTTATTTTTTCTTTTTCTCTTTCTCTGCCACACATCAACACTTACCTCCTCGCCTCTATCTCCTGATGAACTCCTTCCACGTCGTCTTTGTGTCGGGGGCTCTAAACCCACAGACGTCATCGTGTTATTTGAACTTCACTCCCTCCTCTTAAAATAAACGCACCGTTGTTCGTCATCGGCCTCTCTGCCGTCCTGCCCTTTTTTTTACAGAGAGGGCTCACCCTGTAAGCCCCCGTCGCTCCATAGCTGTTAGCTGGCAGGGCAGCAGTGGAAAACCGGTATTAAGAAGAGAGCGGGAGGGAGGAGGCAACCCGAGATAGAAACACACCAGAACATATGAGTCACCCTCCGCTGCGAGCTAGCGTGGTGCCGCCATCGGTTTTCCTGGCACCGCCGTGTGTTGGTGGTCGTGTTGCTATGTAATTAAACATAGGGCGGGCGAGGCCTTTTCGATTCATACGTCCTAAATTATATGCTCCCTATAAATTCATTCCATAATGCGTTTGTAGGGGTTGTGTGTTTGACATGCATCTGCTGGAAGACGTCCTCCTCTGTCCCATGTGGAGCGCCGTGTCGCTGCATGTCAGCGCTGTATATCCAGGGAGTCATTTCCATTTAACCTTTAGCACATGATAACCTACTGCCAAGCAGCCACTGTTTGGACTTCCCCATCTCAGAGAAAGGAGGGGAAAGGAGCTGCTGTTGTGCTCCAAAAGAGAGAGTAGAAGTATATATCTCACTGTTGTGGAGAGAAGGTCCTGCTGCTGTTGTGCTTTCGTCCAGTTTTGTGTCCTAGCAGCCAAAGGTTTTTGGACTCGGCCCGTGTCCTCTAGCACGCTTGGTCGTCACCCAAAAGGGTGGAAGTGGAGTCGCAGCGCGGCGGCCTGCTCTTCACGTGGGCTTGCAGGCTCGGAGAGCGGGCCATATTTGGCGCGTGAAGGCCGCAGTAGCTGACTTATATTTAGAAGCTGCACACTGCCATCGCAGATCGGCCTATTAAGGCAATACTGCACGGCGGCCATTTGTTGATCATCGCCGGCGTGTTAATAATACACGCGCTGAACGAAGCTGCACAGCTGCGTTCGCCACCTTTAGTGCGGCATCTTTACGAGAGCGAGAGGAATGGAGCTCGGGAGCGCTCGGGTTTTGGTTGGGGGTGACCGGACTCCGGCCTCCGCCTCTCTCCTCGGTGCAGCATGGCTCTCGTTATCCCCCAAGCAGCCCGGTCAAGATTGAGCGGTTTGCGTCGGCGCTTTTAGCTCGTTAGCCGGATAAAGACGGCTAATGTTTTATTCACACGCCCCATCAAAGAGAAACGGGGGATAATTGCTGACCTCGGCACAAGCGAGGGCTTAGCACAGTTTTGAGTGCTTCTTTCAGGATGCAACCGGCCTGTCGGGTTGGACGGAGAGCGAGTCTGTCAAACATCTCACGAGGAACCATGGGAACTTGACTTCCTGATGAAATGCGCTTAATCGTCTTAATTTCGTCCTCCATTGTAAAATGGATTTAACAGCCTTTCGTCCGAGTCCTCTCGACTATATTTGTTTCTTCTCCTCCTCCGACCCTTTAATGCTGAGTGTGCAGTTTTTCGCTCTCTTTCCTCCTCTGTGAGGGTCCTGTCATGCAAAACAGAAACTGTGTACATTTACTTTGCAATTAACAGGATCGTGTTATTAAATCTTTGCAGTAGAAATCAAAGTTCAAACATTACATCGTTTCCCTTCGTCTTTGTTTTAAATGACAAAACTGAATATCTGGTTTAGTCTGTTCAGACAAATTCAATTCATTTTGTTTGCTTTTTTGAAGGTTGGTCCGGTGTTGAAGGAGAGACGCTGCAGCCGCCGAAGCGGCAACGTAATCGCTCGGGGCGACTCGTCACCGTCAATGTTCGGTCCACTGAAGGTGCTCGTTGTCGCCATGACGTCTGCAGCGTTCTCCTTCAACACTGGATCAACGGAAACACTCGTCCCCGTTCGTCAGTAAGAGAATACATGGGAAACATACCAAAGTTACCCTTTAAATGCACATCAGGAAAATGAAAACACTTCAAGAAGTGCGTGTGCACGTGCACGTGCACATGAAGCCGCGAGTAAAAGTGTAGTACATTTTCTACCGTGTGTGTGTGTGTGTGTGTGTGTGTGTGTGTGTGTGTGTGTGTGTCGTGTGTGTGTGTGTGCTGATGATAGTGAGTAATTCTGGTGGGGCTGCAGCATTAGTCAGAGCTGGAGCTGAGAGTCTGCGGAAAAAACGAGCACATGCTGAGAGACTGAGATATACACACACACACACACACACACACACTCTTGGTTATTGTTCCAAGCAGGGGGCTTGTGCAAAGATACAGCTGCATGCACATATGTATATTTATATATGTAGTATACGCAGTGTGTGTCTTTACTCTACTCTCTCTCTATCTTTCACACACACACACACACACACACTGTCTCCACGGGACATTTGTTTACACTGCTTTATTTTCCTCACCCCCGGTGTCCAGCCCGGCGCAGCGAGGCAGCGTTTGTTTGCTGAGCCGAGGACCAACTGCTGCAAGAGGCCAGCAAGCTGTGTGCTCGTCTCCTCCACTCGCCTTCCAGTTGTCCTTGTCGTCACACACACACACACACACACACACACCACACACACACACACACACACAAACTCTTCCACCATCGCTGTCACTGCAGCCTGCCCCGTCGTCTGCCTTCACACCCACTCGCTGCATGGATTTCTCTGTTTGCGTGGTCAGCATGAGCAGCTGACTTACTGTCTCTGCCCTCACACACACACCCTTCTCTCACTCCACACACAGCTGGAATCAAACAATGGCCGGCTTCTGTTGGCTCCTGCGTCTTCTTCCAGAGAGAGAGAGAGAGAAGAGAGAGAAGAGAGAGAGCGGAGAGAGAGAGAGAGAGAGAGAGAGAGAGAGAGAGAGAGAGAGAGAGAGAGAGAAGAGAGAGAGAGAGAGAGAGAGAGAGAGAGAGAGAGAGAGAGAGAGAGAGAGAGAGAGAGGAGAGAGAGGAGAGAGAGAGAGAGAGAGAGAGCTTTGCTGCAGGCTTTGGCACCCAGGTTTACCACAGAGTGTGTGTGTGTGTGAGCACTATAGAGAGAGAGTAATTTAACGCAGGTTTTATAGCTCAGAGCCCTCTCCCATCATTATACTTTAATGACTATATAATAGGGGTGTATTTGTGGTTTGCGTGTGTGTCAGTCGTACTCGTCTCTCTCGTGTTCATGCCTTCTCGTCCCTAACGTCTCCGTCATTGTCTACACTACAGCCTGTTCATAGAAAGAGTTTTATTTTTTGTCCTGGAACATTTTTGTGGGAATTCCCATCCAACTGGAAATCTCTTAACTCTTAAAATAACTCAACTTTTATCTTTGGAGGTGAAGTGAAAGTAGTGCGCAGGCATTTGTTGATGTATAACAACTGATGGCAGATTATCATATATGAGGATAAGATCCTGATATGATTATTAACACCGCTCAAACATTGTCGGTTCCTGTTGCTCTCTTAAAGGGACGCTTCACCCAAATTACAAAACAGCACACGCTGAATCTTCTCTTACTTCTTCTGTGGTGCTGAACCATGAAGGCGGTTTTGTAGTTTGGGTGAACCTTTCATCTTCTCAAAACTTCTCCAGTAAAATCACATGAGATTAGACGGGCGGCCTTTAGATGGAGCACTGACGGCGTGTTGTGTTAAAGGAATGTGTGTGTGTGTGTGTGTCGTGTGTTGTTGTTGTTGTTGTTGTTGTTGGATCGTGTGGCGGATGCTGATGGGGGGGCAAGGTGATGCAAATTTACAAGAATCAAATCTTCATCCAAAACTCATTTTCAACTCTTGATATATTTTTTTTAAAACACGGTTGTTGTCTTGGTGAACGCGTTGCTCGTGTATTTCCCGTTCCTAGATTATGCACCGTTAACGGGTGTGAATGTGCCGCTGTGGACGGGGCCCCGGGGCCCCGGGATCAATCCTTTAACAGTAGAAGAGTGGCTTTGAGATGGGATTTTCCTCTCGCAAACCACCCCAAAGCCCCCCCCCCACCCTCTCCTTCTGTAGCTCTCCTGTCCATCCCTCCTCCTCCTCTCTCCACTCCCTTCCCTCACCTCCTCTCCTCTTCTCCCCCCTCCCCCCTCTCCTCCTCCTCCCCCCCTCTCCTCCTCCTCCTCCCCTCCTCTCCTCCTCCCCTCCTCTCCTCCTCATACTTTCCACTGGAAACACTCGACCATGCCAGCATTTCCCTCTACGCCCTCTTTCTCTCTCCGTCCTCGTACGTCCCCTCTGGGTTACTCTCCGTCTCTCTCCCCTTTTCACATCAACCCTCGCTTCCTCTGTTTTTTTTCCTCCCATCATTCTCCTCTTATCTCCCCCCCTCCCCCCCGCCCGCCTCCTCCTTGTCCATCACTCCCTCCTCCCCTTCCTCCCTCCATGTTCCTTCTGTTTCCCTTCCTCTCATTTCCTCACCACGCCGAGTTTCATTTCGCCCCAAGTCATCGTATCACAACGGCATGCTCAGGCTCCTCCTCCTCCTCCTCCTCCTCCAAAATATGAGGCTTATCTGTGGAGCTGTCAGCCGGGTCCCCGGTAACAATGGCCTCCTTTCTCCGCCTTCTCCTTTGCCGCAACAATGAACTGCTTTCTTTCCCCCAAACGCAGAGCGACTCGACGCCTCCTCATAATATCTCCATGTTTAGGAGATCTTTCTCTCTCTCCTTCATTCTTCTTGCTTGACCTCTTTCTTTCTGTTTCTCTCCATCTCTACTGCTGCGTCTCTATCTGTCTTTCTCCAGCTCGTCCAGCTTCCTCTCCTCAAAAGAGCGTCGTGATTGATCGTCTCTCAGGATAATGAAGATGTGTGTTTGTGGAGGTGCAACATTTATGATGTTCAACCAGGTCACGAGAGCCAGAAAGAGCTGCAGCTTTTTATGGTTCTGGCTGCAATCCTAAACCTCATAGAGCAGCAAAATGAGAATCATTTCATTTTGTGGGCTGATTGGGTAGAAGGTGGTTCCAGTAGAAGTCTCATTCATGGTCTGCCTGGACGATGTTAAGTGACTGCCAGTTGGAGCGAATCCCAAAACCTGGATGGGCGAGAAACTCCTCGTTGAATCATCACAAAAAACTAAACGGATGAGCAACAATTTAGCAACAAAAAAGGCCCAAAGGTCAAAGGTGAAAGCTGTTAGACATGTAAACTGACTCCGAAGAAGCATCGATGAGTTTAAAACTAACGGATCCTGAAGATCGAGCTTTGTAAAAAGAATCTATTTAAGAGTACATCCTTCTCATTCAGGCCGTTTGAATGGATTCAGCTCCTCAGTGTTTCGTTCACAGTTTCAATTCATTCTGAATTCGCTGCGATGCTCCTCGGCTCTGTTTGGCCGCTCTGTTTCTCTGTCTTGTGTAAAGGTAGCAACGCTATAATGAGATGCGAAAGAAATCCATTACAAGTAAAAGTCACACGTTCAACATTTGACCTAAGTACAAATGATCATCATCAAAATGAACTTCGGGTGCTTTCAAACCTGTAGTTGGTCCGAACCGAGGGAGTGAAATCATCCATTCACCCTGAACCAATAGAAGTAAACATGAAGGTGTATAGACTGATAGGAACTCATTGATTGGCCTGTTTTTGGTGATAATCATCCTGCAAATTCTCTTCAAATCAGTGTTTTCAAGCTTCCAAAGAAACATCTGATAATAAGCATTGTTAGGATAGTTCGTATTATAATATATCTAATAATGACTAACAGGAGAGACAGGATTGTAAAGTCGCTCCCCCAAACGTTGGGGAACGCATGAGGCTAATGCTTCGGTGCTTATTGCTGTGGGATCGCTGTCAAATACTTTTTAATGGACTTAATCAATTGACAAAGTACACGGAGTCGGACACGAGCACAGCGGTTCTAGCGGCTCTTGACCCATTAATCAGGAGGACGCCCGCATGGCTTGAAATACAGATCAATAGGATCTCTTCCTCAACAGACTTCATGATCAACAGATGGATTCATCTTTGAACTTGTGCTACAGTCACAGATCTGCTCTCATAAGAATCCTGTGGTGGGTTTGTTTGCTTTCACGCCACAAACGAACCGGACCAGAGTCCACTTAGAAGAGCTCCAGGAACCACCTTTTTAAGCGGTCTTGGTTTGGTTGTTTGGAACTGTGCTAACCGGGCCCGAGTTCGTTGTATCCAAACAGCTGATGTGTGAAAGCCCCCTTAAAGGACCCGCTTCCCTCTGCATGGGTGTGAGGACCTTCTTCTTTGTGGTCTCATGCTGGTGATAAGAGACACTCACCACACCAAAGTGAAACTAAGTTGAACTATAGAGCAAGAACATCGAGGGTGTCATCGCAGAGAACCTTCAGATAGGGTAGAGTAGAACACACTTGAGTAAGCAGCAGCTCCTCCCATCGCTCAGCTCCAGAGACGCTGCTTTGACTTTGGACTCGCCATCTATGACTTTAACCGTCAGCGCTGAGGCTGCTCTGCTATCCGTCTTCCCCTTGCTGTCCTCGCCGTAGCGCCGCCTCACTTCCCAACCGCAGCCTCTGACTGAGGACGGTAACTCCAAACAGAAAGCGCTGAGGAGGCAGAGCGGTCCAGAGCAGTGAGGCAGAGCACCATAAGGATGATGCCGGCGATATGCGGTAACGTCGCGCAGGGTTTCCTGCCTGCCGCTCACGCAGACTTCAAACACCTTCTCACCACCAAAGTGCCCATCACTGGAGCTTAGAGCGCCGATAGTCACGGTGGCTTTACGGCTGACATGTGCATGTGTCAGTGAGTGACAAAGATGATCAAACAGCCCCTAACTTTGATGAGATTATCTCTTCTTCCGTTTTAATTACCAGTCTTTTAAGTCGGGGGGGGGGGGGGGGTGCACTCACAGCCGTGCTTAGGCCTCTTTACACATGTCAGTGGTTCCATCTGTGAAGGCTCGTATCTCTTAGCGGCTTGGCTTTTTAATGGCACCAACGTCAGCGTTCATTGTACACGGAGCTCAAAGTTAGGCTGAAGCCGATCGGCGATCGAAGGGTTGCCCGATGGTTGTTTTTTCCCAACGCCGATATGAAGGTATTTGTTTGCGATCAGGACTGAGGTCTTATAGAAATACTCTTTAGAAACATTTGGAGATATTTGTAGTGGAGCAGCATGTCCGCCCGCTGAGCCCCGATAATCAGCGTGACGGGTGTAGTTTAAATCCTTAATTACGAGCCAGTTTTCCGTCTCTTTTCCGTCCTCCATACGCCGGCTCTCCAAAGAGCCCTACTGTGGACAGGGCTGTGTCGATTATCCAGTTTCATTGTTATTACATTCTACGCTTTCTGTCGTCCACTGTTATGCCGCTATCCCACTAAACAAGTGTGACGTGTTTGAGCCGTTATCTTATTTATCTAAGTCACGGTGCTGTTGGATTGCTGCTGGATTGCTGCCTGGCTGCTGAAAGTGGGAGACCGTCTTATTGACCGCAGTGAAAATGCTTTTGAAAGGCTAAACGCCAACAAATATGGATTCAAACAGAATATGTCGCGAGATAAAAGCATTGTGTGTGCATTGTTGTGTGTTTTGGAAATGATTACATTCTTTTTCCAATAAGTGTTGACGCTTGGACAGAAGGCCGACGGTTCCAGACACGAGGCGAGTCATCGCTTGAATAGAGATGTCGTTATTGGGCGATATGAAGATAGAAACGATCGCCCGCCCCCACTTTAAGTGATCGTGTAACTCTTCAAAAGCCATACTGCTCAAACCTGCTCAGGATTTGAACCTTTTTGGAGAATAAGATGTGATTTCCCTGTCGCAGAGTCCTTGAGCAAGGCATAGAAGTGGTGCTTCGAAAGCCTATCACGCGGCTCACTGAATGCCCTGAGTTGCCCTTGCCACCCCCCTTTTAATCGTTTAGTCTCCTCCCTTCTTGCTGCACGGCCGGCTGTGCTTAGATGAATCTCCCAGAATGCAGGGCTGCTCCCCGGCTGCTTCAGAGGGCTCGGGCTGCAACCTTGCCAGTGGTGAGTGTTGTACGGAGGCTGGAAGGAGCGTGTGAGACGCACGATCACCTCGAGGGCCAAACATCGAGCTCTCATGCGCCGAAGCCCCGTGGCAGGAAAAGATATGAAGTATTTCTCTTGACATTTTGTGGGTGATTTTGATGTATTTTTCATGTTCTTTTAGGGAGGCAGGGAACTACAAGCGCTCTGTGGGTTCATGTAGGAGTTAAGGAGTTACACTAACTAACGCTTACTGAGGCAGCAACACTACCGAGAAGAGGTTTGTGGAGCCGATAGGGTTTGAGATGGCAGCTCAAACCATGCAGTACTGCTGACTTTGTTTGCAGTAAACTTGTAATATTTTCACCTCCTCGGACCAAAGTACCTGAAAAATGAAATTAAGTGTCACCTCCTCTTTTTTTCTTACCTCCTCTTTTTTTCTTCTTCCCCTCATTTAATTGGCCTCCGATAAGGAAGCGGTCGTCCTTGGTGCTTTCAGGGCGCAATTTAGTAATTTACAGAGCAATTATGACGGCTGTGATGAGATTACTGCCTGGCAACTCACTTGTCCTTCATCATCTCTTTGTGATTTAATTTGCAATGCCATGTCAAGAGGCAATTGGTTTGAAGTTCCGAGGCGGTGGAACTCTGTGACTAAATGAAATGGAGCGTTGCTGGAGGACACGCGAGTACTTTTCCTTTACAGGCTGATAACATGCCATCAACACTGTCACGCATATTTGGGGTATTTTTTGTTGCCCGCAGTGGAAATTGTTGAAATAGAAACAATTATCTAGGTGGATTAAACTGTAAATAATATTTGTATTTTCAAGCTGGCTTTCATCATCTGCGCCAAGAATCATGACATCTCCATCCACCATCGGCTCAGGAATGAGGCCGCATCGCCCAATGAACAGGACTCACAGGAAGCAGGAACAGGGAGGGCGGGGGGGGGGGCGTGGGGCTGGGTTCCTGAAGAAGACTGAAGGAACAACAGAGGAGCTGCTTGAATATGAGGCAACGAGGCAAAAAGGGAAAGCAGTCAAATCAAATCTGTGAAACAGGTCATTTCCACTTAGATCTTGTGGAAAGAGGCAGACGGTGTGTAGACGGGGTGAACTGTTGATGTTCTCCAGGTGAACACGTGTGTCTGAGTGAAAAACGCACATACACATATATACAGCTGTGTGTAGCCGTGTGCGTCTGTCTACGGCCTCTGTGTGTGTGTGTGTGTGTGTGTGTGTCCCCCCCCCTGTGTGCTGGTTAGAGCATTAATGATGTGTCTAGGGAGCACTGCCTCTACATAATTTATCAACCAGGATTTATTAGCCGCAGAATTAACTTGTAGGGCTGGGGAGCACAGGATGCATTTGTTCATGTTTTTTTTCTGGATTTATGTGCGTGGATGCGTCGTCACTCCCCTGTGATCCATTTCTCCCCATCAGCCTCCTGCCAGGGGGACGTCCCCAGTCAGATAATTGGCCAAGTTATTTCAATTTTAGTCGGGTTTAAATTACAATTCAGGGCTGTGTGTGTGTGTGTGTGTGTGTGTGTGTGTGTGTGTGTGTGTGTGTGTGTGTGTGTGTGTGTGTGTGTGTGTGTGTGTGTGTGTGTGTGCGTGTGCGTGTGCGCGCAGAGTCGGGCTTCGTGCGTACTATGTTCCACAGTCGCAGCAGTAAATCCTGTTCATGCTGCCTATAGCACGTGCACTAACCTTTTATTTCGACATCACTAGAAAGAAATAAAACAAATATTGGAATACAAAAATACACGACATGAGAAATCCAGGGTGACGACCTCAAAATCGAATATGAACTCCCACAAAAGCAAAGCGCTGCTGCGTACCACACCTGTAACAGCCGCTGCCCTTGAATACGTTGTACTGGACAAATGTGTTTTTAAAGTACGAGTTGTATTTGTGCATTTGTTTTATGTAACCTTAATACACTTTTCCCCCGTTAAGTACATTACCTATTTCATTAGTATTTCATAAGCAAGCCCGATCCTCTTCACAGGTAACAGTTGCCAACAGTTCTACTGTGATTCATGATACATGTTTTATCGAACTAAATGACCCCGTCTCCCCCCTACTTGTGTTATCTTGATCTTAATTCCCTTTCTGTTTTGTTCATGCATCAGATCACAGAGATGGGGAAGGACTCCCTCCCTGCCTGGCTGCACTGGGATGCCAACAGCAGAATCCTGCAGGGTCTACCTTTGGAGGAGGACAAAGGCGTCCATTACATCTCGGTATCCATCTCCAACCACACCAAATCCTCCTCGTCTTCAGAGGTGTTTTCCATCGAGGTGCACCCTGAAGATCATTTGGACGCAGACGCAGCCCAGCTGGCATCCAACCAGGCCTCCACAGGGGAGGACGTCCAGCCGTTCATGTGTAGCAACGAGGAGCCGATCACACTGCTGACTGTGATCCTGGACGCCGATTTGACCAAGATGAGCTCGGAACAGAGAGTGGAGCTCCTGGACGACATGAGGAGCTTCTCCGGGGTGGGGCTCCCGCACATGAAGATACTCCCTGTGGTCAACAACAGGCTGTTCGACATGTCTGCATTCATGGCCGGGCCGGGGAATGCCAAAAAGGTGAGTGAATGTACAAGCGCGCTAGTAATTAAAAAATAAGAATGGCTGCTCATGACTCGGGCTGAGTTGATTTAATAGTTTCTCCCCAAATAATCATGCAAAAGCACCACATTAAATATTGTGTGCTCCTATGTTTCTTGGAAATAAGTCATTCAGTGTGAAAAAGCATTAAAAAAATGACAAATAAACAAAAAACATTCTTAGTCAACTATGACCAAAACAGCCGATTAGTCGACTAATAAGCTGCAGCCCTAATCATGAGTATGTGGTTTTATGGGTAAAGTAAATATTTGGCAGTCAGTAAATAATCAAGCATTTCATGTTAGTAGATGGATAATTAAAGTGACAATCGTCAATGTCTCCCCAGGTGGTGGAGAACGGCGCTCTGTTGTCCTGGAAGCTCGGCTGCTCACTGGACCAGAGCACAGTCCCAAATATCAACAGCGTCCAGGGTCCTGCAAAGGAAGGGACAATGTCCGCCAAGCTGGGCTACCCTGTGGTGGGATGGCACATTGCCAACAAGAAACCTCATGTTCCTAAGCGGGTGAGGCGCCAATTAAACAACACTCCGACACCTGTGCTGGCGGTACTTCCTCCAACAACTGCAGTGGAGCCTCCAGTGAGGATCATCCCAACACTCTCCTCTCCTTCTATTGCCGCACCAACCGAAAGCTCTGCTCCCCCTGTAAGAGGCCCCGTTCCCCTACCTGGCAAACCTACGATCAGAGTCCGTGAATCTATTGCCCACACCCCAACTCAGGGACCGCCTCAGCCAACAAGGATAGTGGAGACCACCAGCAGCATTCCTATCCAGCCAACCATGACCAGGCCTACGTATGTGGAGGCCACCGCTACACCACCTGCACCCACTAGAAGACCTACTAAGAAACCTAAGAGACCCAAAACCACACCGGTGCCCAGAGAGCCAAAGACCTCCACGGCCAAGCCTGCCAAGCGCACCACACCATCACCTGCCGTCATCCCGGACCCATACAACGAGAAGCCTGTCTTGCGAAACCCCATCGACCAGGTCAATGCATTGGTTGGCACCTACTTCGAGGTCAAGATCCCATCTGATACATTCTTTGATAAAGAGGATGGGACAACTGACAAGCTGCGTCTAACTTTGAGACAGAACCACAATGAAGTGGTCGGAGAGGGCTCCTGGATCCAGTTCAACACCACCAGCCAACTTCTCTATGGCCTGCCTGATGTCCAACATGTGGGGAAACATGAATACTTCATGCAGGCGACTGACAAAGGTAGCTTGAATGCAATTGACGCTTTCGAGGTCCGCGTGAGCCGCTGGCCCGTCAATGACAAGACCCCCGTGATCTTCACAGCCCGATTCGAAGGTGAGCCACATTCGATAACAAATGACATCCACAAGAAGATCCTCCTGGTCAAGAAGCTGGCATATGCGCTTGGAGACCGCAACAGCAGTACAGTCAGTCTACGAAATATCAGCAAAGGGTCCATTGTAGTGGAGTGGACAAACACCAGCCTACCGCAGCACCCATGTCCAAAGGAACAGCTCACAGTCATGAGCAGGACGCTCGCCAGTGCTGACGGAAAGCCCTCACAGACCTTCAGGCACTCTTTGGAGCCAGAATTCAGACCACTGGATGTCATGGCCAAGGGTAGGGCAAGCTGCAGAACATATTCCTTCATCCCACCAGGAGATATTGATATACCAGAACCCCCAGCAGTCACGCCAGCTCTGGGAACAGGCCGGCAGAGCACAGATGACGTCTATCTCCACACAGTCATTCCCGCCGTGGTGGTGGCAGCAATCTTGTTAATAGCAGGCATCATTGCGATGATCTGCTACAGGAAGAAACGAAAGGGCAAGCTGACCATCGAGGACCAGGCCACCTTCATCAAAAAAGGTGTGCCGATTATCTTTGCGGATGAACTAGATGACTCTAAGCCACCTCCATCTTCCAGTATGCCCTTGATTCTACAGGAAGAGAAGCCCCCACTTCCACCCCCCGAGTACCCCAACATGGCCACGCCAGAGACCACTCCCCTCAACCAGGAGCTGCTGGGGGAGTACACAGCCCTGCGGGATGAGGACCCCAACGCTCCCCCCTACCAGCCACCACCTCCCTTTACCACTCCCATGGAGGGCAAGGGCTCCCGTCCCAAGAACATGACTCCCTACAGATCTCCACCTCCCTACGTGCCACCCTAAGACTTGTTTAACTCTCCCCTCGTATGGTGGAGGGAGAGGATGCCCGAGGAACTGTGACGGTTTCCATTCTGGTGTTTGTCTATCTGGACATTTACAGGGAGAGATGACAAGAGGTGCTAAAGTACAAAACAGCTACAGGGGACTTTTGCTTGGGAAGGGGGCCGTAATGAGTCGGGTGGGGTTTTTACAGTCGACTGATGGGATGGAACAGCTGGGAGGGACTACTGCTTTAGTGGTAGCCCAGCTACTACAGTGGCCTAAGACAAACAAATTCTCGTCACATTGGCTTTTGGATCGACCAGTTGGTCAGAAGCGACGACTGGGAGACGTGATGATCTCCCGTCCCGGCATTTCTTCTTTTATTCACTCTTTTTGATTTGAAATACAGGCTTTTATTTTGTTTGTCATCACTATCCCAAGGTTATTATTCTGAATCCTTTGCTCTTCTTTTGTGTTGCTTTTAAATGATACGAGGAGACAGTGAACTGCCACCAGACCACTGCAAGCTACAACTCGTATTTTTTAATAAGGAGAGAGAGATTCTCTGAAAATGAAAAAAAAGCGATCACAAGGATCTGGAATCAGCCCTGCAGACGACACAGAAGAGTGGGCGGCCGCGGTGTGCGTGTGAATGAGTGGGTGTGTTTATTCAGATTCAATACGGTTTGCCTTTTAACACTAGCTGTCTGTTTCTATCCTTATTCACGATGTCTAGTAAAGATGAGAATAACAAGGTAGCCTAAAAAAAGATTTAGAGATGAATAATAAATAATTTGTTTGTTTCATTGGTTTTAAGACCCACTGTATATCTGGAAGATGTTCTGATAGATTGTGTTATATTTTTTTGGTGGTGGAAGAGAGCGGGAGGAAAGGGACTGCCTCGCTAAAATCACCTGAAGGAGCTCTTTATTCCTGTTGCAGTTCATGAGATGAACATCTTACCTTCCTCTCAGCTGCCCTCAATAAGGCATAATAACCTGTGTGGGCCGCGGTAGATGATTATCTAACTACGTTTGGTGTAGATTTGGAGGTAAAATGTGTAGTTTTATGCAGATGATAGTGACCTCTATTTGGCGAAAACGTGACCCGAGGTCAACAGAACCACGACAGTAAAAGTGAAAATGCCATGTCGGCCCTTTTCTACATACAAACCTCCAACATGTGCCCAAACAGGAAAAGGACCCCTCCAGGTTATTTTAGACCAGGGATAATTATTTTTTTATGTAATGAGGCAGTTCTGCTCAGTCCGAGGAGGATCTCTGAGTGCCATGGAGACTCTCCCCAGAGGGACTGTACAGACACTCACAGAGGAGACGAGGCACATTCAGGACGGAAACCAGAGAAACGTTCACTTTCCAGCAATTAGCTCACTGAACAACATGGTCACCGAAAATCTCCTTCTAATTTTTTTACCAAGTTTTTGATACAGCCTCAAATTGTTTCTGATTATTAAAAGAAAACATGATTAATGATTAGTCTTCTGTGATTTGTAAAATCTTAGCCTAGAAGTTCAAATATGATTCAATTATGTACACTTTCTTTTCTTTTCTTTTTTTCGTCATGGGTCACATTTTCAAGTGTTTTTATTTTGTCGTGTGTGTTTGAACATCGAAATGTATCTCCCACTATACAAAGACGGACATATTTTATGTAATCACAAATTTTAATTTTACGTCCTTTTATGTTTGCTAATGAGTTTCAACTGAAAGTGACCCTTTGCAATAATAATGTACGGCGCAGTCCGCTCAGTGATGCAGGCTGGAGTGACTCGTAGTGTCATAATATTGTTGGTTTTTTGCAGGATGCCAAGGCTTTTTTGCTTCTCAAGTGTGCATTGTCATAATAAAACCAACTGGTACGATAAAAAAGACAAACATCCACCTTCTTCATTCATGTATCTGGTTTTAACTTCTTGCTGCTTCTCTTCTGACGTCATCCTCTTTGGTCCAAACCTGACTGATGTTTATGGATCAGCGTTTTGATCACTGTCACTTTCCTACTTCTCCCGCTTAGCCTTGAATTGATAAATCAATATGTCTGAAGTCCTCAAGAGGTTTGGCCTCGCCGCCTGGCAACCGTCAGCGGTCTTGGGGCTAACTGAAGCGGTCGCGCCGCCGTCCCTTTTGTGCTAAATGGTTCTGCTGTTGAATGACTGGTTGGACTATGCACTTTGAAAGCTCTGCCATTAAAAAAGGCTCTGCTGTGAAAACACGCTCTGAGCTCCATCAGTCTCTCCACATCGCAGACGGATCATTTGCATCGATTGCTCAGAGTATTGATTCCATGTAAACAATTTGCCGGCATCTGTTGCACGTCCGTGATAATTCTTGGCGGGGTCTAATGTGTGTGTGTGTGTGTGGGGGTGGGGGGGGGGGGGTGCGATCAAGACACCGCTAGTTGCTAAAATGGATAAACGGATGGCGGAGATTGATGGAGGACTGATCTGGGTTTGATTGAGACGAGATGTGAGGGAGCTGAATGTGAGCCAGGTCATCATTCTCTGATTGGCTCTTTCCAGCTGAAGGGCTGAATCTAAACGTCTCGGCCTTTTACAAAATGATCATTGTATGAGTCAGCGTTGGAAAGTAAACATACATATTTTATATGCATTATATTTTGCCCTTACCCCGTAGACCAGCACTCTGCCATTCATTAGAGTAACTTTAGGATTGCACGAGCAAAGTCTCATCTCCAATGTGCTGGAAAAATCAGATTGGAGCATTCTGGAAGATTATAGATGTGCTGAGGTTGCATTTTTCCGGGGCCTTAATCAGTCGCCTTCAAAGCACCAGACAAGCTCAATCCATCACTGGGAAGTTTGCTGGAAATGATTTGTGGAGCCTCTTTGTCTGGATCCTGCAGGAGCGTCCCGTCCCAAAATGGATGAAACGGTGGAACCCGATCACGAGTCCTTCTGCGTTGTTTGTTCACAACAAACGATGGCAGCTGATTGTCACCGTCAACAACAGGCCTGATTACACTGTGAGGCACTACTTCATGAAGCCTCTGAGAATAGCTGAACTATACTTGATAAATACTTCTCAGAATAGAAGCGAAGCATCAATTATCAGACAGCATGACCGCACACGTAACATTGAATGAGTCCGTGTTCCCAGCAGATGCCCACCGCAGTACAACTTGTAACACTGAAAATAATCATCTTAATGTGAGTCATGAACTGGTGAAGGTTCATGGTGATATCTATAAATTCATTTTTTTACCCGACTCCCCTTAAAGCGTCGTGTGACGCTCCTTTTGGCCTCTGGATTATGCTGAGTGGTCATTTTAGAAGTTGAAGAACGTTCTCTTAAAAAACGCCTCGTCACAAGCCTGGCCGTGTTGCTCCGGTTGCTGACTGTAATTGTTTCCATAATAAAAGTTATTGAGGGAAACATCAGATCATGAAAACACAAATCTTTCTAATAAATGTAGAAAGTTGTTTGTGGTCCTTTTGTTGTTCAGACGACAATGAACATTTATTTAAACCAGATGTTGAATCAGAAACCGAATCAAATATAAACTAGAGTTTAATCTGTGATCCGTCTTCACTGTTTACAAGTTGAACAAAACCTCATCAGTCCGATCGGCTGCAGCGTCCAATCACATGACAGATGAACAATGAGGGGGCGTGTCGGCCGTTAAAACACTTCCTGGAAGTCTGTTCTCATGGGTCCTCGCTCACGGCTCCTCAGAGATCCCTCCTCCCTCCTCCCTCCTGAGAGCAGGAATAAGAGCTTTGGGACGGCCGTCAATATGCGGCGCAGAACAACTTCCGGTTCGAGCGAGGATCGAGGAAATGACAGTTAAGGCCAAATCCCAATGTCCCCCCTAAACCCTCAAACCCTAAACCCTCAAACCCTGAACCCTCAAACCCTGAACCCTCAAGGACTCACTGATGTCACCCGGTGAGTGGGTGAGTGTGAGAGACTGAGGGCTTGAAATTATGTAAATATGAATGGGACAGAACATATCACGTTACCATGAAAACGACAATAAATATGATGTCTAATTGTGTGTATTTATTTTATACTTTGTACTCCCTGATGTGAACTCTTCAGGCTCTTTCCTCACATGATGGGAGGTAACTTCATATTATCTATTTACTCGTTTTGTCAGTGCGTCCACTGGTTACCTGTGTTTAATGTCACATTGCAATGATTTGTGGGTAATTCCCTGAGGCTAATTAGGGAAATAGTTCATAAAGGGCTCAACATGTCTGCGAGAGACTCAAACACCTGACGATTTGACAGACATCCCTAAACCCTCACGGACTTCGCGGGAGCGCGCCTCAACGTCCGTGAGTCCGTAAGGGGGGACGTTGGGATTTGGCCGAAGAGACTTGGGATTATTTGTCAATTTCCTCAATTCCGGTTGAACCGGTTTCAACCGGAAGCGATCATCGCTTGAACCAGAAGTTGAAACCGGACCCGTTTGAGAGGAGAACTTTGAGGAGAAACTTCAGGCCAAAGAGCTGATATCAGATCAGCCGGACCTCACAATCAGACATATGATATATATATTATTATATTATACAGCATATTATTATATGATATATATATTATTATATGATACATCATATTATTATATGATATATATATATTATTATATGATACAGCATATTATTATATGATATATATATTATTATATGATACAGCATATTATTATATGATATATATATTATTATATGATACAGCATATTATTATATGATATATATATTATTATATGATACAGCATATTATTATATGATATATATATTATATTATACAGCATATTATTATATGATATATATATTATTATATTATACAGCACATTATTATATATATATATATATATATATATTATATTATACAGCATATTATTATATGATATATATATTATTATATGATACAGCATATTATTATATGATATATATATTATTATATTATACAGCATATTATTAAATATATATATTATTATATTATACAGCATATTATTATATGATATATATATTATTATATGATACAGCATATTATTATATATATATATATATATTATATTATACAGCATATTATTATATGATATATATATTATTATATTATACAGCATATTATTATATGATATATATATTATTATATTATACAGCATATTATATATATATATATATATTATATTATACAGCATATTATTATATGATATATATATTATTATATTATACAGCATATTATTATATGACATATATATATTATATTATACAGCAAATTATTATATAATATATATATTATTATATTATACAGCATATTATATGATATATATAGTATTATATTATACAGCATATTATTATATGATATATATATTATTATATGATATATATATTATTATATTATACAGCATATTATTATATGATATATATATTATTATATGATACAGCATATTATTATATGATATATATATTATTATATGATACTGAATTCCCTGTGAGGGAGACTATAATAAGATGTCCTGACGTGTTTATCAAAGTGTTATTTTCTGCTTTTTTCATGATGTTAATAAAGGTTAAATATTTAACTGTAAAGCAGTAATACGTGTTTGATACCTTAACGTTTTTGCATGAACTCATTGTGGGATGTTTGCTGGCATTGACTGGATGTGGCTCAGCCCACAGAGAACATGTTCCACCAGCTCCACTGCTTGGCTGTGAGATGTGAGCCACGAGGTCGAACAAAGACCGCACCGGAAACAGAACAATGTTATCAATTGAATTCCGATCTTCGGGGATGTGTCGTAGACGCCTCAATAATGCATTTACAGCAGTCTCATGAGGTCTCGTCTCAAATCATCCTTCAGTGAAACAATGAGACTCATCTGCTGCAGCTGTGAGAAGTGAATACTTGTTTTGCACCAGTTTCAAATATTGGTACAATTACAACTACAATTTTCACAAACAAGTTTCAATTCACTTCACTCTGAATCGGAGAGCCGGTTAACTTGTCAGCCCTCATTTTATATTGTTGGTTTGACAGAAGCTGGGCTCGTCGGAGCCGGCGCTGATGGAGCTCTCTCAGGAGCTGTGACAGACTTTATCAGATGTAATTCCAGCCGACTGAATCTCTTTTTTTTCAGTAATTGAACAATCTGGAGAGAAGGTGTAGCTCTTGACAGCGTGCGGTGCAGTGTTTGAGGAAACGGCACAGAGACTTCCTGTTCTGGTCCTTTTCTTGTGTCCTGCAGGGAAAGGTTGATTAAAGCCCTCGGTGTCCACATGAGCTCCAGTTGGGTGTGTATGAAAAAGGAGACCACATGGAGTCTGATGGTTGTGCTGTGCACTCGAGGATCGGGCCTTTAAATTGAAAATGAACCAGCGATCCATCCAGCAGAAAGTCATTCAGAAAACAATTGAGCCGGCCTCCTGCAGCCGGCTATTATCCGGACAATCATGAGGACTCTCAGCACCGTCCGCAGTGACACACTCCTTCATCACGATGGACTCGGCCGGTGGGGGGGGGGTTCCCTCGGCAGCGTGTCTCTGAGCGTGCCCAGTTGCATCCTCTCCACAGACTTAGACCCCAGAGATGGAACATGTGGCTCCAGAGTGAAGTGCATTCATTCACACCCAGGACTCACAACACTGGAGCTCTTTAGGATTGAGCCAGAAGTCATCAAGCTGTGAGGATTCATCCACACAATAAAACCAACAAAACACAATAAAACCAACAAAACACAATAAAACCAACAAAACAAACAAAACCAACAAAACACAACAAAACCAACAAAACACAATAAAACCAACAAAACACAATAAAACCAACAAAACAAACAAAACACAATAAAACCAACAAAACACAACAAAACCAACAAAACACAACAAAACCAACAAAACACAATAAAACCAACAAAACACAACAAAACAAAGAAAACACAATAAAACCAACAAAACACAACAAAACCAACAAAACACAATAAAACCAACAAAACACAATAAAACCAACAAAACACAACAAAACAAACAAAACACAACAAAACCAACAAAACACAACAAAACACAACAAAACCAACAAAACACAATAAAACCAACAAAACACAACAAAACCAACAAAACACAATAAAACCAACAAAACACAATAAAACCAACAAAACACAATAAAACCAACAAAACACAATAAAACCAACAAAACACAATAAAACCAACAAAACACAATAAAACCAACAAAACACAACAAAACCAACAAAACACAATAAAACCAACAAAACACAATAAAACCAACAAAACACAATAAAACCAACAAAACACAACAAAACAAACAAAACACAATAAAACCAACAAAACACAACAAAACACAACAAAACCAACAAAACACAATAAAACCAACAAAACACAATAAAACCAACAAAACACAACAAAACCAACAAAACACAACAAAACCAACAAAACACAACAAAACCAACAAAACACAATAAAACCAACAAAACACAATAAAACCAACAAAACACAATAAAACAAACAAAACACAATAAAACCAACAAAACAAACAAAACACAATAAAACCAACAAAACACAACAAAACAAAGAAAACACAATAAAACCAACAAAACACAACAAAACCAACAAAACACAACAAAACAAACAAAACACAATAAAACCAACAAAACACAACAAAACACAACAAAACCAACAAAACACAATAAAACCAACAAAACACAATAAAACCAACAAAACACAATAAAACCAACAAAACACAATAAAACCAACAAAACACAACAAAACAAACAAAACACAATAAAACCAACAAAACACAACAAAACACAACAAAACCAACAAAACACAATAAAACCAACAAAACACAATAAAACCAACAAAACACAACAAAACCAACAAAACACAACAAAACCAACAAAACACAACAAAACCAACAAAACACAATAAAACCAACAAAACACAATAAAACCAACAAAACACAATAAAACAAACAAAACACAATAAAACCAACAAAACAAACAAAACACAATAAAACCAACAAAACACAACAAAACAAAGAAAACACAATAAAACCAACAAAACACAACAAAACCAACAAAACACAATAAAACCAACAAAACACAACAAAACCAACAAAACACAATAAAACCAACAAAACACAACAAAACCAACAAAACAAACAAAACACAATAAAACCAACAAAACACAACAAAACCAACAAAACACAATAAAACCAACAAAACACAACAAAACCAACAAAACACAATAAAACCAACAAAACACAATAAAACCAACAAAACACAACAAAACCAACAAAACAAACAAAACACAATAAAACCAACAAAACACAACAAAACAAACAAAACACAATAAAACCAACAAAACACAACAAAACACAACAAAACCAACAAAACACAATAAAACCAACAAAACACAACAAAACCAACAAAACACAATAAAACCAACAAAACACAATAAAACCAACAAAACACAATAAAACCAACAAAACACAATAAAACACAATAAAACCAACAAAACACAACAAAACAAACAAAACACAATAAAACCAACAAAACACAATAAAACCAACAAAACACAACAAAACAAACAAAACACAATAAAACACAATAAAACACGGGAAAGGTTTGTCCGTTAAAGGGAGACACTAAAATATATCACCACGCAACTGCAGTTCATAACTTCAATTAAGTCGATTACTTTTTTGTATTAAAAGATTTCTGAAATTGTATGAATAAATATGCAAATCAGTCATTATCCTATTAAATATGTCCACATTTTCATACATTTCCAGAACATAAATGTGAACATTGGATAAGGTTCATTTCAACATATTAGAGTTCAGGGTTTTTACAGTTTGGATATCTCTTTGTATCATTCTATCAATCACAAGAGAATGTCAACAGCCGTAAGAAAAATCATTTTCACCATGTTTTTATGAACAAAATGTAGTATGAATGAATACATTTATGAAAGCATCTGAGTCATAGAGTTCCCATGATACACATTCATCTCATGTTCCAGACGTTATGAACGTTAAGAGATATTCATGTTGTAATTATGGTAAAATACCAAAGTAAAGCCTGACACAAACAGCCATGCATGTGAGTGAAGAACACGGAGGACATGAACATTAAAGCTATGAGGCAAAAAAAAAACTAGAATTCATAATTTCCTGGCCACGGCTGAATGCACCGTCTTCCATATCTGCATCGCTGCGACGCGGCGGCGGCCTGTGATGTTCTGTCCTCTGCTCGCGTCCCCGAGGGTCTGAGCAGCTCAAAGAAGTAGGCTGAGTGAGAGACGCCCGGCGCGGTATATGAGCTCAACCGCGTGACGTAGACTTCTATACAACTAGAGGAGTCGCCCCCTGGTGGACACTAGAGAGAATGCAGCTTTAACACGTGAAGCTTTAGCTTCACTCGGCAGAACCGGACGTTGCCGTCTGTAATGGAGACACAATAAATTCAGAGGAGAAACATTCTTAGTTTTGCACGTGGCCTCTTTCCAGAAGGAGTTTCCGTCATTAAGCGGCTGCAAATGTGTCTCCGGCTGTTTGTCCGTCCGTCTGTCCACTGATCCAGATCCGTCCGTCTTCTCCTCGTGACGAGCGGACAGACACACACTGGTCTGATTCCCAGCACTTTTAATGGAACGGATTCTGCTTGAAACTCCACTCCAATCACTCATCCTGTCACCGTGAGTGTTGTTGACCTCGTATCCTCCAGCAGAGGTGTGGGAATGTCTCTCTCTCGCTCTCGCTCTCTCCTTTCTCACCCGTCTCCCCCTTTCATCCAGCTCACCCGCCCCTCTCTTGCTTTTACAAACCACATAATGAGTTCTTGTCTGTATTTTTACTGAATCGCGTCTCTTTCTCTCCTCCTAATTGGTCTGAAACGCTATGACTTCTTCAAACCCGTCATTTTGAGAGAGTGTGTGTTTGTCAGAGGGGTTCTTTACTTACAGTAAAAATGGAAATACCCCGGTGTAGGGATACTTGGTTATTAGCATAAAATGTTTACATCTATCATGTTTAACCGCTCATACTGTTCAGGGCCACCGGGGTGTGGGCGGTTCCCCCTGGACCGGTCACCAGACAGACCAACCCCAAACCTGAGCTCCATGTCTTTGGACTGTGGGAGGAAGCCAGAGAACCCACGCGGACACGGGGAGAAACATGCAAACTCCACACAGAAGGGCCGCCCAGCCTGGGAGTCGAACCCCGGCCCCTTGACTTACTTGCGTAGGCTAAAACTAAACTATTAAAGCACCAAAAGTAAAAGTAGCCTACTCATTAAGAATAATGTATATTATATTATTGGATTAACATTATTGATGCATTAATCGTTCATTACTTTAATGTTGCAGCTCTGTTTACTTACTTCATATACTGCTGGATGAATAAAGTCTGATCTTAACCTATAATACATCATTTATTAGTTTACACAGTTGTACTTCAGTTCTTTCTACTTGAGTATTTGGGCCGAGTTACTTTCCCACCACTGATTACAATCCAATATGAAAAATAAGTGATTGACTGTGAGTTAAGTTTGGTTTAGCATTCTTGTACCTGCGTTGGGAAAAAACAAAGAAAGGTGGCCTCTACCTTAATTAACAGGCTCCACCCCCTCGGGTACGCTGTGACACTAATCAAACACACCCAAGACCGATTAGCGTGAACAGGTGTGTAACACGCTGAATGCCAAAACATGCGCGCGGTTGGATGGTTTGAATCGTCCTGCGGCGAGGCGCGTGAGGCCTGAATGATGTTTGTGACTGTTAAAATGCGGGGGGAGCGCGAGGCCGAAGAAACGACCGGCGGTACTGGAGCGGAGAGGCCGACCGAGGGGGCCCGGGTGTCGGCCGAGAGGAGCTGGTTCTACGACTGACCCGGGAACAGATTGAGCAGCTGGCATTCTGACGAGTGAGTACGTCACGTTGTTTATACTCCACGTGCCCCCGTTTACCTCCTGTCAGCTGATGTCATCAACATACACTGCAACCGGAAATCAAATGTGACACATTTGGAGTGTGAAATAGTGTGTAAACGAGTATGACATGTTGACGCTTTTTATTGAACTATTTTTTTTATTTTGTAGCCAGAATACATTCTTTACTTTAATATCATCGTTCATTTATTTATGAAATGATTTATTTAAGTATTTTCACAAGTTGCGTCCTTACATCTGCGTTCTATCTCAGGTTTACTCCTCGTATCTCTTACTCACGTCTCCTTTCCTGTTTCCCGTCATGCTCGTGGGCTGACCTCTCGTTGCCATGTGTGCGTTGTTATGGCGCATCAGTCATCGCACAATGGAACACGCACATCGGGGGAGAGGATGGAAGATGGCCGAGCTCCATCTCTTTACATCCTCTTGTTGCATAAGCTGCACTTCTTTGCAATCAAGCGACCCGAGAGGCGCCTGAACACTTTGCATATTGATGGGAAAATAAAGAGCACCCCCCCCCACCCCCAGCACGCACGTACAGATAGATGTTTGCAGTGTACGATAGAAAAGAATAAATCGCATATTGATACCTGTGAAATAGCTCAAGCGTATTGCGACGTCAATAACTCATCTGTTTCATGAGTTTCTGCTCTTTTAGATCTGACACAGAAAAAGAAGAATCAGCCGGGACTCTCTCTCTCTGAGCTCGTTCTACAATCATCTACAATCATCGTAATCAATCGATTAACTGTCACACTACCTGACCGCCACAACAGTTCAATGAATGAATGTTATGACTTCCTCCTCACGCTTGTGTGTCTCTCTCTCTCTCTCTCTCTCTCTCTCTCTCTCTCTCTCCCCGTTGACCTTTAACTTGCCATCTGGACGCCGTATACGGCTTTGGTAGCGTCAGCGTCCTGTCAGTCACATTGTAGCCCCGCCCTAAAGCATACCCTGCTTTATGGTCTATTTCAGCGGGCCCCAACCACTGGACCGGTACCGGGCCGTGGGTCGTTTGGTACCGGGCCGCACAGAAAGAATAAATAACTTTATATAATTTCCGTTTTATTGATTATCACAGTCTGAAAGATGATCTCTAGTTTAAACTCTTTCGATCTCTTTTTCTCATAGACGTCTGTACAACCGGAGGAGTCGCCCCCTGATGGACATCACAGAGAATGCAGCTTTAACAAACCTCCGTTTTGGCTTCACTCTTCAGAACCGAAAGGTCTCCGGCAGGTAGGTGCCAGACACTTCTGACTATTAAGCTACGACGGGACACGCCCACATCCAGGTGTCGGGTTCATGTCTTTTACAAAGTAAAAGTCTCGCTCAAGATGAAAAGTCATCTTTTGAAGATATTGCCCCCAAGCAACGGTTGGCGAGGATTATGGCTGTTCAGTGTGCAGATTAAACCTCGTTCTTTGTTGGGGGTTGCAGCCGGCTCGAGATGGGCCCGGGAGGAAGCCGGCACCCTGCTCCGTCTTTGAGTTTACGCTTTTCAACCTTGTTTTTAGCAGAAGGGATGAAGTGGACGTCCGCTCTGTCTTGCTTGTGGAAGTGTAGTGTTGGTCTGTGCTGTGACAGATGTGGGAAGAGACTAAAGGCCTCCCACAACCCTGAACAGGATGAGCGGGCGTAGGAAGCGGATGGCTGGACTAAGCTCCGGCTCTTAACTGTCGTACTTCTTGTTCCCTTCTTCCATTGATCCTGTGTCAACGACCGGCAGTTTCTAAAGAGCGTTTTTCTTCAGAGACGTGTAAAGCATAACGCACGACTGACGTCGCTGAACCAGATGTTGGTTCGTCCTTGAAGTGATCAAAGTTTTTCCAAACAGTTCAATGTGCAGAACTCAGTAACCAGCCTCCAGCCTCCAGCCATGGACTGGTCGCCGTGACGTGTTACAGACGACAGTTCTTCAGCCTCGAGTACCCCGTTGTCGCCATCTTGGTTTTTGGCCGTCACTGTCTTGTTGTTCTGCAACCGGAAGAGACACGAGCGGGTCGAGTTAAGTCATCCAAAACACGAGCTCAGACCTGTCAATCACAGTAGCCCCGCCCTAAAGCATCCCCTGCTTTATGGTCTGTTAGAGACCTGTCAATCAGCGTGTAGCCCCGCCCTAAAGCATCCCCTGCTTTATGGTCTGTGTGACTCTAAATGGACCATCATGTACTAAATGAACATCATGCTGTATTGAAGAAGACTTGAAACTAGAGATTGAGACATAAACTCATGTTTACAATGTTTACAAGAAGAACAATGACCTTTACTGGAAGCCAGTGTTGGTGAATGAGATTAAAGTCACACATAACTGTGACTGCCGTGGCTTTGCTGTGTTGTTGTACTTTGCTGTGCTACTTCATTCCAAGTGTTAATGTCAGGTAAGTAACATATATGTAGTCCTGCAGCCATGTGAGCGTAATCTGATGTCTCAGGACTACAGCTGGATAAATCCTGCTGAGCGCCAGTGTTTCCCGATCTGATTATCCTCCTTTCATGTTTCACTGCATTGACACTGCAGGCAAGAAACATCACAGCACACACACACACACGCGCACACGCACACGCACGCACGCACACACACACACACACACACACACACACACACACACACACACACACACCGGGGCAACACAATTCAATGTCACAGCCAGCCCCCATCATCTCCGCCATGCTGGTGTGCTGTCACAGCGCCCGGTGTCGTATGAAGCAGTGCTCATTTGTATGTTGATAAAATGTAATCTCCCAGGTGCCTGGCTGAATTTGTGAGCACTATCCTTCTGACATTTGCAGAATGCCAAGCGCCGCATTGCTCTGCCAGCCCGGGTGTGTGTGTGTGTGTGTGTGTGTGTGTGTGTGTGTGTGTGTGTGTGTGTGTGTGTGTGTGTGTGTGTGTGTGTGTGTGTGTGTGTGTGTGTGTGTGTGTGTGTGTGTGTGTGTGTGTGTGTGTGTGAGTGGTTCTTTGTATTTTCATGTATTTGTGTGACATGGACTGTTTGTGTGGCGTGTCACAGCACCACGGATTTAGATTCCAAGATACTCGATGCCCAATGTGTTACCACGGTAAAACCCCAAACCCTCCGAGCTCGTGTTGGTGGGTCACAGGTCAACACACCCTCTCAAATGTTTATATTTCTGTAACAACATCTCACCAAACGACAGTTCAAGATTATATCTGCCAAATCATATTTTCTACTGAAAAGAGCGTGAATGCATCATAGTGAAGCTCGATGTGCGTTACCCGTTTGCGCCGCAGCACCGTGCTGCTAACCGCTAACGTTAACCAGCTCTTTCAACACGGGTTCGTTGCTCACACCGGTCACGCGCCTCAAACGTCTGGAGGACGGCAGTCGTGCTTTTCGTCTTTTGATCCGAGCTGCTTTGTGCGGCCGTGGAGGAGTGAGGACGTCACTCTTTCAGGTCTTTACCATCAACTTGGTGCTGAAATATCGGTTCTCAAGACAGCCCTCCATTCATCATCATTACCATGTGCATTTGTTTTCCTTCATGCATGTATTCATGTGTTTGTATTCATGTGTTTGTATTTCTTTCTGTAAATAGTGTGTGTGTGTGTGTGTGTGTGTGTGTGTGTTGGGCTTTATTTCCTCTCTCGTCCCAAGAGGTGTGTGAGGGATTAAGCCAATGTTTTGCTCAAGACAACAAATGCGGCGGTGATGCTCATGTCTGATCGGAATTAAGTTTTACAATCTTTCAACAACAATGCTCGGAGTAGCTTAGCCGCTTTAATGAAGAGCCACTCAAACCCGTGTGTGTGTGTGTGTGTGTGTGTGTGTGTGTGTGGCTATTTTATTTTTCAAATCTTTTAAACCACAGCTAAAAGTCTCATTTCTGTCAGAATAGATTGATGTCTCGCTGCTTCATCCTCTGATTGTTTACGGTCTGTGATATGCGACCAAAGCCTTGTTTGGTTACAGCGACTGTTTAAGTCTTTATGCTCACAAGTTAAGACGGTTTGAGATCAGAACGGATTACACGAGGACGGGACGAGCTCCAACCAAGCTCACCGGACTCCAATGATCGAGGTCTGTGTTCCACGTAACGTCTACACAGTGAAACGGAGGCTTTTGGATCAGTGGTGGTTTGTGCGTTGGTGTTTCAGAGGTCATGTATCTGAGATATCGCTCTGTGTCGAGGACAGACGTGTTGCTCTGCCGTTGAGGTCAGTTTGCTCTCCGGCGTCATGGACCTGAGCGTGTTCTCGGGTTAACGCCGACCTCTGAGACGTGTCCTGTTTGTAACTTTGCTCAGTGACGTACCTCGAGCAGATTCCTCCCGCTACCTTTTTACATCACGTCTCCGCCCTGAAAGCTCTGAAAGGCTGTGGAGCACCTGAGGCGAGGCGCTGTGATGCTGTTGGACGTTTGAAGCTGCATTTTGTTCCGCATCCAGTGTGTTGTCGGCACACAGTTGGTTCATCGGAGCCTTTTTGCCTAAAATATCTGCTGTCTTGGCAGGAAATGAGGTTGATCACAGCAGATTTCACTGGCTGAACAACAAGCTGGACTGGGGATTGCACGGAAAAACAAGGACTCGTACAGTAACTAAACCACGTGTTATTTAGGAGGTCAAAAATGTTGTAAATGTTCCTTTTTTAGCTACCGGCTGCACGGGAAATTCAAAACTGACATTTTCTTCAAGCTGAGTATTTCCTAAATCTAACCAAGTGGGTTTGTTGACATTTTCTGTCACAGTGTAGCATTACAGCATGGTGGAATTAGCCCGCTAGCTAACTAGCCAATTGGTAAATGAGTGAAATTTGACAACTTTGTCAAAAGACTCTTGTCCACGCTCTTGTCCCACTGTAGGAAAGCCCATTGCTATTGCCAGATAATCGGCCAATCGCAGCACAGTAGGGCGGGACTAGGAGGAGCAGCCTTTGGCTGACTGTCACTGTGTTTTAGGAGATGGACACAGATTTACTTCCGTGCTCGGTCTATTTTCATCTTACTCACAATGCAAATGACCTGTATCTCTCCTAAAATAATTTATTTTTCTTCAGATGACATTAATTACATAACTAATAATCAGAAGGAATGAGTTGGCGTTGAGCTATGATATTCTTACAGTAGTGTATTCTTCTCAGGGAACCCAGCTGCTAGTTCTTGTACGTTTAATAAATTGGTAGAATCAAAGTGTTGAAGCTTAAACGGTTGAGATAAGATCGTGGAGCAGAAAAGACGACTTGCCGGTTCCTCACGTCATTAAGCTGAGAGGAGTACATGCACCAAATATTTAGTCGTCAATAAAATACAATATTTCAACCTGCTACTTCCACATGTATCGGCAGGTCTTTGATGCACAAGCTAACAACGCACAGCAAATAAATACAAGTTGTAAAATGTATCATTTGTATCAGTACATTGGGTAAAACCCGTGTTCAGAAACCAGACGAACTCGGGTTCCTGGAGGACGTGAACCAGTTCTGTTACTACGTCTCTTCTCTGAACACGTTGCCACATGAAGCAGCGTTGCTACGTCTCTCGCCTTGGGCTCTGAGATACGGAGACCAACTCATTGTGGCGTTTAACGTATCGGTGGGATCTTCCTCCTCCTCCTCCTCCTCCTCTCCCTCCCTCGTTCCCCCGAGGTCTAACAGAGAGGAGCTGATATCAAAGGTTAGCCTCTAAGGGGGGTCGGGATCAGAGGGGCTCGAGCCAGGAAGAGGCAAAATGAGAGGAGGAGGAGGAAAGTGGAAAGGAGAAGTTATTTTGGGGGGATTTGCAATATTGCAGCCGGAGAGAGAGAGCGAGAGACATGAAGGACACGTACTGTCCTCTGGAAGGTCTTTTATTCGTCCTTCTCCATCATGAGTCAGAAGAGGATGGGGGGGGGTAATGACTCTGACTGTACTCCGGGGATGAGATGTAAAGAAACTAGCATCACAGAATCACATCTATGATTTTATCTAAAATGTGGCTGTTATGAACTTGGTGTCTTTCAGGTCACTTAATGGGACCATGTATCTGACGGTTCATATGATTCACATGAACAACGAAGAGAGAGTCAGTAATAAGCCCTCTGTCCTCTACCAATGTCTCCTAATCATACGAGCACAATTACAAATATAGAGCAAAGTATTAAAAACACTCCACTGCTCCGTTTACTGGGGCAGGAAACCAGCGGAACATGTCCGATTCCCTTTGTTACGTAGATTCTGTCTCTTCAGATCACAGGGAGCTACTTGGTTCGGTGTGGGAACACATCGTGGTGTTGGTTGGAAGAACTACATCAGGACTTACTGCTGTGTTGGTACGTCCTGGTTGTAGATGACGCGGGGAACCTACGAAGGTACAGCTATGAGCCAGCAGCTCTTCCTTTGCATGAGCGTTGGTGAGAACAAATGAAATGAAACGTATTGATCATCTGACGTTGTCGAGACCTCACTTAGCAAATCAACGGCCCGACAGAAACGTTTCTCTGAACCTCTTCACATGTCGACGGCTGTGCCGGCCGGAGTAGAGTCGGCAGGCTGAAGGTTTTCTGCTTGGCCGTGTTTTTTAGTTTTTTTTCCTTCAGCCCTGCTCGAGTGTTAAAAGGTCGCGAGAGATGGAGAGATGTTTACAGCGCAAATTACATTGACGCACAGAAGCCCGGGGAGAGCTGACGGGCTCCGGTGGGCCCGACTGCTCTCATTAGTCAGAGCGGCTGCAGCTCCGCCGGGAGATCTGACAACAGCGCCTCACGAATACAGCCGGGAAGCTTTGGGGATTTTTGTGTTTCATGAGGACGAGGACGAGTCTCTCCTCGGCTGGAAGGAGCTGCAGCTGGAAAGATGAGCGTGAAGTGAACCTCCTTTAACGGCTCCAGCAACAAGTGAACCTCCTTTAACAGCTCCAGTGTGCAGCTGCTCGCCATGAGGCCGTGAGTGACCAGTTACCCCGAACCGGAGCTCGTGTTCTGAGAAGCCACTGTGACACTAAAGAAGACAACTACAACTTTAAAAGAAGCAAATGAATACCCCCCCAAATAACCCACTTGTGAAACTAAAAAGAATGAAACTTAAAGTTCCATCCCACATTAAAATAAATAAATAAATTCATAGAAAATAACCCCGCCAAAGCAAAACATGACAAACGATACCTAAAGAAACGACTCAAAAGAGACGAGAAACTAAACAAATGACCACAAATATCAAAGCTCTCCGAACTCGAGGCTTCATAACAACCGATGGGCGACTACGTCCGCTTCTTCACGGTCGGTGGGAAACGCGCGGTGAAAGGGTTAAAGACGAAAACACGGACGACTCTCAGAAACGCCGTCGTAGCGACCCGTCGATCCTTTCAGACTCCGGACCGATCGACTGAAAGGCCGTCGTTTTCTCCCAAATACGAATTCTCAACCGACCACGACTGAAATGTGACGCTTTGCTGCTTGGCTGTGTCTTGTGTGCCGACATCATTTGGAGCATGTTTTCCAGGGAAGTCGCCACAGACTCCCACTCTGTAATACTGCACATGTATGAATATTGGAACGCTGTGGGCCCAATCACAGCGCGTCGCCTCCTTCATCACCTGACTGAAACGTTCGTCCATAGTGGGAGACAGCAGCAGCAGGTGAGGTGGCAGCTTCTCTGCTGCTGTTTGAATCCCTGCTGATGATGATGATGATGATGATATTATGACCCAGATGCAAGTCGCCAGGTTCTAGAGGACGTCTGCTCGGGTCTCCCGCTGGGCCACAGACCTCATGGCGGAGGGTTTCAGGCAGCCAGGAATATATTTCCTGAGGAAGAACTTTTGCTTTTACCTGAACCTTTTGATCTCACGCTGAGAAACGCGCGTAGCATCCGGGCAGTCTGTTGTACTTTTAAATAGCTTGGACCAAATACTTTTAGCTGTATTTAAAGATGTGTTTTCTTTTGGTTGCATCATTTCTTGTTCCTTGTGTTGTATTAGTTGTTAAGTCACATCCTGAGCTCGTGGAAACCCTCTTTTATTTTGGTGGTCTGCAGTGTTTTCAGTATTCCCTTTGGGGGGAAGTCCCCCGATGGCGTGGTGGTTCAATGTGGATCGTAACAAGACCTGGTCTAGCCCTCCTCCTGGCTCGGTCACATATACCACCTGTACTCACAACGGGACCACAGGAAGCTGGTTTAGGCAACAAAATACTTAGTTAGGGTTAATAAAGATGGTGGAATACTTAGTTAGGGTTAATAAAGATGGTGGAATACTTAGTTAGGGTTAATTAAAGATGGTGGAATACTTAGTTAGGGTTAATAAAGATGGTGGAATACTTAGTTAGGGTTAATAAAGATGGTGGAATACTTAGTTAGGGTTAATAAAGATGGTGGAATACTTAGTTAGGGTTAATAAAGATGGTGGAATACTTAGTTAGGGTTAATAAAGATGGTGGAATACTTAGTTAGGGTTAATAAAGATAGTGGAATACTTAGTTAGGGTTAATTAAAGATGGTGGAATACTTAGTTAGGGTTAATAAAGATGGTGGAATACTTAGTTAGGGTTAATAAAGATGGTGGAATACTTCGTTAGGGTTAATTAAAGATGGTGGAATACTTAGTTAGGGTTAATAAAGATGGTGGAATACTTAGTTAGGGTTAATTAAAGATGGTGGAATACTTCGTTAGGGTTAATAAAGATGGTGGAATACTTAGTTGGGGTTAATAAAGATGGTGGAATACTTCGTTAGGGTTAATTTAAGATGGTGGAATACTTAGTTAGGGTTAATTAAAGATGGTGGAATACTTAGTTAGGGTTAATAAAGATGGTGGAATACTTCGTTAGGGTTAATTAAAGATGGTGGAATACTTAGTTAGGGTTAATAAAGATGGTGGAATACTTAGTTAGGGTTAATTAAAGATGGTGGAATACTTCGTTAGGGTTAATAAAGATGGTGGAATACTTAGTTAGGGTTAATTAAAGATGGTGGAATACTTCGTTAGGGTTAATTAAAGATGGTGGAATACTTAGTTAGGGTTCATAAAGATGGTGAAATACTTCGTTAGGTTAAAATAGTGCCTTGACTACATTATAAGTTACGTGACATTATTTTCACACGGGTAGGAACAGCCGTCTCCTCCGCCTGAAGGAACTGGTCGTTGGACCCATCCGCCTCCACTCCCGCCCACCTTTTGTGTTTTTTGGTGGGATATCTACAAATTTAGGTGCATTAATTTTTCTATGTATAGCTACGACTGCCGGATGAGACCAGCCTGATCTGATGGTGAAACCACGCCGTCCATCTCATTGTCTTGTCCCTGGAGACTTTCAATGAGACACGCGTTGTGCTCCACAGCTGCTAATGGTAATGAATGGACACATTGTTCTGCCAATGGAGCTAAATATCACAGTTATCTCTCTGTAGTGTTTGGAGTGGGATATGCATCTAGCGGCTCTGGGAGGAGGTGGAGAACAGAAGCTGCTGCTGAGTCTATTAGCAATTAAGAATCCCGATCTCCCCCCGTTCTCCTTGAGCTGTATTGGACAGCGGAGACTGTATCTCAGCCTGCAATTGGTCACTGTCAGGACACCGCGAGCCCGACTGTCCAACTGAAATCAGGACGCTGCTCGATATCATGGATTCCTATTGGTGTCTGCCGGCCAGACAAACGACGGTGGAGAGCTGAGAAAATGGCTTATTGACGACTGTCTGAATCCGCGGTGGCTCTCGGGCTGTGAAGCCGGCGTGCACCTGGTCTCTCCGCCTCCGTCTCAAACCACCGCAGCTTTTTGGGAACTTTCGAGGACATTTAATTGACTTGCATTCACTCCTCAGAGGCTTGACCCCGTCCGCACCCGAAGAAGTCTTCGCCCTAAATAAATGGATCGCCTTTTGTCTCCAGATGGGAAGTCGGTCTGATATACATCCGATATTACATTATGTTCAATTTTACACTTCTTATAGCCCTCACAATGCAGCAATCATCTCAATTTTTAGAATTGAGATGATTTTATATGTTCAGAAAGATATCATTACTGTAATGTATGGTGTTTACATGGATTGTTCAACACTGTTTGCCTCAGAGGCAGCAGAACATACGAGTCAACGTGTTATTTAAGGTATCCTTTCCCCTGAATGAATGAATGAAGATGAGTATTGATCAAAATAATCATCATGGTGCAGCCCTGAGCTCCATTATTTAATGTCATGTGAGGTCAAACATATTTGCAACACCAACCAAATACTTTGACAACCGTTCTGCATGATTCTTGGAACTTGAGCGTAAGTTAACTAATCGTTCGACGATGTTTTCTAATTCCGCGGGTCTCTCCCAGCCTCTGGTTCGTACTATTATCAGTGTCCACAGCGAGCGTACACACTCTGCACTGGGCCCCGGGCTCCTTGAATAACACATGCGGCTGCTGAAACGCGATGCAATTCCCCTTTAAGTACATGTGTAATTCCACGCTAATTTGTTTTTCCTAAACCGCCCGCCTCGTTCCCGACTACGAGTCGCTGCAGTGTTTGTTCATTGGTGCTGATGTAGCCGCCCTCGGCTGTGTGAAATATCACACGCTGAACCGCAGAGCCAATGGAAGCTGCGTTTCAGCGAGAATGCAGAGAGCGACGTCGACTGTTGGACTCGTGTCTGTAGATGCAATGTGACTTCAAGCTGGGACACAAACAGGGAGTTTAGTTTAGTTAGTCAACATGCGCTGAAGTGTTATCGTACAGCGCTCAAAGATGATGAAGACGCCCCACGGGCTGCACTCAACAGCATATCAATCATTTAAACATTGTTATTAGATTTCACACGGCGTGTGATTAAAACATGCAATGATGCTCACATTTCATCATCCATGTCGTCGTCCTCACTCCACCATTTCTTATCTGTCTGCCGTGCAGACGTGGATACGCAGGACCGCCATCATTTCAATTGTGCTGATGCACGTCATGATATTTGTATAATTCATACGCTGCATCCTCCGTCATGTGTCTGTTTGGATAGTTTTGTACTGCATGTGCCTCAGGACACCATGAATCATAACATCATGACTTCCATATATGAATGACTAATCCATAATGCACCCAAATACTAAAATACAATATGAAACGTGAGCTTTGCAATTATTTGAAATATCCTTTTCAGTAGCTCGTATTGTTTGTCTTGTCTGACACGTAAGAACTCTGTGAACACAGAAAAGACATCTCTCAAGACTAACGGAATATGAAAACATGAAGTTCTGTTTGTGGGTGATTGCCCCTTTTGAACTGATGGTTGCATCTCATTACATGCTCTACGTGTCTCTTGTATTTCCATATGGCTCGCTGGGTTTGTCAATGTACCGTCTTCGATGAAGACGTATGAACTGTATAAACTACACAACTGTATGCGGTTCTATGTTCTGTGGCTTGATGTCTGTGTGGTGGAGTAGGGCAGCCGAACCACAGCGACACAGAAAAAGACAGCTGGACACAAAGACTCAGCAGATAAGACAAACTGTGAAAGTCTGCAGACAAAGTGCAAGAAGGGGCAACACAGAGCAGCTTCATGCATCCCACTCGAACATGATCACCAGTCTCCAGCCGTGTGAGGCTGGACTCGGGCACCGCGCTGTGCCGCTAGCATTAGCATGCTAACATGCTCACAATGGAGACGGAAACATGGCGGCAACCTCCGGTTCTGACGAGTGAAGACAATGTGGCAGTTCTAAAACGCTTCTGTTCCAGTTAAAGGGGAAAGAAAATCGGCCTTGACTGTCCATCAGAACCGTTCTCACTCCAAAAACGTCAAAACCACGCAGCGTGGTCCGTGCCCCTCGGCGTCCGATGCAGGTTTAGCGTTCCAGTAAGAGGAACCCACCAGCGGGACTACGTGTAGAGCAACTAAACGTAGTTTACAGAGCGAGATAGTCCAGTGGGAGGCAAACGAGCAGGACTTTCCTCCAGGAGACCGCTGTTCGTGTCCTGTGGAAAAGCTAAAAGTTAAATTGACATTTCGTCACTTTACTCCAGACGGCAACCTCCAGTTCTGCCGAGTGAAGCCAAAGCTTCATGTGTTAAAGCTGCATTCTCTCTAGTGTCCACCAGGGGGCGACTCCTCTGGTTGTGTAGAAGTCTCTGTGTTCAACAGCCTGCAGTTCAAGTTTAAATTCTGTTCTACAGGTTCTGTTCGTGCAGACGCTTTTTTAAATGACACATGAAGAATAACATGTTTTATTTTATGCTTTTGATTTGAATGCTTTTCCAACAACGACTCAGTTTCAAAGCTGAAAAAGATCGAACAGCGAAATAATACCACACACTTCAGATGTCTGGGTGTTTGGCTCGTTCCTCCCGAGATATTAATCCGGTCTCATCTTTTTGGAGCCTTTTTTTTTATTTCAGTCCCCAGAAAGCAGGAACGTCAGACGTGAGCTTACAAACTCAGCCAGCCACGATCGCTTCGTACCGAACCAGCTCCTGCTGTTACGTTCGCGTCATGACCGTCTCTGCTGCCACTGTGTTGGTGGCATGCGAGTTGTAGAAGCTTCAGAGTAACCGCCACAGTACATCACTCAGTCCGGCCGCGCTGTCCTCCTCGTTCCAGCCGCTCGTCAGGTCAGTCAGGCCCTGCAGAACAATGTGGAGACAGAGTGACAGCTGGGGACGGACGGACAATGAGTCAGACAGACACGCGGAGCTGTGTCAAAACCCAAAGATGCTGCTTTCTTTTGCTGTTTCTTTTTGCCACTCCGGCGAGAAGAACTATAACTGGCGCCTCTTAATTAAGGTCCCTTAGCCCCACGCATGTCGCCGAGGGCTGTTGCTGCTACTCACATCCGACTAATGTGGTTTTCATAAGCGGCCCGGAGGAGGAGAGTGAGGGGCGAGAGAGGGACAGGAGAGAGAGGGAGAGAGACGGCAGGGCGACGTGTCCTCGTGCAACCGTTCGTACCATTCGCTACGAAAAGGCGCTTTTTGGTTTAGTGCCCACGAAAGCAACGCGTCTCAATAGCCGTTGGAAGACGTCCATGTTCACAGGAATCAACTTGGTTAGGTTGAGGCAACAAAAATACTTTTTATGTTGACATGTTGTACATAATTCAAGCCGAGCTGAGCAGCATGTAGCCAACAGGAGAACGCTGCACGCTCTGAGAAACGCCGACCGAGCCGACGGATGAGCCGCGTGCATCTAAATGCTGATGAGAGAAATGTTTACCGCCAATACATTCCAGATGTGACTCTCAATAATGTCTTCCATCTCGGTCATGTCATTGTCACTCCTAATAAGCCGTGGCAGCCTGGTGACTAATTAGCCATGATGTTGCTCATCGGGGGCTTTGAGGAATGTTCTCGCCCGAGTCGCAGTCGCGTTGTGCCAGGAGGAAAGTCACAGCCAGCGACGCCGGCACGCCATCGAGAGACGATGCGGCGACGTTCAGAAAGAGAAGCTCTCTCTGAAGGGCCCCGAGCTTTTGGAGGAACTCGACAACAAGTTGGAGGAAAACTTCAGCGGGAGCTCGGGTTCGTCTCTGGCTGCAATGTTCTCGCCTCCTGTGGCCTGTGGGAATGAGGAGGAGGAGGAGGAGGAGGAGGTGATGAAGTGCATCAGGGTTCATCCAAATGGCAAAACAAACCAGTGCTTTCGCAGATTGTCTCCACATTTAGTTTTGCGGCGGCGGTCCATAAATATGCCCGTTTAGCAATCAAAATGTCGATGACAGCAGTTCTGAAATATAGTTTCGGAGCCTAAACTCCATATCTCAGGAGAACGGAGTATTTATGGAGCACTTGTATAGCAGCAGGCGGCGTCGCGATGTCGACGTTTCACAACATTTTTGGCATTTAAATGTCAATAATATCCTCAATGAATGACTGTTTGAGTAAACACCAAGTTTAGTCCATCTTGTTAGTGTGGACGCCTCAAACTGATGAAGATCAGATTGTGTTTAAGATGAACCGCCTCTCCTTCAGCCTCTCCTTCCAGCCTCTCCTTCCAGCCTCTCCTTCAGCCTCTCCTTCAGCCTCTCCTTCAGCCTCTCCTTCCAGCCTCTCCTCCCAGCCTCTCCTTCCAGCCTCTCCTTCCAGCCTCTCCTTCAGCCTCTCCTTCCAGCCTCTCCTTCCAGCCTCTCCTTCAGCCTCTCCTTCCAGCCTCTCCTTCCAGCCTCTCCTTCCAGCCTCTCCTCCCAGCCTCTCCTCCCAGCCTCTCCTTCCAGCCTCTCCTTCCAGCCTCTTCTTCAGCCTCTCCTTCCAGCCTCTCCTTCCAGCCTCTCCTTCCAGCCTCTCCTCCCAGCCTCTCCTTCAGCCTCTCCTTCCAGCCTCTCCTTCAGCCTCTCCTCCCAGCCTCTCCTTCAGCCTCTCCTTCAGCCTGTCCTTCAGCCTGTCCTTCAGCCTGTCCTTCCAGCCTCTCCTTCAGCCTCTCCTTCAGCCTCTCCTTCCAGCCTCTCCTCCCAGCCTCTCCTTCCAGCCTCTCCTTCAGCCTCTCCTCCCAGCCTCTCCTTCCAGCCTCTCCTTCCAGCCTCTCCTTCAGCCTCTCCTTCAGCCTCTCCTTCCAGCCTCTCCTCCCAGCCTCTCCTTCCAGCCTCTCCTTCCAGCCTCTCCTTCAGCCTCTCCTTCCAGCCTCTCCTTCCAGCCTCTCCTTGCTGCTCTGCTCAGCAGCCTGCAGTTCAATCATGACTTCATAGTTTCACTGAGGAGCTCAGAAGTTCATGTTTCTTTACATTTGGGGCAACATTTGAAATGAGATTGTTGATAAAATATCACAATTTTAAGCTTTGAGTTTCGAGTTGCGATTTCCAATGGAAGCGTTCGTCACACATGATGTGTTCAAGGTCCCCGGAGAGATGAACATCTGATGATTATGACAGTTTTTACAGCTTCTGGATGTGATAAACGGCGATTTTGGCGATTGTTTAAAGAAAACATGCTTTTCCATAGTTTTGGGCTTGAACGAGACGTCCTTAAAGTGCTCAGTGAAAACGTTTAAATGTTAAAAAACTCAAATTCCTCTTTGTTTTTTCATCCTGCATCATTTTACTGAGAAACATTTGTGATCGCTTTACATCGCGTGTGCATGTTGCCTCCAGTTTGTTGCTCCTGTAGTGGGAAGCGACCTGAACACCTTGTTCATTAAATATTATGCCAAAGTGGAGAGTGATCCCCCCCCCCCCACCCGTGTTCTGTAGTTAACGCTGCCTGCAGCTCGGCAGCCTGTAATGAGACTCGCAGGTGAGGAGACGTTGTGCAAGCCTAGCAGGACTTTGCCTCATTAAAATCTGGAGTTTCTCTAATTTAGAGGAACAAGGTGCCGGTGCTGCAACATGTCGGCCCCCCAGAGTGTTCAGATATATGACTTCATTTGGGTTATTAGATTTTAAAGACGATGCTTTTTACCCTCCAATGTCCGTTAAATGCTGAAGCAGGTAAAATGTGAGAGAAAAATAGATTAAATCACAATCATGTGAGGAGCGATATGCCTCCCGTTGGTCCAGATGAATCTGTAACTCAGTAAAAGTCATTTGCGTTCTGCAAATGTTTGAAAAACGTTGTCTTCATCACTTTCTTTTTATTTGACCTGTATGTAGCCAAGTTAATCCCACTGACATCTTTAATCTCTCGACAAAGGAGTCCTGGCTGAAAGGGCAGCGGAAAAGTTTCACCGAATAAAAACACAATTAACTGAATAAAAACACAAAACAGTCAAAAGTTAAACATGAAACAAATCCCATTAAAAAAACAGCAAATTGCATCAATTTTAAGATGCTTATAAAACTATCTAGGAGGAGGAGGAGGAGGAGGAGGAGGAGGAGGAGGAGGAGGAGGAGGAGGAGGAGGAGGAGGAGGAGGAGGAGGAGGAGGAGGAGGAGGAGGAGGAGGAGGAGGAGGAGGAGGAGGAGGAGGAGGAGGAGGAGGAGGAGGAGGAGGAGGAGGAGGAGGAGGACTTCTGGATCGACATTCTGCATGAAGGCAAAGAACTCCTGCAACACTCTGCTCTGCATCCATATGA
>CM051691.1:30539706-30543531 GCA_028022725.1 Lycodopsis pacificus
TGGAAATGGACTTTTATAGGAAAACACACTGTGTGTGTGTGTGTGTGTGTGTGTGTGTGTGTGTGTGTGTGTGTGTGTGTGTGTGTGTGTGTGTGTGTGTGTGTGCCAACAGTGGTAACTGATTACATGAGGTGTGCAGCCGTCTCCTCTTACATCTCACTGATGGCCGATGCAGACGGTGAAGCTCGCACTACAGATGATATCCAACATGGCCGACTATCCAGCTGAGCGGTCAAGAGTGGGAAGAAAAAAAAATGCAATTTGGAAAATCAGTTTCAAACCCGTTTCTCGTTATTGCACTTGAGTCAAATGGTGCGGTGAGAAGTAAAAACCCACAGAGCGTGAAATCTAACAGGATTCCTCCAATCCCCCCCCCCCCCGTGCACACATCCTCCTGTAGGCGGTTCTTAGGGTTACCACTGTGCTGTGCTGCTTTCTAGCGTTGTTCACCACTGAATAACACGCCGTACACCTGAAAGAATCAGTTCACCGGTGTAAGAACACGGTTTTGAGGGCTTTCTATTTGCTGGACCAGTGACTTCATGGATTCACACCAGCAAACAGACGTGCGACTCAATAGCTGCTGGTTAAAATATGGAATGAATGTGGAATACTCGTTAGAGGCCAATCATTTGTGTTCTTGGAGGTTTTATTCTGTCTCTGTGGTTGAGGGTTCAAACACAAGAATGTTACTAGAAAACTGTTTCCTGATGTGCTCTCTGAACACACACCAACATTTATCAATCAGCTCCAGACTTTACATTTTGATAAACGCCACATAATGTCCCTCTTACTTCTGTGGCTTTTGTTGGTGACATGGACCAAACCTGAAGAGATCTCTTCTGCTCTCAGGAGGGATGTTCAGGAGGGTCAGCTCCTGTGTATGTCATGGATTCAAGGATCAGTTATTGTATTTATGCAACACAGGGATGCACAATGCAATGCAGTTGTAGCTCATTGGCGGCACAAGTGAAAACAGAACACAAACGTCAGTGCATTCCTGTAGTGCATTCATTTTTTAATTGGCATCAGGAGGAATGTAAGCAGCCACAGAAACACTTCTCTGGTCAGATAACATGGCCGACATCTTCACATTAAAAGTCCAACATGAGGAAAACACCGTCCTTCAGCTTTGACTGTGTTTGACTTGTATTCTGTCATATTCCATTAGTGACAACAAATGAACACATTTCTGTTGCTAACTTACCAGAATGAGTTTGTTTTACTTTGTTAAATGTTCTTAAGTGCTGAGTTTGAGAGGTGAGTTGAAGTGTGGGAGATAAAATAAAAGCTAAAGATTTGTGGTCTGCGAGGAAGCTCCAGTCCAGCAAATCATCTGTGAACTGATTCAGAAAATCATTTTATCGCCGCCTCACATCTGTTCTCCTCTGCAGACATGAAGCATTCGTGTCTGTCTTTATCTTCACAGTTCTCTTTCTCCCCTCACTTTTTGAACCAGTACCTTCTTCTTGTTCTGCTCCATCTGTTGACAAACTGTCTCCTGGAAAAAAAAAAAAAAAAAAAAAAACCAGAGCGGGAAATCTTTTTTTTTCCGGCCTCGACGGTTCTGTTTGATGGACGTCGTCGCGTCCCAGAAGGCCGAGGGGCGACAACAGATGGAGAGGGAGAGATTTCACCGAGCTACTCGGACCGCTGTGTAAACGCATGCTGAGGTCTCTCATATCTGCTCCGGTGCCCCCCCCCCCCCACCTGAAGTCATCTCTGTGGTCGTGCTCGGGCACGCTCCCTGACCCTCGGCGGTTATTACACTTAGCATTTCAAATCACGCCGGCGTGCTTTAACAGAACGCGTAGAAACAACCGGATGCAAATTTGCATCAAACGCCAAATCGCCCCAAAATGTTTTTCAACTTCTGCGAAATATTCACGTTACGCTGTGGCGTGATAGCCGATCAGCGTTGAGTTGCTCCCCCTGTCACCACTGACTTCCTGCCGCTGTTGAATCAGGAAATAAATCCTGTAGCCGTCTGTGTTCACCCAGAGCTCTGATACCTCATATCAACAGAGACCGGACCAAACTATGTGTGTACATGTGTGTGTGTGAACCATACGGTACAAACAATGAACATACGCTGCCGTATTTACGTCTACGTGACGTTAGTCTGAGTGCTGGTGGAGCTGCTACGATGTTAGCATAGCCTAGCACCGCTCCATCCGCTCCATTGAGAAGACAAGTCGCCTACAAATCAGCATCATTTCGTAGTTATTTCGGAGTCCCTTTTTGTCGGTTTATTGCCGTTGAATCACAGCCGAATCAGTTTATTTAGTGTTCCTACAGCTGTAGTAAACAGCGACCGGTGGATTGCTAGACACAGTGAATACAGCTCGATACAATCCACGGAGCTCCTCTGAACAATGTTATGAACCAGACATGACGGCGTGTAGTTTCCCGGGATATCTGTGACTTCCACAACACGTACTAAGCAGAAGTAGAGGTTATTTTTTTCGTGGTTAATGGCGGGCAGTTGAACGGCTTAAACGCGTATTTGCGTCATTGGCGCCGCCGGTCAAAACGCCGCGTTTGGTGTGAACGCAGCATTAGACAACATATTGCCTTTACAAGTGTTTACAGAAGCATATGTTAGCAACGTTTGTTTGTGTTTTCTGAATTCAAGACATCTCAGAGTTGTTGTCTCTATAATTGTAAATACACCAGTCATTCCCAAAGACATTCCCAGGAGATTTCATTCGAATTAAAGTTTATTTAATTAGCAGAAATCATTCCCTAGTTTTATATCCGGCATTTATAACTGCAGTACTCTTTTCAGCCCCATGATGGAGCCTGAATGTTTGTATTTTTAACTATTGTAACCTTATTTACAATGTTTACTGAGGGAATAAATCAAGAGAGAAGTAGTCACGATACAACCAGAGGAGTCGCCCCCTGGTGGACATTAGATAGAATGCAGCTTTAACACATGAAGCATCGGCTTCACTCATAGTATGCGTCATTTGAATACATAAAATATATAAATGCGTACCTATTAAATGGCTGTTCCTCCCTGTATGACTGAACCACAGAATGAAAAATGTCGTCGCAATTTCATGCTCTTTACTGTGATTGGTCAGTTATGCTACAGAAACAAGACAAATATAGAACATCACCATATAATGGAGCCAAGTACCATCATCGTCATCCTCGTCTTCATCTTCATTGTCTTCCAGCAGATTTTTTTTTAGTCTGATGTTACAGATTGAAAAGACAATGAGCTGCTTTTGTGTTAATTTTCCGTCTATCAGAGATCCAGAATCTGAGAGGCAGGTTCCCCGGTGTTTTATCTAAAACGTATTCAGCAGCAAAATAAACTCACAGCTGAAAGAAAACAATGTAAAACGGATGATGACCGCAGATAAAAACAACTGCAAGAAAAGTTAAAGAACACAGAAAGGACAGATGTAAGATTCAGTACATACAGTACTCTTCTGATTTGAGTTTGACTAGAATTTAACCATAAATTAGACCCACGAGGTTTAACCCACCGAGTTAAAGAACAGCTCGCACCATAAGAGTGATCGTTCAACCCCGAACAGGTCAGGTATAGTTCCTTTAACCACAGCTGCCGTGACGAACACGGCTCACAGAGTGCATCATCCTTGAAATTAAAACCCCGGTTAATTTGAGTGAGCGGTGTTGTGAGTCTGCTCTCTCTTCTCCGCCACAAAGAAGTGACTCGTGCGCCAAACTCGATGAACTCTGTCGCAGTGCACACCAACTCCTGAGGTGGGATGTCTCTCTCTCTCTTCATACATTACATGGTTGTTTAACCACCAGTATGTGAGTTCGATCAATATGTCTTTGTGTGTG
>CM051691.1:30543731-30558731 GCA_028022725.1 Lycodopsis pacificus
TTACTGAGGGAATAAATCAAGAGAGAAGTAGAGTCATTTTCTATAGACTTCTATACAACCAGAGGAGTCGCCCCCTGGTGGCCACTAGAGAGAATGCAGCTTTAACACGTGGAGCTCTGACTTCTCTTAAAGAACCGGCGGTTGTCTCCTGGTGTAAGTGCAGCCTCACAGAGCTGCTGACGTGACCAAAGACTCGCACCAAACGTCTCGATGACGTTATGTAGAGTGTTGATGAGCAGCTACATGTCGAGCATCCAAGAGCAGCAGAGCGTCACGCGTATTTAAATGTCCAAATTGCACTTTAGCCTTCGTCCGTTTGTTTTTTCGGCTTCGTAGAGATGAGAACAAAGTCCACTGAAAAGTTTTCCCCGCCTGGTGTGATTCAACCTGTGTGTGTGTGAACATGAAAGAAAGCATGACTGTGTGTTTGCCGTCACCGAGTGTTTTTCCTGCAGCTCACAGACAGGCTGCAGCTTGTCGGATGTGAGCTCCTCTTTTACCAGCTGCAGCTTTAAAGTGTTAAACATTAATGCTTTAATAATAACAATCCAATCATTTAATAATATATATATATATATATATATATTCTGTTAAAATAAGCCACTCTGTCTGCATGAGTACTTTAAGTAAAACTTTGAATGACTCACTACTTCTACACCGTAGTATTACATAAACAGAACATGAAAACAAAAGACAAAAGAGTTTTCAACTGTTAATGTGCATAAAAATAGCTTTATTTCCAATAATAAATCAGAAGCTGCATGCAGAAACCAATGATCCATTGACTTCTCCACTCATCGGTGATTCACATGGTGTTTGTGACATTAAGCAGCAGAACAATCGTTTCTCTTCTGGCTGAACAGACCTGGAGACGATTACCAGCCGAGACTTTTAACGGTTTCCTGTCCGACCCGGAGAAAGCTCTCTCTCTCTCTCCCTCTCTCTCCCTCCCTCAGAGGGAGAGAGAGTCGGTGAAGTCCACTCATTTGTCCGAATGTAATCAGAGACATGATCCTCCGTGTCTGAGACTCGCTGACAGAACGTTTGCTTTGTTTGTCAGGAGGTTTGTGTGGAGACCTAAAGCTACAAAGATGGCCGTCCCCAGAAACAGCTGAACGTGTTCCAGCTGAGTAAGGAACCCGGGTCTGCTTCTGACACCGTGGACCATCACGTCCTCTCCGGCCACACAAGCAATCCTTCTACGAAACAAACGACATAAATACAAAAGCAAAAAATAAAAACCGTCTAAAAAGAGAATAGAAACTCTTACAAAATAAAAAGCGTCAAAACTATTTTGCCTGTGAAACATCTCGCACTAGTGTAACATTTTAAATCACATACACAACAGCTTAAAATGGGGGAAAACCCCCAAACCTGAAAGAAGGCAACAAAACAATTTGACAGTTAAATTAATAAAAACAGGAACATGTTGATCTACTGCAGGAAACAAATGAAATGAAAACACTGGAGATGAACGAGAGGAGAGTTCGTATCACACCAACGTCACGGCCGCAGAGAAAATACAACTACAATAATTTGGCATTTAAATATTTGGAAGGTATTTGTTGAGTACCAAGTTAATATTCTTTTCATCTGATGACTATGCACATAACTCATTGGTCGATCAGAAACGTGAGCGTTGAACGCGCTCATCACGGCTTTAGAGACGAACATAATGAAAGCGCCGGTGTAGCTTATTGAGAAAGCATCAAACCCCAAAACTAAAGAACAAAGAACCAAAACTACGTTTCCCCGATCGCAGAGCTGAACAAACGGCTTCTCATTTCACTCATTGAATAGAAATGTTGTAGCGAGCCAACGATGCGCTTCACAGATAGAACGAAGTGACGCTTATTTTATCACAGGACCGAATGCCACTCTCGCGTTAGCTTAGCTTAACTTAAAGACTGGAAACGGAGGGAAACAGCTAGCCTGCCTCCGTCCGTCAGCTAGGAGCTCACGATTAACACCATCCATCTCAGTGGTTTCAAAAATAAAAGAGAAGAAGATGTGCCGGAGCTTCCTGGAATAGTTCTAACATGCGCGCTCATTAACAGGCGCGCTCATTAACATGCGCGCTCATTAACATGCGCGCTCATTAACAGGCGCGCTCATTAACAGTCGCGCTCATTAACAGTCGCGCTCATTAACAGTCGCGCTCATTAACATTCCGGTGTCATCGTAACTTTACGACTTGCAAACTGTGTCAACTTAGTACCACGAAACTAAAGTTACGATCTATAAACGGAAGTAACTGGAAATCAATGTAATGCAAGTGAACCTACGTGAGTTGGATGAAGCGTGACATCGTCAACGTGCGGCGTCTTTAACTCACACGCTGCAACTCTGATCACAACTGTTGACAAAGCCAAGCTAATCGTTTCCAGTCTTTATGCTAAGCTAACCAACTGTAGCGTCATATTTATCACAGATAATAAAGAGGTATCGATCGGCCAAAACTATTCCTTTAGTCTAAAGAGGGTCAGCAGCTTCAGTCGTAGTGGTGTGTGTGTGTGTGTGTGTGTGTGTGTGTGTGTGTGTGTGTGTGTGAGGAATGTAGGCGTGTCACCCTGTAGGAGCATGTTGGTTCGACTCCAGTCGAGTTCACCACAATAACAGAAAACAAACCCTGGAGGCACAGCGGCAATTATCATAGTGGTGAAACATCCTCCAGGCTATAAAAAGAAAAACACGCTGCGCTGCAACGCAACCGTGTGTGTGTGTGTGTGTGTGTGTGTGTGTGTGTGTGTGTGTGTGTGAGCGTGTGTGTGTGTGAGACCTGGGTCATACAGTATTTGCATGTTCTCCTCCCTGTTAGTTTCTTGCTGATCAGGCGCTTGGTGTCAGTCTGACGGGACTTCCCCGCGTGAGGACACATAAAACATGGCAGAAGGTTTTAAAGACGGTTTTCATCTGAAACTGACTTGCAGACTCTCCTGACCTGTAACCGGCGGAGCACTACGAGCAGAAAACAACCTACAGCGTTCAGGCAGATTCACTCAAATCAAAATGACTGAACAACGTTGAGCTCCGTTCTTTCCCGCCGTGACGAGATCTTTAATAGAAAATAAAAAATGAAATCTCTCTGCGTTACAAGTTCTTATAAAACTAATAAAAGTGTTCACATAAAAACATGAAAGTCATTCGTCTACAGCGGTGCGAGAAGCTGCAGGAGGAAATAAATAACGTGACTTTACCGTACCGAGACACAATCATTGCACAGTGTGTAGTGTTTCTAACGGGGGGGGGGGGGGGGGGGGAGCTTAAAGTCCTCAAAGTTCTGTTTCGTCTTCTCTTGACACATGGGGACAATATAATAAAAAAAAGTAAAAAACACAAAACGAGACGGCGTACCGCAGCTGAAACCGTCCACTCACGCTGCTGACACGGACCAGAGGACCAACACAGCCTCCGATTGGTCGAGAGGGCACCGATAACAACGAGCACACATCAGGTGGGAGGAGTCAGTCAATCGATCGCGTAGTCGGGCTTCTCTCCTGATGAGGTATCGAAAAGTGAGGAGGAGGAGGAACGATGATGAAGAAGAAGATGAGGCACTGTGAGGCTGATTGGTGTGTGTGTGTGTGTCTATGCGTAGATCTCCGTGGTGGGGGCTTTCTTGTAGATGGGTTTCTTCCCCAGCTCGTAGCTTCCCTCGTCCTTCTTCTTCATGCGGTAGATGAGGAGGAGGATGAGGAGCACGGCGAACATCAGGCCGACGGCACCGCCCGCAATCAGAGCTGGAGGAGACGAGGAAGAGAGAGAGAGACGGGTTACTATTTAAGAGGAGACGAGGAAGAGAGAGAGACGGGTTTTCTATTAAGAAGAGGAGGAGAAGAGAGACGGGTTTTATATTAAGAAGAGGAGGAGAAGAGAGACGGGTTTTATATTAAGAAGAGGAGGAGAAGAGAGACAGGTTTTATATTAAGAAGAGGAGGAGAAGAGAGACAGGTTTTATATTAAGAAGAGGAGGAGAAGAGAGACAGGTTATATATTAAGAAGAGGAGGAGAAGAGAGACGGGTTTTATATTAAGAAGAGGAGGAGAAGAGAGACAGGTTATATATTAAGAAGAGGAGGAGGACCAATGAGAGAGACGGGATTTTATTCACGGTGAGTTCTGACCTGCGAGGACCTCCGTCTTGTTAAAGATGCTGTCTTCACTGGCGTGGGACATGAGGACGTTGGACGGCTCCGCCTCCTCCTCCTTGGTCACTTGGATTTCGTTGCGGTTCTGGACCAGGTCCACCAGGTCCACGGTTGGCCGCACCGGGCGCTCCACCTCTGGGATCTTGTTGTCGTTGACTTCAGGCTGAAGGACGAAGACACGGATTTAAAAACCAAAGTCTGAAGCTTCAGCAACATCACACCCAATTTAAATAAAATATACAATATCGTTTAAAAAAGCAGCATAAACTACTATTTCGAAGTTTCTCACCTTAACTGACGGCTTTGAGTCTCTAACAGGCGACACGGTTGTTTCTGTGGAAAGAAGCAGATTCTTCATTTAATCTTTTTATATCATTGATATCAGAATTAGCTCCAGAATTACAAGATAAACATGCTTTTAAAATGTATTCGTAAACAAACCTCCGTCACCGGATCCGGATAACTCGTAGTCCTCGTCTTCGTCCTCATCGTCGTACATCGGGTCGGAGTAGTAGTCTTCGTCATCGTCCGTGAAGCCGAAGTCGGACCCGTTGACAGAGTCTCCCGATGACTCCAGGTGTTCATGGCGCGTCGTCATGTCGACCGTCTGCGTGGTCTTCATGGGCATCCACGTCTCCGTCTCCCTCACCTGCTGGGACACCAGAGACAGAGGGGGAGGAGTCAGAGAGGTTTACAACACGACGTCAGAGGGAGAGGAGTCAGAGAGGTTCACAACACGACGTCAGAGGGGGAGGAGTCAGAGAGGTTCACAACACGACATCAGAGGGGGAGGAGTCAGAGAGGTTTACAACACGACGTCAGAGGGGGAGGAGTCAGAGAGGTTTACAACACGACGTCAGAGGGGGAGGAGTCAGAGAGGTTTACAACACGACGTCAGAGGGGGAGGAGTCAGAGAGGTTTACAACACGACGTCAGAGGGGGAGGAGTCAGAGAGGTTTACAACACGACGTCAGAGGGGGAGGAGTCAGAGAGGTTTACAACACGACGTCAGAGGGGGAGGAGTCAGAGAGGTTTACAACACGACGTCAGAGGGGGAGGAGTCAGAGAGGTTTACAACACGACGTCAGAGGGGGAGGAGTCAGAGAGGTTTACAACACGACGTCAGAGGGAGAGGAGTCAGAGAGGTTTACAACACGACGTCAGAGGGGGAGGAGTCAGAGAGGTTTACAACACGACGTCAGAGGGGGAGGAGTCAGAGAGGTTTACAACACGACGTCAGAGGGGGAGGAGTCAGAGAGGTAAATATTTCTCTACCACGACATCTTTAGACCAAACGATTAGTAAAATAGTTGGCGGACACAATAATGTAAAATAATGAGCTAGTTGCCGCCCCGATACGGAGATAGGAGATACGGAGACTTCCCTCAGCAGCCTCTACATCACTCTGAAGATTAACATAATGAAGACTCAACCTCTAATCACGTTAGCACACCTCCTGTGAGGACCATTTGCTGAGTAAGCAGATTAACACACACACACACACACACACACACACACACACACACACACACACACACACACACACACTTTACTGAGATTCCGTTTGGTTTCTTTGTTTTTACGTTCTCTCTTTATTCTCTTTCTAAAGAAACTCTTTGTTCACACAATTACATGTTGAGGTCAGTTTGGTGACGCTTGTATTCGTACACGACCGTTTAACCATGAGGCTACTTTTAACAGTTTCTATCGTTTAATCTCAGTCAAACTGTTTCATGTACTTCTAACTCTTCACTGCGTTCACCAACAGTCATCATAATATGATGACATACATATGTGTGTGTCTAATCCCGAGCCTGAACACGGAGCCTCCAGGCTCTTCATTTCCTTCCTCTGGAGTCGGCTGAGTCACATTCATACGACTCAGTCGTCCAGATGATGATGTGGATCCACCGGAGTCGGTTTATTAAACCGTGTACGCGAGTCACTCATTCAGACGATGTTTGCGACTTCATGCCATGAGGCACGTTGTACTCAGAGTACTACTTTGTTCAGGACAAGCAGGTTTAAAAAGAACTTCACCGTCCTGATGAAGCAGCTGAGCTGAGCCCGAGTTACACAACCAACGTTCTTGGATGAAACGATGGAACCTCCAACAGAGTTAATTAGTTAAAACTTTTAAATCACCAGACATCTTTAAGTGCCTTTCACTTGTTGGATGAAAAAAAGTACCATTTTGCCTTCAAGAGTTTCCCTGATCAGAGAAACAAAGAGAAGTGAGGGTCCTGAAGGGTCCACATCCTCCTGGTCCCCCCCCCCCCGACCGTTAAACGTGGACATGCATTCGTGTCCCGGAGAGAAGAAGCACGACGACACAACACAACCTCCACCGACTGCTTTGTGTGGCTCTACAAACGACCAGCAGACTGTCTAACAGGACCTGTCCCAACAGGCCTGGTGTCCTCAGAAAGACAGCAGGAAGGAGAGGATCAGGACACGAAGGCAGCCGCCGAATCGCTCGCGATGCACACACACACACACACACACACACACACACACACTTCACTATATTCTTCCAGGAAAGCAAAGCCAGGCTGGGATTCAGGCCAAGTTCTAGTCTGCATGAACAAAAACAAGCTCAATGTTCCTAAAACCCAAGAAGGTATTCAGGAGCACAGCGAGCAGAGGAGGAAACAGGAAGTCTCAGTGAGCCAGGAGACGGACTTAAAACCCTGACGTACAAACTTCAGTGTGCCCGTTGCACCAACGAGCATCTAAAGCAGCCGACTGAGGAAGAGGAGGGACACGAGAGACTCGTTAAACACATTCAGCCGTGGCTGCTGCTAGTTATACATTTCATAAGACTGTATGAAATCTGTTTTATGGTCCAGGACAATGAAAGAACAACGAGCTGTTCTTCAACATAAATGTCTGAGGATCCCTTCAACGCTACCACATAGTATTCATTGGATGTGTAACCAAACACTTTCACTATCCCTGAACAACACACTTCATGTACTGCACACACCTCATGTACTGTACGAGCACAACACATCCGGATGATGTCGATGCTTTTAACTAAAGACTTCCAGGAAGTGGAGTCGTTACCATGGAGCCGCTGTAGTGAGGAGAAAGCTAAAGTCCGTCCATCGGGGTCTGAACGGCCTCCGGTCAGCGGTGACTCGCAGTATTCTGCCTGACGAGCAGAGCAGCCACAGCGAACGGGTTCGATGAGAGAACCGGTGAGTTTGTGACGAGCTCCACGTTGAGCCTTTAATGAGTCTTCTACCACAAACACGCAGCGACAGCAGAGCTCACCGCTCTGCAGGAAGATATCAGCTTCACAACTCAAGAAAAGTCGTACTGACTTCATCTTCAGACTGGTGGCGGCGTACAGACTTTGAGGCGTCAAGTTCAGATGAACCTTCACTACAGAGCTCACGTGAGCTCCACATCGGACCAAACTAACAGGTCAACAGAAGCACGTCTGTGAATATGCTCTACTGTGACCAACAGATCATATTTAATATGGAAATCAATACGCAAAATATGAACGCTGGCCGAGACATTTCTGACCGCAAAGCATTTCCCATTTCCCTTCAAAAGAAGACTCTAGCTCATCACTCATCACTAGCGCTGCAGCCAACGATGATCTATTCACCATCGATCCATCTTCCTGTAGAGCAGCACGCTCACATACAATACAGCGGTCAATACACAGAAGTATCACAAATGTGAGTTTGTTTCAGTTGATGGAAGTTGTAATTTGTCGACTCTTTGTTCTTATGTTTGGAGGAAGTGTTCAGACTACACTTAGAATAAAAAGCCTGGTTTCCCATCGAGCTGCACACTTCACTCCTCAGCCCGTCCTCTCAGCGCGGAGGTCTTAAACTTCACAGGTTTCCAGATCGTCCACATTCACGAAAGAACACCCGGCCTTCTGGGTCCGTGCCTTCCATTGATACAGAACAATGGCGGCGGACTCCTCGAGAGCGTATCAATGACCACGGTAACCGCGGATAAGCCTCCAGCAGCCTCCCTTCATTACAGGAACGAACACACACACACACACACACACACACAGAAAAGAAACACCAGCACGCAGGAAGGTGCTTCCTTATTCTTTGTGACGTCCAACGTCTCTTGACCTTTTCAAGAGACGACAATTATTGTTGTTATCGAACCTTTTCTCTCAGGAGACACTCGGCGGCCATTTTGTGCCCTGATTTAACCTCAGGTGGCAAAATAAACTAAAATGGAAGATATGGTTTGAACTCTTAATCTCCCTTCCCTCCTTCCTTCCTTGTCCACTCTCTTCCCTTCCCCTGAAACCGCTGATTGAATATTTCCATTATCAGCCTCGTTTAATCCTCTGATCACCACCATGAACTCTCCCTTCACTGCAACACACACACCTGACAGCCGAGCTCCAGAGTCCTTCTGCAGCGCCGGCGGTCCATCTAGAGCAGCGTGTCCACCGACCAGCTCCATGCGAGACTCTCAGCCGGTCCATCACCTCTGAGCTACGAGACGGACGAGTCCACCGGCTGTTCCGTCTTCATCACGAAGACAGACGTCGCTCAGCTGACCGCTCAGATAACACTTGATTGATTGTTGATTCAGGCTCTGCTGATAAGACTGATTGAGTTGTGATGAGGGAGCGTCCCCGGTGTTATCGTAACGCCCTTTATTGCTCACCCCCCCACACACACACACACACACACACACACACACACACACACAGAGTGATGGATGAATAAGCCTGACTGCCTGCGGTGAGTCGAGCTCTCACATAAAGAGCCGGGTCTCATGTCTTCCGCTCCCTCGGGCCGGCGTATCGCTGCCTCGGATCAAAGACATCGAGCTGCTGAGTTATTATCACCAAGCTCAGATCGGCTTCAGGCTTTAAAAATGGCAGGAAGTCATAAGAGGGAAAACAGGAAGTATCCATCAAAGACAAATCAAGTCAGCGTGTAATAAAAGCCGGCATCACGCCCTGTAGACTCATCTGTACGGGAGGACGTCCTTTCTGTGAGCGGGACGTCACTCACAGAGCCGAGAGGAGACGCCGAACATCGACCCGTTCATCACATCTGTAGCTCATGAAACCAGAACGCAACGCTCAACTTAGATCACGAAGAAGGCCTTCACAACTCCTGAGAAAGATGGCGGACATGAAGCATGAACAGGTTCATTAAAGTACAGCTAAACGCTCACACAGTGACTGAGTTCTGTTCTCGTGGTGGTTAATATTCAACACATCATGAATGAATAGCAGAGACGGAACAATGATAGAAATATAAAACCCAGTTAGTGATTAACCTGCTGAGGTAACGTTTTGTCATCTCTGGAGTCAGGCTAGTGGTTTCCCTTAGTTTCAAGTCTCTATGCTAAGCTAACCCAACGCTTTATATTTAACGCGCAGACTTGACTCAACAGCATCGATCGTCTAACTCTCGGCAGGAAAAGCAAATAAGACACATTTCCCATGATGCCCCTCTCTCACTAAAACGTATGAAGCATGTTTAAATGACCTCAATGAGATTCTACAGCCGGAATAAAGACGGTGGGTCAGAACCACTCCTTTCATTCTCACCTTCACAATAAAAGCCACACACACACACACACACACACACACACACACACACACACACACACACACACACACACACACACACACACACACACACACACACACACACACACACACACACACACACACACACACACACACACACACACACACACACACACACACACACACACACACACACACACACAGAGAAGGAAGGAGGTCTGAATGAGGGAAAGCCCACATACCACCCAAAGGCACTCTGGTCTGTGTGTGTGTGTGTGTGTGTGCGTGCGTACTGTAAAATACATTCGAGACGTCTGACAGAAACCACTTAGTCGTGTTCGCTGGAAGTACATTTCCAGAAAACCAGCAGAAAGAGTCTTTACCACAGAAGAGCTGAGAGAAGAAATCCCCACGAGAGAATAAATGAATACTGTTGACGCTTCCAGGTGGTGGAGACATAAACTTCATAGACTTCTGAGACACCAAACCGACCGTAGAGCAATCTTTAAAGAACTATTCTCATCATCATCATCATCATTAACTTGCTTCTTTTAACCAACCGTCCACAAGCTGAAGAACACAGCAAACCCTCACATTTGACAAGTTGTAACCAGAGAACATTTGGCCATTTTATTTTAAATATTACTGAAATAATAACTGTAGATTGACTTATTGATTATTGCAGCTTCATGATGTACTGATATAGATGAGAACGTGTAGCCGGTCGGACTGTTTAAAGCCTTTAATGTGTAAATAACTTCTCAGTGTCCTGAAGACATCACGAAAATATTGTCACGTTACAGAGAAACGATTCATCAATGAATGTTTTGGTCCTGAAACAGATGTTCTCAGGTGGTCGCGCTAACAAACACTCGTACCCTTAATATTAATAATTACATAATTCGATCACGAAACATGAAAACTGATCTTTCATTCACTTTATCAGAAACGTTATCTTCAACCATCTTCAGATTATTGATAAATGATCTCAAACATGTGATGTTCTAGCTTCTTCTTTCAGATACGAGAAGAAGAAGAATGAAGCGTCATTGTGATCACAGCTAACCGATCATGGAAACACCGGTTAGTTGCAGCATTTTAGACTTGTGTGGTGCTGTAAAATAAAGATCACGATTAAAACACCCGGCTCCAACAACAAAAGCGTCTAAAGAACCCGGTTGGAGGAGCAGGATTTAGAAGAAGAGGGTTTACGGTCGACTTCTGTCCTGATGTATTCATGTAGTCCTCTTTGGTCTGTGGCGGTTGAGAGGAGGCGGAGGAGGAACCGGGTTCTCCTCTGTGAGCCAACATTCCTCGACCCCAAAAGGGATTTTATAGACCAGCGGTCAGCAACGCAGGAACCATTATTACATGCTAGAGACACTATTTATCATGCTGCCTCCTTTTCACCTCACGGGCTTTCAGTGCACAACAGAAGCTCGTCTCATTCTCGTGCAAATGATTCGAGGCTGAATGCAAAACCAGCGACATTCCAACAAGATCTAACAAACGGACTGCAGAGGCAACACGCGGAGGTTTGGTGGTGCAACGCGGATTAACTCAGAGCTTTAGAACCCGACTAACCAACCAGAGCAGACGTCACAGGAACATCTGGTAGAATGAGGCGCTTCAACGCTGATGATGGGAGAGAAAACAACTCAAAAGACTTTGAGAGGTTTATTTAAAGACAAACAGTTGCTGTACTTTCCTATCGTTCACCTTCAATAGTCACGGAGGACTCGTGGTGACTCGTGCTCCCAAACATGAGCCGGACACACTGAAGTCAATGAGCAGAATATGAAGAACCGGATGCGTTTGGCTCGGACTATCTCAGACAAACTGTGTACTCTGTGTAGTCTCTCGACGGCCACTTGATAAGACGGAACACATTCCAATCGTGCCAAAGAGTTTGTTTCTTCTTTTGTCCGGTAGCAGAACATTGTTATCGATTAGCTGGGAACGCCAAACCCACATACCAATAATGACCTCAGTGGGTAGAGAAGAAGAAAAGGCTGCGAGGAGGGAGGGACTGTCATAGCTCAGAGGATAAGTGTCCATCAAAGGAAAGGAGAAAGAAAAGCGGCCGACTTAAGAGAGACAATTGATCAGAGAGAGAAGAGACTAAAGAAACAGAAACACCGAGAAATAAAACAGCTCGTCTTGGTGGGAAAGTGGGTGTATCCAGACCAGACCGGACCAGGATAGAGGACGAGAGGGCCCCATGGTCCTATTGAGATCCCCCAAGTGTGCAAAACCCCCAAGAGGGCCGGTCAAGGTCCCCAAGGGTCACATTCCAGAGTGGAAATCAAAAAAAGTGAAGATGTGTGTGTGTGTGTGTGTGTGTGTGTGTGTGTGTGTGTGTGTGTGTGTGTGTGAGAGAGAGACAACAAGATGAGGCAGAGTGAGCCAGCAGAAGCTCCGAGGCTTTGAGGAATGTGAACGGGTTGTAAAGGAGGAGGAGCCTGAAGTTCAGCTCTTCTTCTAGTCACCACTTCACACCATGTGTACCGACCAACTGGGCTAACTGTGTGTGTGTGTGTGTGTGTGTGTGTGTGTGTGTGTGTGTGTGTGTGTGTGTGTGTGTGTGTGTGTGTACACCACATGAAAAAAAGACTCAAAACACAACGCTACTGACCGAACACCTTCTTTATATTTATTTTATCTTCAGATAAATCTGATTTATACATAATCACCTCCGTTATTCTAACAGCAGGTCATGAATAGTTCATGATGGAGACGGAGGAATAAAGGTGTCAATGATAAACAGCACAGTCTGACTACTTGCACATCATAGGCCAGAGTCCACACGAACAATTCAGAATATCCCATCCTGATTTGAACAGTATAAATATTACAGCGCGTGACTCTGAAGAGTCAGAAATCTAACATTTGCAATCGTCTCCAGCTCAGCGACTCACTCAGCGCTCTAATTATTCCGTTCGGTCCGGACATCCAGTGAAAGAGGAGCCGTCCGATACAAAATAACACCAACATATCAATATAAAGGCCCCATGTCGCCTGTAAGCGTTACTTTAAAGCACACATGGAGGACTGGCATGTCTGTACTTTGTACATATTCTTTTGCACAACTCTTATCCTCATCATTCAAATATTTTATAGCATATAGTTTTCTATGTAATATTTCTTACTTTTTCCACTCATTTATATTACCATGTTCATTGTTATGCACCAAAACCCCCAAAGAATGAATTCCGTGACTATGAAAAACCCTACTTGGCAATATTCTGATGATTCAACATGCTGGAAAAATAATAACCCAATTCTGAATTTCTTCAACAACAACAACAACAACAACAACACATGGACATTTACAGTCCGCACCTTGACCTACATTCTGTGAATAGATAAATATAAAACACATCATTTTAGACCTTTTCTGTCTAACTGATGGAAAAGACCAGCCCCCAAAATGTCCCAGTGATTGGCCAATCAGAAGGAAGGAAAAGTGACCCCCCTCTCTCCTCCACATCCGGGTCCTCCTGGACAACCACCGCACGCACTCAATGAGCTCCAGCCGTTAAAGCTAGTTAGCTAACAACAGCGTCCAACGACCCGAAGCCAACAACAAACGTGTACAAACAAAAGACGTTCCTTCAAACGGTTAACGTTACTTACCGACTCGGAGAGAACGGAGGCAGATAACATCAACACGAGGCAGATGTTCAGCATGGTTGTCCTTTTAGGTAACGTAAAGAAAAACAACAACAAACAAACAAAAACGTCGTAAAACGGGTTTAAAACCAGTTTCTTTCGGCAGGAGTTGTGTTTGTTGTGTCCCAGTATAGTCCAACAAAAGTACAAGTTGTCTAGAAATGGTCCTTTTATCAGCTGTGTCGTCTTCTTCTCTTGTCTCTTGTCTCTCCTTCTTCTTCTTCTTCTTTTTTTAAACTGGCTGCTCCGCGGTTTGCTCCGCTCTATTATATTTCCGACGCCCCGACTCTCGTCCAATCAGCGTCGACCTTGTGACGTTACGCTCTCCCTACCTCTCCCCATGATTTACGGGAAATCCGTCACATGCAACAGGTTGGCCCCGCCCCCCCTGCAACAGACGCACAAATCAAGTTACCCGGATGTAGCCACAAGAAAAAAAAAACAGAACATAAAAGCATAAACTGGTTTCCGGAAGTTACATTTATGATATATTCGTATTTAAAAAATATATTTAGCCATTTCAGAATAATAACGATGCTTTCACTGGATTATGTTTAATCAATGTAAGACAGTAATGTTGCAGCTGCTAAATATCAAGTTAATAGTTAACTACTTTACATGCTGCAGGGTAACCTAATCCATAATAACATCACATACTTTATCAATTTATTTATGTTTTGCAACTACATCAGCAAAGTAAATAAAGCACATATCTTGGACTATTATGTCTTTACATTGTACATATTCTTTAACTGTAAACTTTTGCACAACTCTGCACAGCTTTATCACTTTAGAAACAGATAGAATGTTCTACATATTCCTGTGATTTCTTTTACTTTTACAGAACTTATTTTTTTCTCTTCTTGCTTTTATTATGTTCATTGTTCTCAATGTTGAAAAATAAATACACGTTATGGAGTAAAAAGAACGCTATAGGTTCACAATGGAGTCGAAGTAAAGTATAGCATCGTAAAGTACCTCGAAAGTGTTAGCACACATATTTATATTTTATATATATATATGTATATATATATATATATATATATATATATTTTAATGTTTTGTTTTTTTTCTTGGTTTTTTTTTCTAAAACTTTTTCACTTTTTTCTGCCTATATATATATATATATATATATATATATATATATATATATATATATATATATATATATATATATATATATATATATATATATATATATATAGGCAGAAAAAGTCTTCAGTTGAACGAACATCTGCTTGTCTTCATTGATTACTTGATGGGCTAATAATGGGGCCAGTTGCCACATGTTGTGATCTTGTCTCCCGCGGTGTGTGGCGACATTCCAGAGTTGATTAAGTTAAAGTTGATTGTTTTCCCTCCACAGGAGCATCAAGTTAAATAAGTTAAATTAGTTAAATGAGTTAAATACGTTAAATACGTTAAATAAGTTAAATGAGTTAAATGAGTTAAATAAGTTAAATACGTTAAATACGTTAAATGCGGGTTGACAGCGTTGTCCCTGTCACACAGGACTTTAATAACATGTCTATAACTGAAGGCATCGCCTGCATGTGAACATCGTTATAATCCACGTTACGCTTGTCAGGTGACGGATTGTGTGAAAGGAGAAGCTGGACGTCTGCGGGCTTTTTGTGCGCTTCAT
>CM051691.1:30563731-30626231 GCA_028022725.1 Lycodopsis pacificus
ACAACACTGCTGCTTCAACCTGCTGACGCTCCACACACTGAATGTGAGTTTGACTAAAAACAGTGAAGCTAGTAGAGGAGGGAGGGGAGCCATGACTGATGGACTTTCTGTGTTTCCAGCTTCACTCACAGACTAAATGGCTTCCAGATCAGAGGAGGATCTCTGCTGTCCGGTCTGTCATGAAGTCTTCAGAGATCCTGTTCTTCTGTCATGTAGCCACAGCTTCTGTAAAGACTGTCTGAAGAGCTGGTGGAGAGAGAAACCAACTCAGGAGTGTCCAGTTTGTAAGAGAAGATCTTCAATGGATCCACCTCTTAACCTGGCGTTAAAGAACCTGTGTGAGTCCTTCTTACTGGAGAGAGATCAGAGAGCTTCAGAGCCTCTCTGCAGTCTGCACTCTGAGAAACTCAAACTCTTCTGTCTGGACCATCAGCAGCCAGTGTGTCTCGTCTGCAGAGATTCAGAGAAACACAGCGACCACAGATTCAGACCCATCGATGAAGCTGCTCCACAACACAAGAAGAACCTTCAGGAAACTCTGGAGCCCTTAAAGGAGAAGTTAAAGGTTTATGAAGAAGTTAAAGTGAAGTCTGATCAAACAGCAGAACACGTGAAGGTCCAGGCCCGACGCACAGAGAGGCAGATTAAGGAGCAGTTTAAGAAGCTTCACCAGTTTCTAGAGGAGGAAGAGGAGGCCAGGATGGCTGCACTGAGGGAGGAAGAGGAGCAGAAGAGTCAGATGATGAAGGAGAAGATGGAGGCTCTGAGCAGAGAGATAGCAGCTCTTTCAGACACAGTCAGAGCCACAGAGGACGAGCTGAGAGCTGAAGACGTCTCATTCCTCAACAACTACAAGGCTGCAGTGGAAAGAGTCCAGCAGCGCCCCCTGCTGGAGGATCCACAGCTGCTCTCAGGAGCTCTGATAGACGAGGCCAAACACCTGGGCAACCTGGCCTTCAACATCTGGAACAAGATGAAGGACATGGTCTCCTACACTCCTGTGATTCTGGACCCAAACACTGCTCATCCAAGACTCATCCTGTCTGAAGATCTGACCAGTGTGAGACGAGGAGGAGAGGAACAGCAGCTTCCTGATAATCCAGAGAGGATTGATTATTACTTCTCTGTTCTGGGCTCTGAGGGATTTAAGTCAGGGACTCACAGCTGGGATGTCGAGGTAGGAGACAGTACAGCCTGGTTACTGGGTGTGTCAGCAGAGTCTGTCCAGAGGAAGGGAGGCATACGGTCTGGATTATGGAGAATACGGTTCTATGAAGATAAATACTCAGCACGGTCACCATCAGGTCTAGACACTGTTCTCTTCGTGCAGAAGAAGCTCCAGAGGATCAGAGTGAATCTGGACTGGAACAGAGGAAAGCTGTCGTTCTCTGATCCTGATACTAACACACACATACACACCTTCACACACACTTTCACTGAGAGGATGTTTCCATTCATTAGCACTTATGATAAAGTGAATATATCACCAATGAAGGTGTGTGTGACGGTGGAACAGAGCAGTTAGAGATAAAGATCATAAATATATTCATGATGTTGATGTTTTAAAGCCTTAAAGCTGCACCTGTCCTCCTGATGTCTCATTCTTCTAAATATATCTTTATTATTTCAGTTATTGTTGTATTATTGTTGTTGTTGTTCTTTAGTTTGACAGTCAGCTGTTTGTTTCTGTTCTCCACCTTTTCAAAGTCAGCAACAAACAGTGAATATAATTTGACATCAAGACAAACCAGCTGATTCAAATCTACTTCAAGATTATTACAAACTCTTGATTGAACCGGAACTATCAGTAGGTGTCCATCATCAGGAAGTCATGGACACTCTGCAGCCAATCAGAATCGAGTATTCACCACGATGTGAATTGTTTTATTGTAATATGATTATTGATGCATGAATGAAGCTCATTTGAATTACTTTATATATTGATGGCAGCTGGTGAATGAAACATTTCTCCAACTCAAACTAAATGTTGTTGAAAGAGAACGCTTGTGTTGAAGGAGATCAGCTGATGGTAAGATGGGTTCTCACTTTGCATCTTGTGTTTAAGAAGTGCAGCAGGACGACTGTGGCAGCGACGACCAGCAGTCTTGAGACGCAAACTCATTTTAATGACACGTCTCTGCCTGTAGATGGCGCTCCACTCTTACATTCACAGCTGCATGTACATTATGTATATATATTATACATGAAGACGCAGATAGAATCACGTGGTGCCACATCAGTAGAGTTGCATTTGTAGATAATCTAATCTTATAAAACATAGAAGTGTTTGTGTTTAATTAAGTTGTGTACTTCATCATATACAGGCATTTAACTCGTACTACTAGTAGCAACACCACAGCGTGTCATTATTCTGATGCAAGTACAACTCGTGCATTTACAGAGTACAAAGGTTTTGCCTCCAAAACGTGTGAAAGTACGATTGTTGATAAAGGTTCTCATTGTTCATCGTTTTCACTTTCTGATCCATTAAACACGCGAGCAGATGCACTCAGTGTCGGCGTCTCTTCTTTCAGTCTGTCGTAACGTTGCAGGTCTGAAACCTGCCCAACAGTCAACCTCCGTTCACATTTGATCAAATATGCTGCAAATATACAAGCTGGACTCATACGTCAGCCTGATGGTTTGCAGGTTGCATGCTAGTGCTGCTCATCCACACACCAGTACTCGTAGTACTTTCAGAAGTAGAAGTACTCAAGCAGCATCATTGCTGCCATGTGTTACCTGCAGCAGCCATAATATGAGCAGTACCAGGAGTAGTACCAGTAGTAGTAGTAGTAGTAGTAGTAGTAGTAGTAGTAGTAGCAGTAGTAGCAGTAGTAGTAGTAGTAGTACCAGTAGTAGTAGTAGTAGTAGTAGTAGTAGCAGTAGTAGTACCAGTAGTAGTAGTAGTAGTAGTAGTACCAGTAGTAGTAGTAGTCATAGTAGTAGTACCAGTAGTAGTAGTAGTAGTAGTACCAGTAGTAGTAGTAGTAGTAGTAGTAGTAGTAGTAGTTGTACCAGTAGTAGTAGTAGTAGTAGAAGTAGTAGTGGTAGTAGTTGTACCAGTAGTACCAGTAGTAGTAGTAGTAGTAGTAGTAGTACCAGTAGTAGTAGTAGTAGTAGTAGTAGTAGTTGTACCAGTAGTAGTAGTAGTACCAGTAGTAGTAGAAGTAGTAGTAGTAGTAGTACCAGTAGTAGTAGTAGTAGTAGTACCAGTAGTAGTCGTAGTAGTAGTAGTAATAGTAGTAGTAGTACCAGTAGTAGTAGTAGTACCAGTAGTAGTAGCAGTAGTAGTAGTAGTAGTACCAGTAGTAGTAGTAGCAGTAGTAGTAGTAGTAGTACCAGTAGTAGTAGTAGTAGTAGTAGTAGTAGTAGTAGCAGTAGTAGTAGTAGTAGTAGTAGTAGTAGTAGTACCAGTAGTAGTAGTGGTAGTAGTACCAGTACCAGTAATAGTAGTAGTACCAGTAGTAGTACCAGTAGTAGTAGTAGTACCAGTACCAGTAATAGTAGTAGTACCAGTAGTAGTACCAGTAGTAGTAGTAGTACCAGTAGTGGTAGTAGTACCAGTAGTACCAGTAGTAGTAGTACCAGTAGTAGTAGTAGTACCAGTACCAGTAATAGTAGTAGTACCAGTAGTAGTACCAGTAGTAGTAGTAGTACCAGTAGTGGTAGTAGTACCAGTAGTACCAGTAGTAGTAGTACCAGTAGTAGTAGTAGTAGTACCAGCAGTAGTGGTAGTAGTACCAGTAGTAGTAGTAGTACCAGTAGTAGTAGTAGCAGTAGCAGTAGTAGTACCAGTTGTAGTAGTAGCAGTAGTAGTAGTAGTAGTAGCAGTAGTAGTAGTAGTAGTACCAGTAGTAGTAATAGCAGTAGTAGTAGTAGCAGTAGTAGTACCAGCAGTAGTAGTAGCAGTAGTAGTAGTAGTAGTACCAGTAGTAGTAGTAGCAGTAGTAGTAGTAGTAGCAGTAGTAGTACCAGTAGTAGTAGTAGCAGTAGTAGTAGTAGTAGCAGTAGTAGTAGTAGTAGTACCAGTAGTAGTAGCAGTAGTAGTAGTAGCAGTAGTAGTACCAGTAGTAGTAGTAGCAGTAGTAGTAGTAGTAGTAGCAGTAGTAGTACCAGTAGTAGTAGTAGCAGTAGTAGTAGTAGTAGTAGTAGTAGTACCAGTAGTAGTAGTAGCAGTAGTAGTAGTAGTAGTACCAGTAGTAGTAGTAGTAGTAGTACTACACCGGCATTAAAGCAGTAGGATTAGTAGCTTTACGTTAACCGTACGTAAATGTAAACGTAAAAGTACAACAACAGTTTATTAATAAAATGATGCAGTTACTTAGTTTACTGAAGATAAGATCAAACTTTATTAATCCTGAAGGAAAGTCATTAAAGATTACAACAGACAATAAGAGCACAAGAATAGAATGAAAATGATTTCGTATAAAAACAATGTGTACTGACACCTTGAGAAACTAGAAGACAACAGCACTAACAGAGAGGTCGATACATCAAGTAGAAAAGTTAAATCAAAGGAGAAAAACAACGGTTGGATACGAGAGTAAAGCTGTAACGTGTGTAAGAAGTGACACCAGAGTCGAGGTAGTAACTAGCTCTTAATTAACAGTCCAACAATTCACCGCCTCACGTCTGAACCCTGGAGACTCGTTCAACAACAGCACATCTGCAGCCAGACCCGAGAGCCAACACACGCAGCCCAGACGTCCACCGCAGCCAGTCCTGCGTAACTTAACCCCCGAAGTTCAGCCAGAACAGATCCACCACCATCTACCCCCCTCCCCCGGCCGGCTACAGGTCAGAGCAGAAGAGGCTGTTTAGTGGCGGATGAAAGGCCGGCCTCCACGGCCTCCACGGCCTCCACGGCCTCCCCGGCCTCTGCAGCGAGAGGCTGAGAGGAAATGAGCGTGAAGTGAACGTCACGTTGAAATCAAAGGCAGGAAGATGAATGAGAGACGTGGCTGGAAATCAGCTGGACCGGGAGCGAGAAGGACATCAATGGATGGAGGGAGGAGTAATTATTAGTGAGTGTCATCAGCAGTAAGGCATGTTCACACACAATCTCTTCTCTGTTGGGCCGTGCCAGAGCCAACCCCCCCCCCCCCCCCCCCCCCCCCGGTTTATTTGACCATCTGAAGTCTTCACAGTTAATACCTGTATATTTCCAGCATAATATTGTCTCTGGCAGAGATCGCCAGAAAATGTATCCCGTGAAAATAAACGGGGCGCATTGGCATGCCAGGTAACAGAAAGGCCGTGTGCTGACGGGGCAGATGGGGGGGGGGGGGGGGGGCAGACAGGTGAGGTGAAGAACAAGGATCAGGGTCCAGAAGAAGGAGTACGGATGACAAAGACACATACAGAAGAACAGAAGCTGTTTATTAGCCGCGCTGGCGTTGTAGCTCTTTAGCCTCGTTTACATTTGTTTCACGGATTTAAACAGAATTTCCGGAAAATCTGCAAATGAAAATGCATGTGTGAGTTCACTGGCTGACGGAGACAAACAGCTGGTGGAGGTAATTCTGCAGAAGGAGGTAAAGAGCTCAAATGATGGAGAACGTGGTGGAAATATGACATTTCTGTTTGTTCCATGTGTTTATGTGAGGAAGGTGACAGTCTCCTCATCGCGACACACACATCTGATATGTTCAGCTCTTCTTACGTCATCGTTTAATCATCGAGTCTCGTTCCATTGCACTTCATTTTTTATCAGTAGTTTTCTGCCTTTTTTCGCGATATTTCCTGGAGACAGAAATTTGCATTTTGTTAACTTTGGACAGACTGGCTGTTTGCCCCTGCTTACAGTCTTTATGCTAAGCTAAGCTAACCCGCTGCAGGTGGGGTAGCTTCGTACAGTAAAGGTTGAGTGCTCGTCATCTCGCTGAAAGAAAACGGATGTGTAAATCCCCCCGAAAATTGGTCAAACAACTCCTCTAAACGACAACCTCGGCCTTCTGTACTCCGGCAGAAAGTAGCGGCGTGCTTCAGTGAGCTGCCCTCACTGAAGCACTGAGAAAGCACAGAAGCACCTGCACCCACGCTGCACCCACGCTGCACCCACCTGCACCCACGCTGCACTCACGCTGCACCCACGCTGCACCCACGCTGCACTCACGCTGCACCCACGCTGCACCCACGCTGCACCCACGCTGCACCCACGCTGCACCCACGCTGCACTCACGCTGCACCCACGCTGCACCCACGCTGCACCCACGCTGCACCCACGCTGCACCCACGCTGCACCCACGCTGCACTCACGCTGCACCCACGCTGCACCCACGCTGCACTCACGCTGCACCCACCCTGCACCCACGCTGCACTCACCTGCACCCACGCTGCACCCACGCTGCACTCACGCTGCACTCACGCTGCACCCACGCTGCACTCACGCTGCACCCACCCTGCACCCACGCTGCACTCACGCTGCACCCACCCTGCACCCACGCTGCACCCACGCTGCACCCACGCTGCACCCACGCTGCACCCACGCTGCACTCACGCTGCACTCACGCTGCACCCACGCTGCACTCACGCTGCACCCACCCTGCACCCACGCTGCACTCACCTGCACCCACGCTGCACCCACGCTGCACTCACGCTGCACTCACGCTGCACCCACGCTGCACTCACGCTGCACCCACGCTGCACCCACCTGCACTCACCTGCACCCGCGCTGCACTCACGCTGCACCCACGCTGCACTCACCTGCACCCACGCTGCACTCACGCTGCACTCACCTGCACCCACGCTGCACTCACGCTGCCATTCTTCCTCATCGTGTTACCGAGCTCCGCCGCCTGCAGCCGGTTCCACATCCACTCATTTCCACCGTGCGTCAAAGGAAGAGGAAGGGGAGGCCATGGAAGGTGATAGGCTACAATCATCACCACCGCCATCATCATCATCATCATCATCATCATCATCATCATCGTAAAACACACACACACACACACACACACACACACACACACACACACACACACACACACTGTTTATCAGGAGCCAGAGGGGTTTCCCCCTCTCCCCCGGGCTGGCAGGCTTCAGGGAGGAGGAGAGCTGAAAGTCAACATTTCCAGGGTGAAGCTAAATGACGGAGCTGCAGCCGCTCAAACCACAAGCACGTTAAGCAAACACCTGTGGCTCAGGTGGGAAAGCAAGGCCTCTCTGGCCGAGAGAAGGAGCTCTTTCTCTCAGGATCAAGCCTCTCAGCACACGGCCACTCGACACTCCGGCGGCTTTACGACTGAAAGCCGTAATTTGAATGCAGAATGTCGGGACAGTCTTTCCACCCTCTGATGTCTCAACAGGAACTGAAACAAAGTGGAAAGAATCGACAGAAATGCAGCTATATTTACAAAGAACGTGTTCAGCACCAATGAAGTATTTTAAGGGAGTGTGCACTTTTCCTCCGGCTTGAAACATGAATAATTCATCTGGAAACTGCCGACAATACATTCACGTACAAAATAAATTACATTTTCGGGGAATTTAGTCTTGGTTACGTTTGCTTTTGACGGATCACAGAAGTCGATGGACGTCCACGTGGGGAGGAGTCGCGATGATCGACGGGTCAAGTCTTTTGTTTTGTTTTCATTTCTGAGTCATTTTAAGTCAAACCGTGACGTGTTTCACTGAAACTATCCGAGTAGGTTTGTTGCCGAAACATAAAGAAGTATGTTTGTACTTTCTAGTTTTAGTTTTGTTTCCATTTACATTTTCAAAACTGTTTTGAATTGTAAGCGGAGAAAATGACGTTTCCCTTGAAATGTGCTTGAGGATGCAGTGTGGTTGTCTGGGAGCATCGCTTTAAGGAGACAGGGTTGGACATGTGTTGACATTCACGGTCCCCAGAGGATGAATCTGAATGTTTGTGTCGTCCCGTACTGGCACTCTACTGATGACTCAACCTTCATGGAGGCCTACAGGGACCGCCCACCCTCTGCACGGTGAACACCGTTCATTCGCTCCATTGACGTTTCAGGAAACCTTCTCTGAAGAGTTTGGAACCGAGCCGACCAACGACCAGATGAACCGTGACCATAAAACCTTTGATTCAGAAGTACAAGACGGTTGTTTGGTGAAGGAACTGCTCGTCCAATATACCGTCGCATTAGAACATTAACAACATGAGAACTACTTGTTGCCCTGGTGATGTCTTCACACTGAGACGCATCAAACATGTGAGGAGTTCTTGTTCATGCTGGTTTACAGTCAAATCACGTTTCTGTGTATTCATAATAAGACAAACTTAATATTTAGTTCAGCCTTGTTGACATCAGCGACTTGATGAATGTGTCTCCAAACATTATGAACATTATGTTCTTATTCATAAAAGCTTTATTCACAACTTTAGGCCAATTCATGAAACCTTGAAAAGACTTTCTATCTTGTAGCACAAAGAAAAATAACAAAATTAATTTGTGAATGTGAATTTGTTTGAAAGGAAAAAGTCTTTCGAGCTTCATATCCAGCGTTTCCTCAGTCTGATCAAGAGGTGATGGTAGTTCCTGACATCGTTCTGGATATAAAATGTCATCAAACATATTCTCTCTTTCTGCTTCTGCTGGTTTGCATTCGCTTTGAACTTTAAAATGTCTTAATATGAATCCATATAGTTTGTTTTATGATATCTTTTGCCATGTCAGCGACCAAATAACGTCGCTCTGACACACAACAACACACCAGTCAATCACAACGTAGATACAACGACCGACGCGTTCCTTCATGACAACAAGGCGCTGACGTGACGCCTTTGTTTCTCTCGCTGGGGGGTCACTGCGTGGGTCACCGCGTGGGTCACCGCGTCGGTCACCGCGTGGGTCACCGCGTGGGTCACCGCGTGGAGGTTAACGGTTCCCCGGCTCTCTTTTCCTGAGTCTCTGTGTCAGAGGAGCCTTGGCCCTGAACCGGAGTTGACTCATTCTCCACCTCCGATGAAGAAGCCAATGAACGGGCTCTCGCTGTGATCCGTGTCACATTGTTTGGCCTCACCTGCAACCTGCAACCTGCAACCTCCTCACCGCCGACTGGATGTTCCAGTTGTTCCACGAGGACGCCCTGGCTTATATCCGCCTGCAGGGGGCACTGGAAGAGCATCTGGTGCGAGCAGTGAATACAGCAGCACGCTCGCCGGCTCTGGGTTCAGTTTCAAGTCAATTACCAAGTCCCAGAATAACCCCACGAGACGGGGAGCAGAACTGCTGTCAGATCAGAGCGCAATGACGGGCTTTAAGAGCGCAATGACAGGCTTTAACAGCGCAGTGACGGACTTTAAGAGCTCAATGACGGGCTTTAAGAGCGTAATGACGGGCTTTAAGAGCTCAATGACGGGCTTTAACAGCGCAGTGACGGGCTTTAAGAGCGCAATGACGGGCTTTAAGAGCGCAATGACGGGCTTTAAGAGCGCAGTGACGGGCTTTAAGAGCGCAGTGACGGACTTTAACAGCGCAGTGACGGGCTTTAAGAGCGCAGTGACGGGCTTTAACAGCGCAGTGACGGGCTTTAAGAGCGCAGTGACGCGCTTTAACAGCGCAGTGACGGGCTTTAACAGCGCAGTGACGGGCTTTAAGAGCGCAGTGACGTGCTTTAAGAGCGCAGTGACGGGCTTTAAGAGCGCAGTGACGTGCTTTAAGAGCGCAGTGACGGGCTTTAAGAGCGCAGTGACGGGCTTTAAGAGCGCAGTGACGGGCTTTAAGAGCGCAGTGACGGGCTTTAAGAGCGCAGTGACGTGCTTTAAGAGCGCAGTGACGGGCTTTAAGAGCGCAGTGACGGGCTTTAACAGCGCAGTGACGGGCTTTAAGAGCGCAGTGACGGGCTTTAAGAGCGCAGTGACGGGCTTTAAGAGCGCAGTGACGGGCTTTAACAGCGCAGTGACGGGCTTTAACAGCGCAGTGACGGGCTTTAAGAGCGCAGTGACGGGCTTTAACAGCGCAGTGACGGGCTTTAAGAGCGCAGTGACGGGCTTTAACAGCGCAGTGACGGGCTTTAAGAGCGCAGTGACGGGCTTTAACAGCGCAGTGACGGGCTTTAACAGCGCAGTGACGGGCTTTAAGAGCGCAGTGACGGGCTTTAAGAGCGCAGTGACGGGCTTTAACAGCGCAGTGACGGGCTTTAAGAGCGCAGTGACGGGCTTTAAGAGCGCAGTGACGGGCTTTAACAGCGCAGTGACGGGCTTTAAGAGCGCAGTGACGGGCTTTAAGAGCGCAGTGACGGGCTTTAACAGCGCAGTGACGGGCTTTAAGAGCGCAGTGACGGGCTTTAAGAGCGCAGTGACGGGCTTTAACAGCGCAGTGACGGGCTTTAAGAGCGCAGTGACGGGCTTTAAGAGCGCAGTGACGGGCTTTAAGAGAGCAGTGACGGGCTTTAAGAGCGCAGTGACGGGCTTTAACAGCGCAGTGACGGGCTTTAAGAGCGCAGTGACGGGCTTTAAGAGCGCAGTGACGCGCTTTAAGAGCGCAGTGACGGGCTTTAAGAGCGCAGTGACGGACTTTAAGAGCGCAGTGACGGACTTTAAGAGCGCAGTGACGGGCTTTAAGAGCGCAGTGACGGACTTTAAGAGCGCAGTGACGCGCTTTAAGAGAGCAGTGACGGGCTTTAACAGCGCAGTGACGGGCTTTAACAGCGCAGTGACGGACTTTAAGAGCGCAGTGACGGGCTTTAACAGCGCAGTGACGGACTTTAAGAGCGCAGTGACGGGCTTTAAGAGCGCAGTGACGGACTTTAAGAGCGCAGTGACGGGCTTTAAGAGCGCAGTGACGGGCTTTAAGAGCGCAGTGACGGGCTTTAAGAGCGCAGTGACGCGCTTTAAGAGCGCAGTGACGGGCTTTAAGAGCGCAGTGACGGGCTTTAAGAGCGCAGTGACGGGCTTTAAGAGCGCTGCAGTGAGAAGAACGACGAGTCATTTCCAAGAAGTGTTGCGCTCAGCGTGTGTTCAATAACTGGTGAAAAACTGTGACAAGAACAGAAATAAACAGTGAAAACAGAGAGAGAACACAAGAACGCAGAGGCGGAAGAAGTAGTGAACGTGCCGATACATTTCTGTAGAAATAGACCCCGAAAAGATCCTGCATTTAAATACGTAAATGCCCAGAAGTATTACCAACACAACTAAACTACTTGTGCAGCAAAATGTCCGAGATATCTTATCCTGTGTGGCATTAGAGCAGCATGCTGCTCCAGTGGGTCCCAACCTATGGGCCGGGCCCCTCCTGAAGGTCCCCAGATTAATCTGAGGGGTCGTGAGATGATGAACAAGAGGAAAGTAAAGTCTGGTTTCAATAAATATTGCCCTCAGGACTTATTCCACTGAGGACTCCATGAATGTGCTGCAGTTGTTGAACAAACCTGAGAAGAGCTTCTCTTTGAGTATCGAACAGTAGAACCTGAATGTGATTTAAGAGGCGTTCTAGCCTTCCAGCCCTCGAACCTTTACCTTTAACCAGCTGGCGACACACGTTCACACGACGACCTCCCGATGCACAACATCTTCTTCTGGTTCGTTCAGAGCGCTGTTCAACAGTGAGACACCTGGTGAACAGGATTACATTCACACAGTCTTAACTCGGAGCAGAAGACGTGGAGCTGACGTCACGAGAAGAAACTGACGAGAAGCAACAAGAGACAACTGTTCTGCTCCTCAAGGGACAATTCACCTTGACCAGCAGTAACCGAGCAGGAAACAGAAACCTGTTCCAAATCGTCCTGAACTGTGAACTGTGGCACGTCAAACAGACTCACTATTTATTTCAGGGTTGTTTTGTGTTTTTTCGTTAATATCAAAGATTATTAACCTCAACACAGATTTTCAGCAATACGAGCAACGTTTCAACGCAGTCGGCAGAAAGAAATGTCGCTGTACGTTTCTGCAACCACGGTACACGTTGAATGTCGACGATTCTGAAACAAAAATATGTTTCATGAATATATTTAATCTCACTATCAAGCTTGCAGAAACGCACAATGTCACGTGATTCCTTCTTTTTCATTTTATTTGTATCGACCAATATCACAAATTTACCTTTGAAGACTTACAATCTGTACAGCGTACGACATCCTCTGTCCTTCCAGAACGTTGTGAAACGATCGCTTTGGTTTAGGAAACAAAAAGTACTGAAAAAATCATATTTTGTGTTTGAGTAACGTCACACAGTAACGTCACGTTGTATCATTGTAACGTAGTAACATCACGTAGTAACATAACGTAACGCCACGTAGTAATGTACTGTAACGTTGTAACGTTGTAACGTTGTAACGTTGTAACGTTGTAACGTTGTAACGTTGTAACGTTGTACTGTAACGTTGTAACGTAGTAACGTTGTAACGTAACATTGTAACGTTGTACTGTAACGTAACGTTGTAATGTTGTCCTGTAACGTTGTAACGTTGTAACGTTGTAACGTAACATTGTAACGTTGTACTGTATCATTGTAACGTAGTAACGTTGTAACGTAACGTTGTAATGTTGTACTGTAACGTTGTACTGTAACGTTGTAACGTTGTAACGTAACGTTGTAACGTTGTACTGTATCATTGTAACGTAGTAACGTTGTACTGTAACATTGTAACGTTACAACGTTGTAACGTTGTAACGTGACGTTGTACCGTAACGTTGTAACGTTGTAACGTTGTAACGTGACGTTGTACCGTAACGTTGTAACGTTGTAACGTTGTAACGTTGTAACGTGACATTTGAAAGGGACAGTTCACCCCAAAATGAAAAATACATATTTGTAACTGTAGTGCTGTTCATCGATGGAGATTGTTTTGTGTGAGTTGCTGAGTGTTGGAGACGTTGGCTCGAAGGTTCTTTCAGCTTAATGAACTATTTTCTTTTGACCATAGTTACCACGTAAAACTGCTCAAAGCAATATCTGTGACCTGATTAACCGGGTCATGATTGCTGTTGAATTGTTTATTTTTTGGCGCTTTGAGCATCACAAGCCGAGTGCTCTAGTCTCAACTCACACCACATCAATCTAGATTGATGAATAGCACTCGGGAGGAGGAAACATACGTATTTCTAATTTTGGGATGAACTGTCTCTTTAAACAATATGCTAACTAAACATCAACACGTTAGCATTTAGCTCAAAGTAGCCCTGTGCCTGAGTATGGCCTCTCAGTCTCGTGAAAGTGACTCCTTCCAACACTGACTGCTCACCTTTTTAACTGGACAGATAAAAGAAGTCAATGAAGATCCCAGACAGCTGGTCGGAGGTTTTCTGTGTGAAATGTCACAAAGGGATTCAAACACATGAACACTCATCCAACACAGCAACTTTTGTACCTTTAATTACAGTGGAACCATTGTATTAGTGGACCATGTGACGAATATTTCCAATCGCATAGTAAAAGACGGCCCACCACCACATCTGTCCAGCCAAACCATTAATATATTCTATATTTCCTGCCATCTAAACCCCCCCCCCCCCCCCCCCATTATAAACTCAGCGCACATTCCCGACAGGACGTGTCTCCGAGGCTCACGGTGATGGAAGCAGGGTGACTGGGAGCAAATGGACTCTTTATTGTATTGTCTAACCCAGAGGTAGCCAACACGGTGCCCACGGGCACCGTGCGAGTCGCCCGCGAGGCATGTTCTAAAAATAGCACCAGTCACCACGAAGCTCCATCTAAAAACATGTCGTCGCTGTTCTTTTTTTAATCAAAAACGCTTGCATTAATGTAATTAATGTAATATGATAATATTTAATATAACGTTTTAAAAACTAAAATGTCTTATGGATATATGAACTCTGACCTTGCCTGAAGTCAAAGTTCAATATTGTGCGCATGTGAAATGGCCGTCTCACTCTTTGCTGAGACAAGGAAGCGGGCGCAGCTACGATGGGAAGCTACGAAGCTAGATGTGGTTCTTACCCCCCAGTTATGGATTCAGACCTCAACCTGAACAGCCTCATCAAGACAATTACAAAATCAGCCTCCTATCACCTAAGGAACATATCAAGGATTAGAGGACTTATGTCTCAACAGGATTTGGAAAAACTTGTCCACGCATTCATCTTCAGCTGACCGGACTACTGTAACGGTGTGTTTACAGGTCTCTGTAAAAAGTCCGTCAGAAAGCTGCAGCTGATTCAGAACGCTGCAGCCCGAGTCCTCACTAAGACCAGGAGGGTGGATCACATCACCCCAGTTCTGATGTCTGTGCACTGGCTTCCTGTCCAACAAAGAATTGACTTTAAAATCCTGCTGTTGGTTTACAAAGCACTGAATGGTTTAGGGCCAAAATACATCTCTGATCTGCTGCTACCTTATGAACCATCCCGACCCCTCAGGTCGTCTGGGACCGGTCTACTTCCTGTTCCCTTATGAACCATCCCGACCCCTCAGGTCGTCTGGGACCGGTCTACTTCCTGTTCCCTTATGAACCATCCCGACTCCTCAGGTCGTCTGGGACCGGTCTACTTCCTGTTCCCTTATGAACCATCCCGACCCCTCAGGTCGTCTGGGACCGGTCTACTTCCTGTTCCCTTATGAACCATCCCGACCCCTCAGGTCGTCTGGGACCGGTCTACTTCCTGTTCCCAGAGTCAGAACTAAACATGGAGAAGCAGCGTTCAGTTTTTCTGCTCCACATATCTGGAACAAAGTCCCAGAAAGCTGCAGGTCTGCTGAGACCCTCAGCTCCTTTAAATCAAGACTGAAGACTTTTCTGTTTGCTGCTGCCTTTAATTGAACCACACTCAATTAATATATTAATCAATTTCCTGCATTTCTGCATTTTATTTCTTACTCTGTTTTTTAATGTTTTAATGAATGTTCTTAATTGTTTTTAAATCTACTTTTCTTTTGTCTTATGTTTTGATGCTTTTAATGGTTTTATGTGAAGCACTTTGAATTACCTTGTTGTTGAAATGTGCTGTACAAATAAACTTGCCTTGCCAAACTAAAGAAAACATTCTACTTCCACAATGATTGGGAGGAAGAGTTATTTTTGACGACAGTGAAAGACAAATGTGTGCGTCTCATTTGCGGGGCAACTGTTGCGACGGTAAAGCGGCACAATGTGGAGAGACACTTCAGTACGTGTCACAATAGCTTCCATGCTAACGAGCCACCTGGCAGCGCACTACGGACAGAAGGAGTGCGACTTAAAGGCAGCGCTTTTTGGCACTTTTGGGCGAAATCAAAGAGTTCATGCAATCCAAAGGGGAGGACGCCTCGCTGCTCGAGGAGCCTGAGTGGATCCTTGACCTTTTTAACGGACGTCACTGGGAACCTGAACCATCTGAACTGTGAGCAAAGGTCAAACTGTTGCTGACATGATAAGCGCTGGAAACGCATTTAAAGCTGAGTTGAACATTTTCTCTGTGCATTACAGAGAAACACAGCGCTGCACGTTCCCTCCGTGCAGTCAGTGTTGAATGACGATGCTTCAGCATCTGGGGCTTCTGCCAAAGCAGGAGAGAAGTCCTCTCGAGTCATAAACAGACCAGGGCAAGAGTTTGAGACTTTGATCAACTTGAGCCATGTGTGTCATGTGTTTCATATCCTTTCATGCAGTGGACATGACATGCATCGCTGAGCAACTACGTGCTACGTTCAGCTTGGATGCTGGACGGGTGGAGATTGAAATCGTAACGTTGCAAAATGACCTCCACCTCAAAGCCCATCATCAGTCTGCACCAAACTGTTGGTGCCGTGTGGACACAGACAATACAAAGGTGATGCACAGCAGCTATGGAAGCTGCTGCCTTGTTGGTTCAACCTCTCTGTGAATCCGCCTTTTCTGACATGAACTTCATGAAGAACCAACACAGAACACGCCTCACTGATGCTCATCCAGACTCACTCACAGCTGCAGTGTCTCATGATGCACCGGATGACGTGCGTTGGTGAACGGTGTGCAGTGCCAGGCTTCCACCAACATTTACACACAGAAAGAGAAAACATCATGTTTCCATTGAAAACACCATGACTACATTAAACTCAAATATTGTACAAAAATGTGAAAAATAATATGTTCAAAAAGTGTGTTCAAAGATTTTGATTTGTTAAAAATGCTACAGATTTGGTGATTAGTACTAATGTGATAGGATTCATTTAAAAAAGTGAAAGTTGATTTTTTTTAATTATTATTGATCATTTGTATAAACATGGGACAGAGTTCACGATTTGTTCACAAACGTTACAGTCCTCTGACTTTCAAATGTTGAAAGAGATTAACAAATGAATGTTGCATGTTTCAATAGATCTGTTTCCGACCATCATTGTTGTGGAAATAATTGTAAATTATTGTGAGGAATAATTAACATAAACGTGATCAGTCTCTTCACATATTATTATTATTAAAAGGTGATCTGTGCAATTGTGTTATTCAGGACGTTTGGATCAAACAAGCAGCCCTTGGTTCTGCTCAGGACCCTTCAAGTAGCTCTCGGCTTCAAAAAGGTTGCTGAGCCCTGGTCTAACCTCACGGAGACGCTGTCTCGCTGTGCGGCTTCTTCACAGCGTCGCTCACCGTCTGTCTCAACGTCAGTGCAGCCGACACACCGTCCCGCTCAGCGAGTTATTGGTCGCGTGGTGAAGGAGAGCACGTTCACAGAAAGACTGCAGAGAATCTGGAGTTTCACCATTTATTGCACAGAACCGGCAAGATGTTCTAATCAGACAAAGTGAAGACGAATCATTACAAAGAGAAGCAGCAACCTGCAGCACATGAAGGAGTTCCCTCCAGACGTTCCTGATACATCACATTGATGAGAACGGAGCGGACGAACATCGTGAAAACAAGACGACAACATGAAGCCTCTGGTCTCGGCTGTCGAGGACGAGAACGGCTCAACAAAGCACAACATGAGCAACTAAGTGATGTATTTATATATGAAAAGGTAGAGAACAGAAACAAACAGCTGACGGTCAAACTAAAGAACAACAACAACAATAAAACAACAATAACTGAAATAATAAAGATATATTTAGAAGAATGAGACATCAGGAGGACAGGTGCAGCTTTAAGGCTTTACAACATCAACATCATGAATATATTTATGATCTTTATCTCTAACTGCTCTGTTCCACCGTCACACACACCTTCATTGGTGATATATTCACTTTATCATAAGTGATAATGTATGGAAACATCCTCTCAGTGAAAGTGTGTGTGAAGGTGTGTATGTGTGTGTTAGTATCAGGATCAGAGAACGACAGCTTTCCTCTGTTCCAGTCCAGTTTCACTCTGATCCTCTGGAGCTTCTTCTGCACGAAGAGAACAGTGTCTAGACCTGATGGTGACCATGCTGAGTATTTATCTTCATAGAACAGTATTCTCCATAATCCAGACCGTATGCCTCCCTTCCTCTGGACAGACTCTGCTGACACACCCAGTAACCAGGCTGTACTGTCTCCTACCTCGACATCCCAGCTGTGAGTCCCTGACTTAAATCCCTCAGAGCCCAGAACAGAGAAGTAATAATCAATCCTCTCTGGATTATCAGGAAGCTGCTGTCTCTCTCCTAGTCTCACACTGGTCAGATCTTCAGACAGGATGAGGTTTGGATCAGCAGTGTTTGGGTCCAGAATCACAGGAGTGTAGGAGACCATGTCCTTCATCTTGTTCCAGATGTTGAAGGCCAGGTTGCCCAGGTGTTTGGCCTCGTCTATCAGAGCTCCTGAGAGCAGCTGTGGATCCTCCAGCAGGGGGCGCTGCTGGACTCTTTCCACTGCAGCCTTGTAGTTGTTGAGGAATGAGACGTCTTCAGCTCTCAGCTCGTCCTCTGTGGCTCTGACTGTGTCTGAAAGAGCTGCTATCTCTCTGCTCAGAGCCTCCATCTTCTCCTTCATCATCTGACTCTTCTGCTCCTCTTCCTCCCTCAGTGCAGCCATCCTGGCCTCCTCTTCCTCCTCTAGAAACTGGTGAAGCTTCTTAAACTGCTCCTTAATCTGCCTCTCTGTGCGTCGGGCCTGGACCTTCACGTGTTCTGCTGTTTGATCAGACTTCACTTTAACTTCTTCATAAACCTTTAACTTCTCCTTTAAGGGCTCCAGAGCTTCCTGAAGGTTCTTCTTGTGTTGTGGAGCAGCTTCATCGATGGGTCTGAATCTGTGGTCGCTGTGTTTCTCTGAGTCTCTGCAGACGACACACACTGGCTGCTGATGGTCCAGACAGAAGAGTTTGAGTTTCTCAGAGTGCAGACTGCAGAGAGGCTCTGAAGCTCTCTGATCTCTCTCCAGTAAGAAGGACTCACACAGGTTCTTCAACACCAGGTTACAAGGTGGATTTCCCTTTGAAGATCTTCTCTTACAAACTGGACACTCCTGAGTTGGTTTCTCTCTCCACCAGCTCTTCAGACAGTCTTTACAGAAGCTGTGGCTACATGACAGAAGAACAGGATCTCTGAAGACTTCATGACAGACCGGACAGCAGAGATCCTCCTCTGATCTGGAAGCCATTTAGTCTGTGAGTGAAGCTGGAAACACAGAAAGTCCATCAGTCATGGCTCCCCTCCCTCCTCTACTAGCTTCACTGTTTTTAGTCAAACTCACATTCAGTGTGTGGAGCGTCAGCAGGTGGAAGCAGCAGTGTTGTAGTTTTCCTCTTTTCTCTCCTGGAGCTGAACTCACTCAGAGGAAGTTGTTAGTTTGTTGTGAAGGTGAATCTGATCGTCTGTTTTCAGTCTGCGTGTCTCTTTAGTGAGGGAGGAAGACAAACTGTTTCCTGCTTTGTCTCAGGTGAGTCAGGTGAGGGGTGGAGCTTTGTCACGCCTCCTCTGATGAATGTTGTTGCTTCACATGTAACACTGAGGCGTGTCTCAGTCCAAAGTGCTGACTCATTGCTGGATCTGTACTGATCCTTGTGAAACATTGAGGGGAACCTTGAATATTGTGGAGCATTGGACCTCTTGATATTGTCGATCACTACGTTAACATGCAGTTCGTGGCGTACCTTCCTATCTATGCACGCAGCCACACGACGTGTCTCTTCATGTTTCGGTAACAACACGGCCTCCTCAGCACCACATTCAGGCCTTTAAGTCGCTCAAAAGCTAAATTGTCTCTCGAGCTGTCGGAGAGTAACGAGTTCGTTTTGTTCTGCTGTGCAGAGAGCGACGCAGCGTCACAGAGCTGCAACTGAAAGGAAAGTCAAAGAGGTGATGCTTTGACTTGGTCGTTGCTGATGTGTCTGACAGACACAATCATCTGATAACGTCAGTCTGGCCCGGTTCTGTCTGACATTACAGCTAGAATCTGAAATGGCTGAGAGAAGAACAAGCGTTTACTCTGTTAATGCAGCAGAGATGTATTGGGGGGGGGGGGTTCTTCAATCAAAGCCAACATGAAGCTGCTGCTGAGCCTCCTCTGTGCTGCAGCTATAGGCCAGTCGCCGTTACTCACGTCCGTTGGCTGTTTGGTTGAATCGACTGCATCGGGTTGATTCTGCGTGATCCATGACAGCCTCGTGTTATCAATCACTCCCGGTCATCCATCGCCCTCACACGCAGCTGAGCGCTGAAAGACAGATGAGAGAAGAGGAGAGAGACTCGAGAGAGACAGAGAGGGAACGAGAAACACTGGAGAACACCAGCTCTTGTTTCAAGCCACAGAGACAATCGACACATGTGAACCCGAGTTCCTGGCTTTCTGCTCATTAAGCGCGTGGGCTGAACTCAATTCGTGGCACCGAGCTGGCGCTCCTTGTGGCATCATGAATTAAACTGGCAAAGAGTTTTAGAATCAAAACCAAGGCCCCACTGTCCTCCGGCGGAAGCAAGAAAAGAAGGAGTGTCAAGGTGTTTTCACGGGGTCGCCTCTGTGACCCCTCCCTCCATTTCCTGTCATTCGTTGTGTAACGGCTGAGCAGACGGTTGAGATCAACGACAGCATCCGTTCTTCACTCAGACGACAGGAAACACTTGTTTACGTCCCAGTGACAGCGCCCTCTAGTGGCCGTATGCATCATGACTGTAAGGCCGAGCTGACGGATGATTCTACAAAAAAGAAAATTTATTTTAATTTGTTCTGCTGTTTGTACAATCACCAGGTGATGATCACTGTGACCATGGCAACAAAAGTCCCCTGAACTAGTACATAGAGTATTTCCTAAACATTTTACCTGATGTATAATTTAACGTGAGGATACTTTATTCGTCTACGACACGACAATTATTAAACTCGATCAATTATGATTTTACATAAACAGTGAGTTAGATATAATCTGTCAGGAATAATATAACATTTGAAACCAGTAACAATCTGTAGATGTGTTCATCGTTGAGTTGAGGATTTTATGGATCAACCAGCCGCAGTCGTCAGGAACTAATGTTGTTGTGCGTCTCTGCAAACCACGGACACGTTGAACGTGGACGAGTAATCGAGTAATATTGATCAGTGGTGGCCGTCAGGGCCAGCTCAGCCTTCTCTGCTGGCCTCAACACAATCACAAAGCTAGAGCTGTTTATCATTTAATCATTTTTCTTAAATACACGACATGTATATGTATTTTTCAAGTGTGGTATTATTACTTTTACTTAAGTAAAGGATCTGAATGAGTGTGTGTGTGTGTGTGTGTGTGTGTGTGTGTGTGTGTGCGTGCGTGTGTGTGTGTGTGACAGTGAGCTACCCTGACGTCACCTGACACCTCTCTCACCCTTTTGTTTGGACAAAGTGGAAGCCTAGAAAAGCTGCTCACTTCAAATGACTTAATGCAAAGTTTTTCTTTTCTCTTTTCTAGATGATGATGATGATGATGATGATGATGATGATGATGATGATGATGATGATGATGATGATGATGCTGATGATGATGATGATGATGATGATGATGATGATGATGATGATGGGGGGGGTATTGGTTTGTGCCATGTTGTGTTACAGCTCGAGTGAGTCATCGGTGGAAAGAGGGGAGGAAGATTTGAGGAGAAATATTGCTGTTAAATGAGTTTGGACAGAATGACATCACGCGCTAATTAAAGCAGCTTTCTGGAATTCCGTTTCCAATTCCTGCGCTCAGGTTTGTTGGAGGCTTTTCTCGCGCACCTGCAGGTTGGTGTGTGAGTGAAATATTTTCACTGGACGGAGTTCAAACTTTGAAGGGAAAGGGGGGGGGCAGCGGCATTACGCCATTCTTGCCTCTCTTGGAAAAAAAAGTGTGATTTAAAGAAGTTCCTTCCAAGACATCCAGCAGAGTCGCGGAGTGTTTAACGCGAGTCCGCTTCTCCTCACACTTCTCTTGGACTCCTGCTCTTCGCGCACAGACAGGATCTCGGCAGCACGATGGTTCTTACATATGACGGATGGGGGGAGAGGGGTTTGCAGGATTTGTTTCTTCAGCTTATAAAACCCAGTTCTAGTCCACACCTTTGCTTTTACAACCTCGCATATGTCTGCAGCAGTGTGCAGACGGGAGAAGCGCTTTTTATTCATTGCACCTCTGGCAGAGCGCAGAGAACACTCAGAGGATGAAAGACTCGGACCGAACAGGACTTCTTCTTTGAACCACACAGGTCCGTTCATTCTGCGCGTTATTACGATGTCGGCCTGGCACGAGGCAACAGGGCTTTAGGATGAAAGCTGTGAAGCGTCTCTCTCTCCTGCTGAGCTGCTGGACTCTTATTTACCTGCATCCCGTCCTCGGTTCGCTCAGCCGGACCAGACCGACCGAGCACCACCACCGGCTCGGAGAGGCAGCGGAGCGCGCGGCAGGAGAGCAAGCCCACGGAAGAACCGGCAGAGGAATCGGTGGCTCATCACCAGCCGCGAGCAGGCAACCGGTGACGTGGAAACCGTCACCGGTGAGTCCGGCGAGGATTACGCGGATCCGCGCAGAGCCTCCGTTAATCAAGGGCGAGACGACTGTTGTTCAAAGCAAACTTACTGCGTCTTCCGTGCCCGCGAACCGGGCACAGCTGCAGCAGCAACAGCGGGACCGACCAGTCATCATGGGGCGCAAAGAGGCCGTGCGCTCCTGGCTGCCCGGCGGGGACGCTCAAATGAAAGCGCACGCTCCCGCGGCTTTTAGCGCACATGCAGCAGGGAAGGGAGTCGGCACTGCGGCTGCTGGGGGTGGAGGTGTTGGCTCACAGGGGAAAAAATTGGGGAAAGTTGCTTCCAGAGCGAGTGCAGCTGCTCCAGCGCGCACGGGACCTCCCCAGAGAGCCACCCGTGCGCAAAAGCAGCCGCAGCAGCAGAACGCGGGTCCGCTGGCGCAGCGGGGAGTCAGCAGCAAGGCCCACAAACTGAGCGACCGGGAAGCGCATCAGAGACAGCCGCTGGTCATTCCTCACGACTACATGCTGTCGCTTTACTGGTCTCTGTCCACCGGGGACCTGAACAGCAGCGCTCTGCACGAAGCGGGTCTGGCCAACACCATCACCAGCTTCGTGGATAAAGGACAAGGTAACACACCACCGCGTCTCCTCGGTCTGACAGCAGGTTCTGGAGCTGTTCGAGTCTTTAAATCACACATGTTGTCACATAAGATAGTTCCATGCAACATGTTGTCACATAAGATAGTTCCAGTCAACATGTTGTCACATAAGATAGTTCCATGCAACATGTTGTCACATAAGATAGTTCCATGCAACATGTTGTCACATAAGATAGTTCCATGCAACATGTTGTCACATAAGATAGTTCCAGTCAACATGTTGTCACATAAGATAGTTCCATGCAACATGTTGTCACATAAGATAGTTCCATTCAACATGTTGTCATAAGATAGTTCCAGTCAACATGTTGTCACATAAGATAGTTCCAGTCAACATGTTGTCACATAAGATAGTTCCAGTCAACATGTTGTCACATAAGATAGTTCCATGCAACATGTTGTCACACAAGATAGTTCCAGTCAACATGTTGTCACATAAGATAGTTCCATGCAACATGTTGTCACATAAGATAGTTCCAGTCAACATGTTGTCACATAAGATAGTTCCATGCAACATGTTGTCACATAAGATAGTTCCAGTCAACATGTTGTCACATAAGATAGTTCCAGTCAACATGTTGTCACATAAGATAGTTCCATGCAACATGTTGTCACACAAGATAGTTCCATGCAACATGTTGTCACATAAGATAGTTCCAGTCAACATGTTGTCATAAGATAGTTCCATTCAACATGTTGTCACATAAGATAGTTCCAGTCAACATGTTGTCATAAGATAGTTCCATGCAACATGTTGTCATAAGATAGTTCCATGCAACATGTTGTCACATAAGATAGTTCCAGTCAACATGTTGTCATAAGATAGTTCCATTCAACATGTTGTCATAAGATAGTTCCAGTCAACATGTTGTCACACAAGATAGTTCCATGCAACATGTTGTCATAAGATAGTTCCAGTCAACATGTTGTCACATAAGATAGTTCCATGCAACATGTTGTCATAAGATAGTTCCATGCAACATGTTGTCATAAGATAGTTCCAGTCAACATGTTGTCACATAAGATAGTTCCATGCAACATGTTGTCACATAAGATAGTTCCAGTCAACATGTTGTCATAAGATAGTTCCATGCAACATGTTGTCATAAGATAGTTCCATTCAACATGTTGTCACATAAGATAGTTCCATGCAACATGTTGTCATAAGATAGTTCCAGTCAACATGTTGTCACATAAGATAGTTCCATGCAACATGTTGTCACATAAGATAGTTCCATGCAACATGTTGTCATAAGATAGTTCCATGCAACATGTTGTCACATAAGATAGTTCCATGCAACATGTTGTCATAAGATAGTTCCATGCAACATGTTGTCACATAAGATAGTTCCATGCAACATGTTGTCACATAAGATAGTTCCATGCAACATGTTGTCATAAGATAGTTCCATGCAACATGTTGTCACATAAGATAGTTCCATGCAACATGTTGTCACATAAGATAGTTCCATGCAACATGTTGTCACATAAGATAGTTCCATGCAACATGTTGTCACATAAGATAGTTCCATGCAACATGTTGTCACATAAGATAGTTCCATTCAACATGTTGTCACATAAGATAGTTCCATGCAACATGTTGTCACATAAGATAGTTCCATGCAACATGTTGTCATAAGATAGTTCCATGCAACATGTTGTCACATAAGATAGTTCCATGCAACATGTTGTCACATAAGATAGTTCCATTCAACATGTTGTCACATAAGATAGTTCCATTCAACATGTTGTCACATAAGATAGTTCCATGCAACATGTTGTCACATAAGATAGTTCCATTCAACATGTTGTCACATAAGATAGTTCCATGCAACATGTTGCCGGGTTATTCCTCTTTATTGAGCAACGTGTAGCTCTAAAATCACTTTACATTTCAAAGAACAAATGTTTCAACTTGAGCTGAACACAAACTGTATTCCTGTCAGGAGCTGATTGAATGCTACACATGTGATACATATTTATTCTGTTTGTTTACATCAGGAAAACTCTCTCTGTACTTCTCATATATGATCTTTAAATGTCTCATCTGGGATATTGGAGGTGAAAGCGCTTCCTTCATGCTCCAGTCTTACTTTACATTAACATGTGATGATCTGAGGGCTTAAAAAGCAGCCGTGCAGCCGTCCATCACCTCATGATTACTGTTCCTGGGGTTAGAAACATGGAGGAGGAGGAGGAGGAGGGGGAGGAGGAGGAGGAGGGGGAGGAGGAGGAGGAGGAGGGGGAGGAGGGTTCTGGGTGTTTGGTATCTGCGCTGTGTGGAGAGGAGACTGGAGGTGAAACACCCGTCTGGAGGTTACTGAGGAGGCCGGCGCAGGAAGCAGGGCTGTAAAGTGTCTGAGTTGTGGTCATGTCTGTGTTGGAGCATGAGGTGAGAGAGTTGCAGCATCTGGAGTCGAGAAAGGAACGATGGGAAAAGAGACGGCTCTGTTGCTCATAACTGCGCTGGAACTGAGTTCAAAGCTGCTGCGAGCTGAGTGAGCCATCGAGCAGCTAGATGTCTGCAGCCAGTTAGCTTAGCTTAGCATAATGCCTGGAAACAAGGGGAAACAGCTAGCCTTGTTCAAAGGCAACAGAACGCACCAATAACACTCATAACGTATCAATTAGTGAACTTCACGTCTCTTTGTTCATGACAGACCAAAGTGCAAACATGAGTTTTTGGTTGTGTTGATGATGAGACTTCATGTTTCCTCTTCTTTACTGAACAGTGTGTGTCACGTGCTGGTGAGCTGAGGGGCTGTCAGGTGGATCTTGTGATCTCAGGCTCGCTGTTTCCCTCCGTTTCCAGTCTTTATGCTAAGCTAAGCTAAGAAGCTGCGTTCCACGGCTTCATCAATCTGCAATTTTCCAAATGGCATGAAGATTTGCTGAGTTTTTGACTCAGTTCTTCTCCTGAACGTTCATTTTGCACGCTTCTTATTCAGTCATGAATATTTCATATGATGGAATGGGCCCAGGGTCCCCTGAACATACATGTACATGTGTATTTATTTGTACTACATATTTGTGTGCGTGTGCAGTTGCGCTGTGGTTTCTGTGTGTTTCCAGCCATCTGGCCGTTCACTGGCAGCACTGCTGCTGTCAGTGATCTACGGCCTCAGGAGGGTAAATAAACACTCCTCGCAGCCACAAGTAGGGTGGCCCCCCTGTGTAATGTTGTCTTTACGGTGTAAAACTGTTTAAAACAATGTTTAAATGACCAGAGTTTAATATTTCTAGCCCAGCTAAAGGTTTACATTTCAAGCACTTAATGTACTTTTAATTTGGGCTTTATTTGTGTAGCGTGTCCTCAGCCAATGGCCGGTGACCTCCTGCGCATGTGAGGGGGTGAGCGAAGGTGTAACTGATGGCCTGACACACCCCCCCCCCCTCACTTGTTCACACTTCCCTGTTTCTTTCTTTGCCTTGCTACCTCTCCTATATTTCACATGTTTCTCGGATGGTTTTCATGATTTCAGATCAGAAGGAAAGAAAGCAGAGACAAAACGAATGAGGGAGACGGAGGAAAAGAGCAGGAAGGAAAACGCCTTTATATTCTTTAGTTCACGTATCAATGAGAGTGGGCTGAACAACAGAAACACCTCAACGTCACCTGTTTCCTGTGAAGCCGAGGTTTATATTGAAAACAGCGTCTGCATGTAACGAGCAGAAAGTCACACAAGTTCGATGCTCGTCCTTCTAGTCTTGTGCCGAGTGCACAATTAACGTAGCGTTGAGACGTTCCCACTCGAAGGCTTCTCCTTTAACTACTGTGCTTTGGATCGAACCTCATTTGCAGCTTTCGAGAAAAGCTTCAGCAAAAGGAATAAATTACAATTCCTCATGAATGTAGGATTTATTGTTGTTGTGTTAGATGATGAACTGGTAACTGAGCGCACTTACTGATCACTTAATAATTAGTTTGACTTTAAAACGAACCCTGAACCGTTCATCTGAACTTCCACTTCCTTTGTTTTTAAACTACGTGACTCTCAGTTTGAGCTTTAATCAGATCTTCCACAGAGAAGTGCCAGGATGTGTGTGTGTGTGTGTGTGTGTGTGTGTGTGTGTGTGTGTGTGTGTGTGTGTTGTCCATGGTTTGTTTCCTCTACAGCAGATGCTGGTTAACTGTCTATCGGCAGTTAAATAGCTGCAGGTCCATAATAACAGGCCTGTTTACAGTCCACTGTGGTCTCCCTGTCTGGTTCTAATGTACTTTTCAATGCATGCTTAAGTCCTGGATGGGAAGGAGAGGAGGATAACGTGAGAAGATCTGCTGCTGTGTGTGTGTGTGTGTGTGTGTGTGTGTGTGTGTGTGTGTGTGTGTGTGTGTGTGTGTGTGTGTGTGTGTGTGTGTGTGTGTGTGTGTGTACTTTCGTAGATTTCATTGCTGGATTCCATTTAGACGTGGAAGTTCACTGGCTTCCCTCACCGACAACAAATGAAAACATTACACACCATTCAGTTCATTCCTGCTGATGTATTTACATATGTGTGTGTGTGTGTGTGTGTGTGTGTGTGTGTGTGTGTGTGTGTGTGTGTGTGTGTGTGTGTGTGCGTGTGTGTGTGTGTAAGCGTCTACCTACAGAAGAGGACTACTAGCATGCTGTAAGGAAGTGTGTAAATATTTTCTGTTGTTCTTGCCCTTGACTGTGTTTTTTTGCTCGTGGTGTGTGTGTGTGTGTGTGTGTGTGTGTATGTGTGTGTGTGTGTGTGTGTGCTACCACATTTACCACAGCCCAAGGTGAAGTTTTCAAACATCCAAAACCAAAAGATGTTCATCATTCATGACAAAGAGAAGCATGAATTCATCCTCATCGGAGGATCGGAACCAGTAAATGTTTTGAAAAAGTTTAGCTTGAGAAGGAATACAAAGCTGCAGATACATTTTCTGTTGATTGACTGATCGATCAGTTGGCTACTCTTTGCCGTCTTTGTGTGTGTGTGTCTTTGCAGCTATATGCGCATGCATGTGTGTATTCACATCTGTGTTCATGTAAATCGTCCACTTCCGTGTGTGGTTGCCTGTCGGTCAGTTGGAACTCTCACGTCTGTGTCTTTGTCCTCCCTCACAGACGAGCGTGGGCCACAGCTCAGACGGCAGAGGTATCACTTCAACGTCAGCTCTCTGGAACGAGACGGGCTCCTGGGGGCCGAGCTACGCATCCTGAGGAAGCGCCTGTCTGACCCCCGCAGGGCCTCAACGGGATCCACAGCCGCTGACGGAGGCGGTGGAGGAATCTCGTCCCCGTGCCTGAAGCTGTACACCTGCGCTTCAGGTAAACAATCGGCTGTTCTGCTCCAGACGAAGACCACGGAGGATCTGCTCGGCGGCGGAGGCGGTTTCGGCGGCAAGTGGGAAGTGTTTGACGTATGGAAAATCTTCAAGGGCTTGAAAAACCAGCAGAACCAGCACTCGCAGCAGCTGTGCTTTGACCTCGAGGCCCTGGAGCACAGAGGCGGTCGCCCCGTGGACCTGCGCGCTCTGGGGTTCGCCCGACCCGGCAGGACCAACAAGGAGAAGGCATTCTTCCTGGCGTTTGGCAAAAGCAAGAAGCGCGACCTTTTCTACAACGAGATCAAAGCGCGGTCGGGCCATGACAACAAAACCGTCTACGAATACCTGTTCACCCAGCGCCGAATGCGCCGAGCTCCTGCTTCGAGGGCGGCTAAGAAACCTCTGCAGCCGCCGCCGCCGCTACAGACCCTCCCCCAACACCAGGTCGTGAAGATGCAGACCAGGCCGCGGTGTCACCGGAGGAGACTCCATGTGAACTTCAAAGAGATGGGCTGGGACGACTGGATCATCGCGCCGCTGGAGTACGAGGCCTTTCACTGCGACGGCGTCTGCGACTTCCCCATCCGCTCGCACCTGGAGCCGACCAACCACGCCATCATACAGACCCTGATGAACTCGATGGACCCGGAGTCCACGCCGCCCACCTGCTGCGTCCCGACTCGACTCAGCCCGATCAGCATACTCTACATCGACTCGGCCAATAACGTCGTCTACAAGCAGTATGAGGACATGGTGGTGGAGACGTGTGGCTGCAGGTAGCAAAGGAAGGTGGGACGAAGAGCGAGACACAAAGAAAGACACGTCCTGCCCTCCACTTTGAGGGAAGATAGACATGTTTCATCAAAACGGCTCGTTTCAGCCGGTTGTGACCGAACATTACTCTTCACACTCAAGTGGACTATCAGACTGCACACCAACAGACTGCTCGACGCTGTTAAAGACTAAACAGAGAACGATGAACTAGTGGGGGGGGGGGGGGGATGCTCTATAACACCCACTCTCTAAAACTTAAGTATGATGTTGATGGCGGTGAGGAAGATGCAGCCGAGAGAAGCCAAAAAACAACCAGAGACACTTTTGGACTAAAGTTCTGATCTAAGTTAGACTAAAACAGATTGTAACTGCTTTTGTTTGCGCTCTTCAGATTTGTATCTGTGTTCTGATTGGTGTAAAGAGTTTGTGTGTAACAGAAATGCGATTGAAACATTAGAATTATACTCAAAAATGCCCTTTTTCCAGCACTTATCTGCCATTGTGCCTTTGTCCATTCAGATGCATCAATGAAGAGTCATTTGTGAGTCTTATCCGAGACCTTTTCATGAAGCATGCAAAGAATTTCTGATGTATAAATACAGGCCAGTGATGAAGTGCAAATTTGACCTGTTCCAAATGTGGGAAAGTTGCATAAACTACTCTTCAATAAAAAATGTCTAATTGTCTGAGCTCCAAACTCCTATCAGTCCGAACCTCTGCCCCCCAGACTCTGCAGACTAAACTATCAACGGAATTCACAAGACTCTCAGAAGCCAAATCGCAATCTAACCTGAGAGTCTCTGCTTGGTTTGAAGTGTTTTTGAGGTCGCGTTTTAAAACGCTGCGAGTTTAGTGGACAGTTCCAAGAAGTTCCGAGAGGTTGGATTTTCATATGCATAATCATATCAAGCTTGTTATTAGGCACGTAGATTAACTTGTTCTTTCATCAGTCAGAAGAAGTGGTTGCTTCATCGGTTAGTTGTCCTGTTTATTAGATACGCAACTCTCTGAGAGACATGCCCGGGAGCCAGTCAGGAGCTCTAATAGGAATTAAACCAAAAGGGGAAAGAGAAATAAGATGGAGTCAGGACACGACAGGTCTAAAATCTGGGTGAAATTAATATGGATGCATTGGTTTTCCAGTTTATTCCTTTTTCAAAACATTTCTTAATTACATTTTGTCACCATCAGCAACGTCAGTACCAGTAAAACAGGTATTTCCTGCTGCGCCTTGAACTCTACGCAACCACAAGAATCTCTACAGAAGTAAACCTGCACCAGGCAAGTGCTCATAGTTAGAGGTTGTAAACAGCAATGACAGCGTGAATGTTTCAACATTATTTGAACGAACCTAAAAAACGTGATGTCTTTAGATTGTGCACATCCATGAAGCTCAATTCAAAAGGGACGGTGTCTCGATTCAGGCATTATATCTCTTTCACAACTACACCGTGGATATCATTAATTAAAGTGATGTACATGGTGTCATTCCAAGGTAGAGAGTCAGGACCCTTTTCCCCTGAACAGTCCATGTAAAACACACCAACAGACTCCAGGAGTCCCATCAGACACAACCTCACGTCCTGTTTGTGGACCCTGACCTGCAGGTTGAGGCCCTGATCTGACGTTTTAGTAGCTTTTTACAAATGTCTCAATGAGAGTGAAGCGTTTTGCATGCTCACGTTTTTCCACTCCATGATCCTCACGTTTTTGCAGGAGTGCTCCTGAACACCTCAAGTGGAAAACAATGAATCTCAGAGGGGGAAAGCACCCGACGTCATTACCGTTTGTACTCTCACTGTGGGGGCTTGATACCTGGAGCTACATGACTTTACCAACCGTGGTTACCACGATCTGAACAGAAAACAGGCAAATGAATGCGGTACTGGCAAAACACGATCTTTCTGATTGGGCTAATCAGAAAGGGCTAATCGCGCTAAGAACTCTTGTCCCAACCTTTTATCATAAGCTCAGGGTTTTATATAAGAAACCTGACAATCTATGAAGCCATACAGACAAATGCAGCTTCTTTGTTGCTTTGTAACACAAAAGAAGGCAGCAGCACTTCTCTGTCTGTGTTTCAGAGAGTCACCTGTCACCTCTCGTAAAGCTCCCCAACCATTGGACGGAGCCATCTGCACCGAGCGAATGGCTTGTTCCTCCTGGAGACGGAGTGACGTAAGCGTTTCCTTTAATCAAACGTCAACGTGCAGAGCCTTTGAGGAAGTTCATGATTAGATGTGTAAAGACAGACGGGAGCGTTTTAATCCCAGAGATTTGTCTTCAGGACACAAGCTGAGTTTGGAAAACACTCGTTGCAACCAGGAGGTGATGTGTCGTGCAGCAGCTAGTAACAGATAATAAAAACATTGTTTTTAAATGATGCTGCTGCAGCAGTTTTCTTTATCCCTTCTAGAGATGTAGAACTTCAGATTCATACTTTGTTTATGTTGGCTTTGAATCAAATGATAAATATGTTTGTTTAAAGCCGGTGATTTATAGCGCTTGTGATTTGTGTGTTGGTTAACAATCAGCTCATTATTTTTAGGGAAGGAACCCATTCGCTCACACTTGACAGACTCAGATTTAGCTGCGTACAACAAATGCCAGTTACAGATAAGAAGTACTCGCAGTGTTATCTTATTCTCAGCCTGAGACCCACTTTAAAACCCCAGGCCAAACCGACGTCCACGTGAACTTATCGCTTATTTAGTATATTTTTAAAAAATGCTTTATTTAGAAAGATATGAGCTTTGCCACATAGATATAACATCACTGGTACATTTCAAGTCGTTTTACTTTTGTATGACAAAGTCCAAAGTCTAAATGCTTAAAGTTCCGTGAGACTTTGAGCTACATGCAAATATTGGCACGGTAACACGCTCAAAACGATAAAGCTAACATGCTGATGCTAAGCAGGTATAATGGTCAGCATCTCAGTTTTGTATGTTAACATGCTAATGTCTGCATTATAGCACAAAGCGTCCCTAAAGCCGATGAGAAGGTCAGTAGTTTTGCACATATTTGGTCATAAACCAAATTATTTTGAGCTGATAATGGGATGAAATTAAGTTCAACTTCTTTGTTTGTCATATGCACAACAATGACTGAGCGCAGCCGTTAGCAATGGGAATCTTAAGTCTCAGGCACCGTCCGCTAATGCAGATTAAATATCGATATAAAAAAACAAGATCACCAAGTAAAAACAAAGTGATAATCTAAACATACAATAGTGCAAGTTAAAAAAGGGATAGCATATAACATGAATAAAATATAAACAAAGTCATTTAAATCAGATACAAATTAAAAGTAATTACAATTTAACCTGATAGGAACATTAATGTCTCAATCAAATTTGATGGCAAATGTTCTTGAGACATTTCAATCTGGACCAAAAGTGAGGCACCGACCGATCGGCAACACCATCAAGTCGAACGCTGCCATCAGAAACCCAAAGTACTCCAAATCAGAACGCTGCAAACACCGATGAGCTGCAATCGTTTGTTATTGACTATATGTGTCTGTATTAAGAAAACGAACAGATATCACATGAAACTAACCCAGTTCATTGCTTGCTTTATGTTTTTGTATTCCAAGTTTTCTGAAATGATATGTTTTAATATACAAGTGACGTTTTATCTAATGGTGAATTTGGGAGAAGTTGACAGACGCAAATAGACAAAGTAGTGAAATAAATAGCTGAATGTGTATTTTGGATGTTTTCTTTCATCTAGTATTGAAGTTATTGAAGCAAAATAGATTAAATCTTAAAATTGACCAGTGCATGAAAAAGACTTGTTTTTTTGCCTTGAGTGTCGATCTTCCCCTTAAATTGTCACGTTTCAACAATCTCACTCAAAATCAACCGCCATGGCTGCTATTTCCTTTTCGGCGCTGTAAGTCCGAACAGGTTGAAGGAGGTATTGAGGTAGAGTGTTGTTAAATGCACATTGGGAAACAGAGACAGCGCCTGGCTTTAATTATCACACATTTCCACACATTAGCCCATCTGAGATACAGGCACTGGATTATACAAACAGCTGATTTAAATCTCCACTGTGATTTATGGTGACTGATATTTCCTATGATTTACGACGGTGTAAGAGTGTGCTGGCTCGACAGGAAATGAGACATAATTGGGAAATTGACTTCGCGGTATGCTTTCTGTTATGTCTTTTCCTCGTATCGTGGAATAGGATTGTTTAGAAGGAGGGGAAACACAATGGCTCGGAGGCGAGGCTCTTGTTGGGTCCGTAAGAAACCTTTTTGAAGACAGTTCCTGTTTTCTAACTTAATAAGCTCGTTTCTTTAGCTATTATCTATTATATCCTTCTTATGAAATCAAACATGGCACAAGAGTTTACTGTGCTTTATAAAGTTTTTACTAACTTAATGAAACAACTTGTCTTGACCTCGATCCTCCAGTCCTCCACATTAAATACACATATAATCATTATATTCTCCTTATGGTTGAGGTTTCGTTGGTTGGGCAATGATCAAAACTCGACATTGTTGTAGTAATATTTCAACATTTTGGCAAGTACACTTATTCTTTATTTTTTGCTGTATGTAAATATTAAACTACCACAATTAGGCAGTTAGCTTAGCTTAGCACAAAGACTAGAAACAGGGGGAAACAGCTAGCCTGGCTTTGTTCAAAGGTATTTCTCAGTCTCACTTCAGGAAGTCACTCTAAATAATTTCCCCATAAAACATAATTTATTTAATAATTTGTCATTTATACACTTTGGACTTGCACAGATTCAACAAACGAGTAATAATATGTTAGTTAGGGAGCTTTAAAGGTGTTGGGAGGTGGATTTTGTTAATTGAGGACAGTTTTTGTGTTTTCTTGACGTTTTCTTGACCCATCCATCCACCGTGACGTCCTTCCTGCGTGGACTTTGTGGCTCTATAACAACGTCACGCTATTTCCTTCTTTGCTCCGGACGGATTAAATTCCTACAGCTGCTGGTTTCGGGCCATTTTGCTGAAACAATGATGGCGTCATTCTTCTTGGGGAAACCAAGGTATCACAAACAAAAACAGATCCCTTCAAGTAAACCGGCTTATTGGAGCAACGATCCAGGAGAAACATCTCAGGAGGGGTCATATATCACAAAGTCTTTTGTTTCTTGAGAAATCTCAGCACCTGGTGAAGCAACAGATCGATCAAGACCTTGAAGTCACCGTTTGGATGAATTGTTTTCGAGGCAGTGAATGACGAACTTAAAGTACTTTTTTTTCCTCAAATGAACATTATGGAAACGGACTCTCCGTATTATGAAGTTCCGCTGGCCCGATGCCACGGCCGTCCCCGCCCGGCCTTTGGCCCGCAGAGCCCATAATCACATTACCATGCAGTGAACTCTGCGGTTCGCCCAGAAATCTGTAGTAAAGCAGAAACATGGATTGTTTACGGGTTTCGGGTTTCCTTGTCACTGTTTGTGGCAAAGTGTCAGGCTGAATCCAAGTGAACAGGATCAAGAACCCAGGTTGAAGAGGGCTATTGTGTTTCCCCGCTCAGACGTAATCAGAACCACATGCCCTCCATCTTCAACGCTTCAAAAAAAAAAGGGAGGCTTGTTTAACAGGACTTAACTTCATTGAACACAACTTTAATGGTTGACCCTATTACACAATTTAACAATGATGTTTCGGGAAGGCTTGCAAAAGCATCTGTGTGTGTCAGTGTGTGTGTGTGTGTGTGTGTGTGTGTGTGTGTGTGTGTGTGTGTGTGTGTGTGTGTGTGTGTGTGTGTGTGTGTGTGTCCCATGAGAGGACCGTACACACCCAGAGGACATGTCTTCCCACTGAGAGTTTCAGATTTAAACAACCTTCAAGGTTACTGTTCCACATCTCCATCACACACACACACACACACGCGCACGCACACGCACACGCACGCACGCACACGCACATCTCAAATGTTATGTAGTTCTGCATTTTGATAATCACATATTACTTCCCACATAATATGTAATTGTATTGTTTTTCGGATCATTTTTCATGAAAAAAGGCTGACCTGTAGAGATGAGTTTTTAGTGGCAGCTTTAAAAGAAACCACAGATTCAGCAGATCTGATGGTTGTTCCAAAGTTCAGGCGTGACAACCTCAAAAAGCGTGGTCGTGTCGTCAAAGTCGCGCCTTGATTTAAAATAGGAACAGATCAAAGGCCTTGATCAGATGATCGGAGTGACTCTGCTGTATACACAGAGGCCAGGCTCATGCAAGGCCTTGTATGTAATACGTACAATTATTTGTTTTACTGGAAGCCAATGAAGGGAGGCAAGAGAGTCCTCAGGTTAAAGTGTAACGGTCACAGTAACACTCGGGTAAAATAGTGACTTATCTATACCACCAATCTTCGCCAGTTGATTACTTACATATTTTGTTGTATTAGCAGTTTTATAAAAATGTATGTTTGAATATGTAAATGAGGCATTATCTTGTTACATATTTGCTAATTTGCATACATTTTCAGAACAGAAATCTGAATACTGGATGAAGCCAGGATACAATTATTTCATTTTGTTGACGTATTAGAATCAAAGGTAAATAAATTTAGAAAATACATTCATAAAAAAAAAGTCCCCATATTCTTTTAGTAATAAAATGTTGTATAAATCAGGCTGTGAATGACATATGAACAAACACCTCCCTTCAGAATCGAGAGAGGAATGAAGCTGGAACGTGTGGTGGATGTAAGAGCTACTGAAGACTTCTGGCTCAGCAGCGAGCAGCTGACACTGTTCCACTGGTGGGGGAGGGGAAGCAATTCAACTGAACAGTAAATTACATTCTGTTGTATTTGGGGATGTGTGCCCATACAAACTGTTGTGTCAGAAGGAAGTTCAGAGATGTAAAATGAATGCTTCATTATTTATTTTTCACCTGAGCAGGTGGAAGGTTCCAGTGAGGTGAGACTGATGCCATGTTAAAATCATGTGGGATGGAAATATTACATATATTTATATATAATATATAATATATATTACATTTCAATATAAAGTTGTTAATATTTATTATATCTTATATGAATATTAAATATGAACGACTTTATATTGTAATTTAACACCGTATCTATAAACATCATAATGCATATTAAATTGAAATTCTTACACTTCTGAGTAGTTTTTGAAAGAGGTTTTATTTAATTCCTTTTCATTTAATTAAACACAGCAACTTAGCCAATGATGAGCAGTATTGTTATCCAACAATCTCAATAATCCGTCTACTCTGCGACCTGCGGCTCCTTCCTTCTGCCCCGCCGTGGTTTCCACCACATCTCCTCTCAAACCTCTCAAACCTCGCTGGGTTCTCGTTGCTATCAGATCTGGCCCAGCCGAGCTGACCGGTGTTTTAACTTCTCAGTACATGCGGTCGTGGTTTTCCCTGACAGATGTTAGGGAGGAATTTTATCATGTGGCCGCGCCAAAAGCTCCTCAAAGAAAAACAGACGTTTTTATCTGGCACGCCGTGTATGACACCTACGTTCACAGCTGTGTATGTCTTTCCCAGCATGCATGTGGGTGTGTATCTGAGTGAGTGTTTTTACTTGCATATTATCTGTGAAGCATTTTTCTTTTCATAGAAATGTGATTTTAACTAAGATTTGTTATACGTGTGTTTATGTGTGTGTATAAGTTACGCTGTGGGGACATACATCTATTTACACATTGTGGAGACTCATCTTTCTTTTGGGGCCCAAAGGAAAGAATAAAGGCGCAAGACCTCAGCAGTGCGTAGTGTAAAATGGCGGTTATGCACAACGCACTGTACATCGCATCATTCTCATGAACACCAGAGGGCGTAGAAACAAACGGTACTGTGAACATCAAAAACCAGACTGTATATTAGAAGTGGACGTAGTCATCGTGACGTCTCCCGCTGGTTTGTGGACTGCAGTTTTGGAACTTCGAGTTCGCAGATTTTGCCATAGAAACCTGTCAATCAGCGTGTAGCCCCGCCCTAAAGCATCCCCTGCTTTATGGTCTGTGTGACTCTAAATGGACCATCATGTACTAAATGAACATCATGCTGTGTTGAAGAAGACTTGAAACTAGAGATTGAGACATAAACTCATGTTTACAATGTTTACTGAGGGAATAAATCAAGAGAGAAGTAGAGTCATTTTCTATAGACTTCTATACAACCAGAGGAGTCGCCCCCTGGTGGACACGAGAGAGAATGCAAGTTTTAAGACACATTGGCTTCACTCAGCAGAACCGAGTATGTAACGAGTGTAACTGGCAAAACACCATAAACCAACCTCCACAGTGGCAAGGAGGGATTGTAATTATCTGTAAACTAATATCTCATATTCATTGACTACTGTGTTACCTTTTTACAAACCATGTAAAGAAAGAAGTCAAGTAGTAAAAGCATTTTAAAGAAACAAAGGTTGAATATCCTGTAAACAATCTGATTTGGATGCAAAATATTTAGCTCAAATCAAGATTTTTAAGACCTCCTAAAGCATCTAAATGTGAATTGTCCATCTTTGTATGATCCAAGACATGTTTTACTTTTACCGGTAAACTATTTGTGATAGTAATATCTGGAACGGTGCGCATGGCAAGTCAGAAATAATTCAGTGGTTTACGACCAAGCGCAGACCGTGATGACGCAGCTGTTTGACTACGGCAACTATAAAATGAATGTAAGTCAATTTAATGTCCTCGGAAGTGACATCTGTGTGTGTGTGCGTGTATTACAGATGTTGTGGGGACATGTATATATGTCCACATTGAAGGGACTCGTCTTCCTGTTGGGGACGAAATGCACGTCCCTATGATGTAAATCGTTATATTTTAGGGTGAGGACTTGGTTTAAGGTTGGGCGAAGGTTAGATTTATGTTAAGGTGAAGGTAAGTCTCCAGGAAATGAATGTAAGTCAAACGATGGCAACATGACTGTGTGTGTGTGTGTGTGTGTGTGTGTGTGTGTGTGTGTGTGTGTGTGTGTGTGTGTGTGTGTGTGAGGGGGGGGGGGGGGGAGTGCACTTGAACAGGGTGGATTTTTAAAGCACACAGACCAGGTTACAGTCTAAATGTACAGCTCAGAAGGGAGTTGTTGTTTCTTCAAAGTTCAACATCTCCGAGCCTTGGCAGAGGAGCAGCTGAGTACATTTCTAGTTCCATTTTAACCTCCAACCTTTTCATCATGACTTAGTGCTGCTGCTTCACCCTCCTCCTCCTCCTCCTCCTCCTCCTCCTCCTCCTCCTCCTCCTCCTCCTCCTCCTCCTCCAGGAATCACTCAAAAAAAGCCACAATTTCTGTTCTGCTGTGAAAACATAGCTCTCTTTTCAAGCTTGAGCGCCGGCCTGGAAAGCATTTGATGGAGGGGTACATGTTTCGTGTTAAGATACAGAAGGTCTATTCACTTCTGTTCACTCGTTGAGTGTAAGAGCAGAAGCACAACCACGTTTGAGGAGGAGACTTATTTTCCATGGCAGTGTCAACACCTGCTTCTTGATACTTTTTCCTAATGTTCCTCCTCCAGCTGTGAGACATTGGATTTCTATGTCTCCTCTGTGTTTATCACATTCTGTCATTTAATCATATTTAACATGCAAGAACTGCCGCCTGGTAAACTGCTGCAAGAAACAACCACGTTTCAAAATCGTATTCATTCTCAAAACATTACTAGTTATGTAATTAATGGCATCTGGAATAAGACACTTTGAAAATTGTAGGGGAGTCTTAATTAATTTGCATATTGTGTAAAGGAATATATATATATATATATATATATATATATATATATATTTTCATTTAATAATAGAAATTGTAGCTTTTATCCCAAGTCCAGTCCACATCAGCATTCAAACACTTATTTACCATCTTTTGATTTAGTTTTCAGTCATTTCAACATTATTTGTTGTATTTATCTGGTGAAATGAACCAGGATCATTTTGAACCCATACAATAGTTGAAATAAACTGAAAACAAAGTGTGAATGAACGATATTAAGTGTTACAATCTTAAACTGATCTGATGAAACTTTCTCCCAACATTGAGACCGAACCCTCCTGTTCTCCAGTTGAATCTCCTGTATTTCAGATACTGAAGCTCATGTTACATGTAACATTTGCAGAACTTTTATTTCCATGAATTTTAAAATGTATGTAAGTAAAAAATATATCCTTTTCCACCACCGTTGTGTATGTTTCATGAGCCAATGGGATGGGGCGACTTTCTCTCTTTTCCTTCTCTTGGCTCCTTTCCTCTCCCCCTCATATACGTACATGCATTCATGGCCACACACCGAGCCTGATAGATACTGGACACACACACACACACACGCACACACACACACACACAGCGTCACTCTGTGAACCATTATCATTACCAGGTGTTGAAAAGAGGAGATATTGCTCATCAATCAGCACGACTCCCCTCATTTGTACCTCCAGTTGCCAGAAGTCAAAGTGAAAAAAAAAGATGTAAAACATTTTGACCACCTGTGCGCTTCGACTCAATGCGGCCAAAACTAATTCTTCACTTTCGCAAAAATGTCAGGATAAAGATGAATATTATGATATGAGTTTTAGGTGGTGTGTAGTGGAGCAGCTGCCGTGCAAAGACTAACTGCACGTTTTATTTTGGGTGTTAAAGGTCATGAAAAGTTTCAGTTTCAAAGTCAAGAGATGTATATCTGTTAGGGCTAATTATATATATATATATATATATATATATATATATATATATATATATATATATATATATATATATATATATATATATATATATATATATATATATATATATATATATATATATATATATATATATATATATATGTCCAAGTAGACAAAACACATTTACACCATCAGCCACATTTCCAGCAGTATTTATTCAAACTTTGGCCAAATGACAAACTTCTGCGTTATTATATCTGCCCTGCAAATGTGAGTGCACACGCATGTAACCTGAAGGAAGTACAGGAAATGAGTAAGTTAAGGTAACGTAACATTTTGTGGGTAAGAGGAAACAAGTCCAGAAACAAAATCCTCTGAAACAAAATGAACAGAAGTTGCGTCCGTGCAGGTTTTCTAACAGATAAGAGCACACATGCTCGTTGTATCAGGGATGCAAACAAACACACATTCATTCCTTGGATATGAAGTGTATGTGCTAATATGTGCTAATCCGAACAGATTCAAACTGTATCCAAATATTCAATTCAATTTATTTTTGTCGAGCCCAAAATCACAAATCACAAATTTGCCTCAGAGGGCTTTTCCCCTATTCCCTACAGCCCTCCTCCTCTCTCCGACCGGTCGGGTATGAAACACTCACACCTGCAACAATCGGCTGAACTCACTCTCTACTGTGGTTTCACTCCAATATCAGCATCCATAAATCAAATTAGAAATGAGAAAAACTGCTTCCTATGTCCTGTGAGGTCTTCAGAGTCAGACGTTCTCTTTAGTAGTCTGATTGTTGTCTGCACAGTGAAAACAGAAGCAGCTGGTGCATGAAAAATGATGCAGATTTGCCAAAATTTGTATTGTAAGTTCAATGATTACACATTAACTTTGTAGCAGAAGCACCAGAGCTCACTGATTAGCATGCTTAGCATAGCATGCTTAGCATAGCATGCTTTCATCACGTTTGTTTATTCTGCACAAAAGCCGGAGACTAAAAACAACGAATGGTTGTTTTACGGGGATTTGTGCAGAACTAGTTCTCGTTTGGGACATTGGATGTCAATGTTGGAGAAGGTGCGTTCTGTATTTCTCTGAATGAAGCAAGAAAAGTCAGACTGAGAATAAATAATATAATCCTTTCTGAGTCTCACAGACTTTTCTAGTCTTCTGACCACCCAAAGCACTTTAACACTACATGTCATCATTCACCCATTCACACCCATTCATTCAGAAAGCCTGAGAGACGCAATAAACAAAACATCTGGATCAACTTAATGCATTGAGCAGCAATTTAAGTTAGTCACATGAATGTTATTTGAAGGCATATATAAATACACAAGATGTTATAAATCCATATCTCTTTTTGATGAATAGCAGCCTCTTGTAATGCTCATGTGGGATGAACCGAATGTTGGACACGACGCAGAAATAAAAACGAACAGCGGCCGCAGTATTTTCTTGGTGGCACCTTTAGTGCTCCGCTCCTGCTGCTGTGCTGCCGAAGCGCCGGCTGTTAATCAATCAGTGGGCTGTGAATCATCTTCCATTCGGAAACACGAGTAGCGAAGCAGACATTTGTTTACATGAAAATGTTACAGATAGTTAATATGCCGATTCACCGTGCACTGCCGGCTGACCGGTCTATTTATCATGGTCAGCACGAAGAGAAAAGCCCAGACTCACCACAGCCACGTTTCACACTGCTTAGCACGCACACACACGCACACACACACACGCACACACACGCACAAGCTGTTTTCATTCAGAAAGTTAGCATGTCGAACCCCCCCCCCCCCCCCCCATATCCTCGACAACGAGGGCAGGAGGAAGCCCGGGTGGTTCGACTTCTTTAACAGTCTCCAGTCGCAGCGTTTGGCCGACGCTCTTCTCCATCAAGGCATTCCAGGAGAGACTGATAATTTCTCTGTTTCCTCCGGTTTGCATCCACGCTGCTACCCTGTGTGTGTGTGTGTGTGTGTGTGTGTGTGTGTGTGTGTGTGTGTGTGTGTGTGTGTGTGTGTGTGTAATGATGGTGTGAGAGTGTGTGTGCATTCTTGTTGGAACTCATTTAAGAGACAGAAAGTGTGTTTCATTGGCAGGAGTAAATATGTGAGGACACATTCACATCTTTTGGGTTTGCGTGTGTGTGTGTGTGTGTGTATGTCTATGTGTGTGTGTGTGTGTATGTCTATGTGTGTGTGTGTGCTAAAGTTAAAGCGCTTTAGAAGGGTAGTGTTAGAAATGTAACAGAATGGGTTTTGGTGGAGGAGACGTGAAGTCATGTGACTGTGGTGGAGTTCCACGCTAGCTTTTTACTTCAAACATCATAGAAGTGGAGTTCATGAGTGAAGATTATCTTACTGAACAAAACCTGGAAGAATCACGAACGTTTGTTTGACACACAGATTATTTTCTGTAATAATACAAAAAAAATACAAATCCAATTGGCTGTTTGTGGAGGGAACCATGGCGATGCTAACTTCCTGTACAAAAATGCGTTTAAATGTTTTGTATGTTTTCATGCATCTATTCAGGTGCGCGTACTCGCTAATATATGTTTCTGTGCACAGCTGTATGTGTGTGTGTGTGTCTGATCGCATCGTCTGGCTCTTGTAAGTGTGTCCATGCGTGTGGGAGAGAGAGGGATATTTAAGCAGCATTACTCTGGTTGTGATCTGCCAAGTACCTGTCGCCTCGACTTCGCCTTCCCTCTTTGTCTTCTCTTTCTCAATATGGTCCACACCTGCAGAAACAGTGCCGACACACACACGCACACACACACACACACGCACACACACACACACACACACACTCACACACTCACACACACACACACACACTCTCACACACACACACACACACACACTCTCACACACTCTCACACACACACTCTCACACACACGCTTTTAAGTGTCGTCTACACTGGATAAGATGCGTCCACATTTTGAAAGACTCACCCATCTCACAGTCTAACTCGTCTCCACTCGGTCCGTCTGGTGTCTTTTTTTACTTATCATCCTCTCTTTTTCTGTCTTTATGTATTCATCTACTCATATGCATTACTGTGTAGCTTTTAATTTGTGGCAGGCTGTTGTCACTAAACACTGACAGGATCAGGCAGAAACCTCCGGTTCTGCCGCATGAAGCCGGTGCTTCATGTTTTAAACCTGCATTCTCTCTAGTGGCCACCAGGGGGCGACTCCTCTGGTTGTATAGAAGTCTATAGAAAATGACTCTACTTCTCTCTTGATTTATTCCCTCAGTAAACATTGTAAACATGAGTTTATGTCTCAATCTCTGGTTTCAAGTCTTCTTCAATACAGCATGATGTTCATTTAGTACATGATGGTCCATTTAGAGTCACACAGACCATAAAGCAGGGGATGCTTTAGGGGCGGGGCTACACGCTGATTGACAGGTCTCTAACAGACCATAAAGCAGGGGATGCTTTAGGGCGGGGCTTACTGTGATTGACAGGTCTCTAACAGACCATAAAGCAGGGGATGCTTTAGGGCGGGGCTACACAGTGATTGACAGGTCTCTACCAGAGACGTATACGGTGTCTCTAAGTCACTCCTCCTCAGTCCAGATATGGTCACTTCCTGGTCACTGGTTGCCAAAAAAACAAGATGGGGACGGCCGTATTCCAAGATGTATTTATATATATTTATTGTCTTTAAAACGGTGGTTGCCAACAAGTGGCTAAATGAGAATTCCAAATGTCATCAGTCCACCTATATGGAAATTTACCATGAACAGCCCTGACATTTGGATGATGACTTGTATCTTCAGCTTCATCCGTTTGTGGGACTCGCTCGTTAAACTTCAGGATGCTCTTCCTGTCAAACATCCCATGAATGCAGTTCTGTGCGGAGGCCAACTTGGACACCCTGAACCAGCACAATTAGATACACAAACGCAGACTGTACACACCCACGCAGAGCCGGTTTAGGACAGATGTGAACGCCTCTCTCTCCCACTCTTAGCCTCTTCATAAACACTGTTACTCCAACGTTAAACCACATGGAGCTGGCACGCTACAATGAACGCAATAGAACCACATAAATGGCTAAATAAATATCGCCACAGGGTGGCCTGCAAATATTATGAGAGTGTGGTTTTCACTGACAACCGGAGGAAAAGGAAGGTGTGTGTGTGTTAGATGTGTTCTCCCATCTCTTACTTTAAGTGTGTGTGTCTACAATTCTCTGTTTTAAAGGATCATTGTGTTTATTTGTGTTGCTATTTTTGTGACTGTCTAATCTGTTCTCATGTCTGTACATTAAACCAAAATGCATATTGGTTTAATGTACAGAGACAAAGATTGTCCTGTTTAGCGGGATGTCATTACCTTAAAACGAATGTTAGGTTTAGGAAAAACATCATGGTTGGCCTTAAATAAGTTAGATGTAGGCAACAAAACCACCAACAGTTAAGTTTAAGCAACAAAATCACCAACAATTAAGTTTAAGCAACAAAACCACCAACAATTAAGTTTAAGCAACAAAACCACCAACAGTTAAGTTTAAGCAACAAAATCACCAACAGTTAGCTTTAGACAACTAAACCACCAACAGTTAAGTTTAAGCAACAAAACCACCAACAATTAAGTTTAGGCAACAAAACCACCAACATTTAGCTTCAGACAACAAAACCACCAACATTTAGCTTCAGACAACAAAACCACCAACAGTTAGCTTTAGACAACAAAACCACCAACAGTTAGCTTTAGACAACAAAACCACCAACAGTTAGCTTTAGACAACAAAACCACCAACAGTTAGCTTCAGACAACAAAACCACCAACAGTTAGCTTTAGACAACAAAACCACCAACAGTTAGCTTTAGACAACAAAACCACCAACAGTTAGCTTTAGACAACAAAACCACCAACATTTAGCTTCAGACAACAAAACCACCAACAGTTAGCTTTAGACAACAAAACCACCAACATTTAGCTTCAGACAACAAAACCACCAACAGTTAGCTTTAGACAACAAAACCACCAACAGTTAGCTTTAGACAACAAAACCACCAACAGTTAGCTTTAGACAACAAAACCACCAACAGTTAGCTTTAGACAACAAAACCACCAACAGTTAGCTTTAGACAACAAAACCACCAACAGTTAGCTTCAGACAACAAAACCACCAACAGTTAGCTTTAGACAACAAAACCACCAACATTTAGCTTCAGACAACAAAACCACCAACAGTTAGCTTTAGACAACAAAACCACCAACAGTTAGCTTTAGACAACAAAACCACCAACAGTTAGCTTTAGACAACAAAACCACCAACAGTTAGCTTGAGACAACAAAACCACCAACAGTTAGCTTTAGACAACAAAACCACCAACAGTTAGCTTTAGACAACAAAACCACCAACATTTAGCTTCAGACAACAAAACCACCAACAGTTAGCTTTAGACAAGAAAACCACCAACATTTAGCTTCAGACAACAAAACAGTACATTTTGTGAAATAAAATAATTATTCATCAACTGTTTTTACCTTTTTATTTTTGTTGCTAAGCTAAGCTAAACGTCTGCTGGATGTACTTTAATGTTTGGAACACACACACATGAGAGAAGTATCAATCCTCTCATCTAACTCTCAGCAAAAAAGCGAATCAGTTTGTTTCAAAATGTGGAACGTTTCGTGGAAACAGACGCAGCTAAAAGCTCAGACGGCTGACGTACGCGACACGCACCATCACCTGCTGAGTCACCGGGAGACTCCTAATCATGGTCTTATTTAAGGTGGATAATCACACCCATCATTTTCACTTCTGCTCTGTATTTTCAGGCCTCACCGGCCATCTGGAGTGTGTGTCTCAGTCCTGCGCCCAACCGCAGGTTATTTCAGACTTTTTCCTTGTTTAAGAAGAGCACTGAAGTGTGCAGACGGATCAAAAGGCCGTGTCCGATATCCTGAGGTTTCTATACACAGGTCAGAATTAGACTGCTCCCCTGCGTACACATGTTTTTATACTTATACTTATATATTTACTGCATGCATACACAACTGTATTACCGTACAACTGCAGAGCGGATGCAGTTATTCCCAAACCTCAAAAACGGACACTAAACCTAATAAATCCTGAAGACCTGAGGCTTGTCCTCGTCTTCCCTTCCTCATGCGAGAACATTTTCATGTTTTTATCCTAAATCTTTTTCCCCGTTTGGTTTGCTTGTATGTGTCAGATTCACCAAACTCTCTCTACGGCACTGCAACGTGTTGTAATTAGCTCGTTTCAACCTGATGAATACCACCTGTGCAGGTGCAGGTGCACGCTCGTTAAGGCCACCTCGCCGCTCTGCCTTTGGGGAAGAAATGTTATCTGAGAGTAAAAAAAACTATTTTTACACCACGGACAATTTTGCAACAGCAAGTGTGAGAATTTTCCAAACAGATATTGAACTGAAGGTTTCATTTTGGAGTATTTCAGATATTTACAATAGTTTAAGGTGATTTTGGTGACGTAATTAAAGGTTCTCTCCTCTCAAAAATGCGTATTCAGTTGGATGTTTGAGCTTCACTTCTCAGGAGGTTGTTTGTTCTCTCGTTCATCTGCTGAAGAGGGAACTCTTTCTCTGAGCTCACACGTTCATGTTTGAGATGATTTATAACGCTGGACCTTGTTTGGAGACATTCATGGTGCAATATGCAACTTAAAGTGTGATGTGCAAATACAGTGGAGTCGGAGACATCTTTTGTCCAGCTGCTAAACCTTTGAAATTAATATTATTTGTATTATTTCATCGATTTTGGATCTTTCGATATATTTTGTTTTTGTGAAATCAGACTCATAATTATGCAAAGCAGAGTGTTTTTAAGACACGAAGACATAATTCTTAAATCAGATTTTATTTGTACCTACAATGGAGGAAGACAGACTATTTCTACTTGTATGACAGGTCCACTTGTGACTTTCATTCGTACCCTCAGAAACAACTTTAACTACAAGAGAATTTGAACGCCACAAGTTGTCAGACTGAATGTTTTCTTCAGACACAGAGAAGCCTCTGGATGGTACGTTTTGTTTCCAGCCTCTCTCCGTGTTGCGTAACATGAAACACTGATGAAGAAATGAAACACAGTGTTCTGGTTACATCTACCCACATGCACTCTTCGTTAGCCGACCTTTAGCCTCATTAAAGGAATCCATCTCTGCTTTGTGTAACTGAACCGCAGCTCTTTTGTCTCTCACAACTGAAATGTGACCATTTCCTGATAATATAATGCCATGATGATGTTTTCCAGCTTTTCATTTTCCTTGTATGCATCTGCTTTACTCACTGCTTCATTTTTGAAAGAACCCTTGAGTTCTCCAAAACAACCCAACTAAACATTGAATAACATCAAGAGCCTTTGGGTGCCAACATGAAAAGGTTCGTCTAAGCCTCTGGAAAGTCGACTTAAGATACGAACATATAACACAGTATACATGCATTGATGGATTTCTGAATGGAACGGGGCCAAAGCATCGGGGGCCCCCGGCCCCCATCTACAAAATGTCACAGAAACGTAGAACCGGGAAGAGACTGCAAAGATACCAAAACAGCGAGAAAGAAATGCAAAACAGGGGCGACTCCTCTGGTTGTATAGAAGTCTAAAGAAAATGACTCTACTTCTCTCTTGATTTATTCCCTCAGTAAACATTGTAAACATGAGTTTATGTCTCAATCTCTAGTTTCAAGTCTTCAAGTCTATGCTTTAGGGCGGGGCTACACAGTGATTGACAGGTCTCCACCAGAGACGTACACGGCGTCTCTACGTCACGATGACTACGACCACGTACAGTCTACGGGACAAACCTCAGGAAGAGCAGCTGAGCTGCAACCTGTCAGTCAGTTCTGCATTATAATAATAGTTGGTAATAATTTAAAGTCGGAAATCTGCAGCGCACAATACGTTCTGTACTCTGCATCACATAGAATATGATCCAACATTAATTTCTCTAGATCTGTTTTCAAACGAAGGATTGGCAGCAGATATTTCATTCATATCATTGTTAATGGTGCTAAAGTTTATACTATGTCTTTGGGGATCACAGGGAACTACAGTCAACATGAGACCTGTGCGTTGGCACCAACACCATAACGTCCTGTATTCAGCGAGGGGAGAAGGCAACAAAGAGAAACAGAATCACTTCCTCTGGGAGCGTTTGCTGCAGTATCAACTGTCAAATGAACTCCGGTGCCGCTCATATTGGGACTGAAACAGAATACAGGTATGTTTTGTTCAGGTTTATTGCCCGCTGCCCTTGCGTGAAACCTAAGCCCAGCGGGTAAATACAGAGCTATGCTACTTTCAACAATGCGCTGCCGGTACTGGCTGAATAACTGCTCAAACTCCATGTACACAATTATTTCACTTCCTGCGTGAAATGTGGCTGCGTGCCCCCGAGCCTCACAGTTCACCTCAGTCAACGAAATATTGATGGACGTCCTGGACTGCGGCGCTTCGTACGGTGGCAGCAGATCTTTTTCTGGCAATGAAATGGCTCTGAAAGAAACCTTCTTAACGTCAGGAAGGAGCTGGAGGCTAAAAGTTCAACATGACCAGGCTGCAAAGGAAACGGCTGACGGCAACCGAGCGTCCACACAGACTCCGTGTGTAACTGGGACCGTGTGCGCCGCAGAACCAATGCGGCAACAATAACTCAGAATTTGAGTGAATGATGTTTCGACAGAATGAACTCCGGCTCAAGGAAACAGCAGGAAAGAGGTGGATTGTGGGAAAAGCTTTTCAAAAGACAAGAAAGAGAAAAACAGCAACCTTTTCCTGATAGTTATGAATGAGTGTGTGTGAGTATAAATCCACCAACACAAACACGTCTGTTATTTATGCTGAGATCATCTGATTTATGGCCTCAAAATGTATCTTTTTTAAACATAGAGAGGAAAAGGGGGAAACTATATTCGAAAACACATCCAACACAAGCACAGGTATAATGAAGAGCTAGCACACACACACGCACACACACACACACACACACACCTACACACACACGCACACACACACCTACACACACACGCACACACACACACACACACACACCTACACACACACGCACACACACACGCACACACACACACACACACCTACACACACACACACACACACACACCTACACACGCACACACACACCTAAACACACACCTACACACACACACACACACACCTACACACACACACACACCTACTCACACACACCTACACACACACACACACACACGCACACACACACACACACACACACACACGCACACACACGCACACACACACACACACACCTACACACACACACACACACACACACCTACACACGCACACACACACCTAAACACACACACCTACACACACACACACACACACACACCTACACACACACACCTACACACACACACCTACACACGCACACACACACACCTACACACACACACCTACACACACACACACACACCTACACACACACCTACACACACACACCTACACACACACACACCTACACACACACACCTACACACACACACACACCTACACACACACACCTACACACACACACACCTACACACACACGCACACACACACACACCTACACACACACACACCTACACACACACGCACACACACACACACCTACACACACACACACCTACACACACACACACCTACACACACACGCACACACACACACACCTACACACACACACACACCTACACACACACACACCTACACACACACACCTACACACACACACACCTACACACACACACCTACACACACACACACCTACACACACACACACCTACACACACACGCACACACACACACACCTACACACACACACACCTACACACACACACCTACACACACACACAAGTCACTTTCTTACAACGTCCACTGCTCTGCTTGTTGTAGTTGGCATTCACACAGAAACACTCATTTTAAACCTTTACAGTCTTTTTGTTGTCAAAGCTCACACACTCAGTGTGTATAGGTTTGCTTGGAAAAGCACATCCATATATTCCTGTTTGATGCCACAGAAATACCAAGCGGCGAACTCTGGTGTTGAGAAATGAAGCCGAACGCGGAAGTGCCAAAAACTGCAGTTCTTCAAATGGCCACTCGAGGCTATAAAAGTGAGTCCATCCCCATAGACCTCAATGTTAAAATGCCCAACTTTACAGCAGAAATAAACATGTTTACAATCTGGTCCAAAAAACAGTTTTGGTCTCAAAAGCTAATATCTCCGTCCATGACTCACGACTTTAAGTGGAAGGCATAATTAAGGGCGTGGCCTCTTTGAGTGACAGGTGGGTGCCGTCTCATGTCGCTAGCTGCAAGCTGTCACCTCAGCTTAACCGACGATCCACCTCTTTGCCCATTTCTAGAGTTCGGCTGTCGTCACTGCCGGACAAAAAGACGCCCACTCTGAGCATCACACCTGTGGCTGCCGTAAGACACTACGTCCATACTTTATGTGTTTGAAGAGTAACTTCTTCTGGAGCTTCGGTCATTAAGAGTAACTGCGTTGCCTTTTGGTTTTAACGGTCGCCTGGGTGTAATTCTTGTGTTTGACCCATCCGTACACAGAAGCCTCCTCCTTACATGGAGCTTGATGAAGATGTATTTCTGTTGAACACGACGCAGGATCCTGATATTCATTCCATTGGCAGCGTTTCCACGGTGGCAACTTGTAATTTGAGTAAATTTCCAGAGGTTGTGGTCATTTCACCAAATTCTGTAAGAGTCTGGATTTTTCTGTGCGTGTGTGTTTACTTGTACAACTGTCTTTGTGAGGACCGATTGGAGTTTTAGACCTTCAGAGTGAGGACATTTATGAAAAGCGGGGACATTTTGTGGGGACCCTCACGTTGGGACAGACATTCAGAGGTTAGGTCAGGATTGGGCAATGATTATCTTAGGGTTAGGTATTTAGTTATTAGGTAAGGACTAGCAAATGCATTTAGTCAATGAGTGACATCACAAAGAAGTACAAGGTTGTGCGTGTCATAACCAGACTCAGAATGATTATGATGAAATGTTTTTCAAACTTAAACAGAAACAGCAGTTGTTTCACTTATTTTCCATTTCGTACTGCAGCTCATAAAACACACATTGTTGCTAAATTTGATAATGAAATTGGAAGCATCTTCTCTTTCTAAAACAAACGTAGCTGTGCTCTCCTCCCACTTGTCTGTCTTATTGTAATCCTGTATACCAGAGGTCTTCAACAGGGGGTCCGCGGAGGTACTGCAGTTTTGGTTGATTAGACAATAAAAAAAAAAAAATAGAAAATAAAAAAAATTCTCTAAACATGAATGTGTTCATTATTTTAATAGTTCAGTATTGTAGACAAGATAACAGGTATGTTTTTGCATGGCAGTGGCACTAATAGGCCACTCATTTATGTTTAAAATAAAAACATACATTTGAATATCTTGTATGCATGATTATCATGCAATTTACAGACAATGTTGATATTGGCATTGATATCAGCTGTTTATCAAAGGCAGTGGCACGGCCTCTCTACTCACTGTACCTCTCACATGTTTAACATGAAAACATGAATATGTGAACCTGTGTATTATTTGAATAGCTTAGCATTGAACGCACAATAAAGAGGTATGTTTATACACGGCACTAGGCCCAGGTTAATATAAAACACAATGTTATACAATATATATAGTCGGGGGTCCCTGCTCCATCTCTATCAGTTTGGGGGTCCGGGGCCTGATAAACGTTGAAGCCCCCTGCTGTACACCATGTATTGTTGTTCTGTTTTCCATGATATAGATGGCCGCTTTGGGGAACAGTGTGCTTTTAGTCGTGATCCTACGTACTGAACAGTATTTTCACAAATTACGAATAAAAGGAATTTTATTGAATAGAAAATGTGGACACATTCCTCATCTAATATCTCTCAAAGCATAAACACAAAAGACATCGAACTTGGCAGACTGCGACTTTATAATCTTGCCCTCAACTGAATGATGAATGGAAGCTACAGCGCCACCGTGTGGCAAGTAAGGAAGGATCCCTGATAAATGTCATCCAGTCTTCACCAAACTTGGGACATACAATATTTTGATGACCCGACACATGCATTCTCTTTTGGATGTTGCTTGCTGTTTTTTAGTAATTGGTTACCAAATTCTTGGAGGTGTGGCCTTTTAACTAGTGCTGGGCAACGATTACGATTCTTAATCGCGATTAATCTCATTGTTATGGCAAAGTTCAACAATGAATTCAAAAGTAGTGTATTGAGCACTTTTATTTTGAAAGTCCTGCTATATGAACAAAAGGGCGATAACATTTGCTTTGTAAACACTTATTAAAACAAATTAGGTGATTTTTAACAGCAGTGTTCTCTTCACACAGCAGCAGTTCTATCGCTTCTATATCTGTGCTCAGTGTGTGAAACGTTCCACTGCTGTGCAACAGAACAACATGTTTCAGCACGTTTCCTCTACATGTGTGTCTTCATGACAGTCAGAGCATTGATGCAGCTCTACTCTTCATCACTATGATGCAGCTCTACTCTTCATCACTATGATGCTGTAACTCAGAGGTGATGAAGGTGACCCAGCTCTACTCTTCATCACTATGATGCAGCTCTACTCTTCATCACTGTGATGCTGTGACTCAGAGGTGATGAAGGTGACCCAGCTCTACTCTTCATCACTGTGATGCTGTGACTCAGAGGTGATGAAGGTGACCCGGCTCTACTCTTCATCACTATGATGCTGTGACTCAGAGGTGATGAAGGTGACCCAGCTCTACTCTTCATCACTGTGATGCTGTGACTCAGAGGTGATGAAGGTGACCCAGCTCTACTCTTCATCACTATGATGCTGTGACTCAGAGGTGATGAAGGTGACCCAGTTCTACTCTTCATCACTGTGATGCTGTGACTCAGAGGTGATGAAGGTGACCCAGCTCTACTCTTCATCACTGTGATGCTGTGACTCAGAGGTGATGAAGGTGACCCAGCTCTACTCTTCATCACTATGATGCTGTGACTCAGAGGTGATGAAGGTGACCCAGCTCTACTCTTCATCACTATGATGCTGTGACTCAGAGGTGATGAAGGTGACCCAGCTCTACTCTTCATCACTGTGATGCTGTGACTCAGAGGTGATGAAGGTGACCCAGCTCTACTCTTCATCACTATGATGCTGTGACTCAGAGGTGATGAAGGTGACCCAGTTCTACTCTTCATCACTGTGATGCTGTGACTCAGAGGTGATGAAGGTGACCCAGCTCTACTCTTCATCACTGTGATGCTGTGACTCAGAGGTGATGAAGGTGACCCAGCTCTACTCTTCATCACTATGATGCTGTGACTCAGAGGTGATGAAGGTGACCCAGCTCTACTCTTCATCACTATGATGCTGTGACTCAGAGGTGATGAAGGTGACCCAGCTCTACTCTTCATCACTATGATGCTGTGACTCAGAGGTGATGAAGGTGACCCAGCGATGTCCAGTAGTCTCCAGTGAGCAGCAGCTGCTGCTCGTTGTAACGCGTGGCTTTAGTCGTCCTCTCCTTTAACACAACTCGCGTGTTCTTCTGGTGACGGTGCGTCTTGAGGCTCATACGTGACGTCATTCGTTGCGAACGCACCTTGAGAACGTTCCTCAGACCGACACAACACGTCACAACACGTCACAACACTAACCTGCAGTTTGTCTCCACTCCTCTGTAGCATCTGTTAGCTTGTCTTGCTTTTGTTCTAATATCTAACGCGATAATAACGCGTTAACTTGCCCAGCAGTACTCTTAACATTAACTGGATTAGGACTAAGCGGCAAACTCCGGTTCTGAAAAGCGTTTTAACACCTGCATTCTCTCTAATGGATCATACAAAGATGGACAATTCACATTTAGATGCTTTAGGAGGTCTTAAAAATCTTGATTTGAGCTAAATATTTTGCATCCAAATCAGATTGTTTACAGGATATTCAACCTTTGTTTCTTTAAAATGCTTTTACTACTTGACTTCTTTCTTTACATGGTTTGTAAAAAGGTAACACAGTAGTCAATGAATATGAGATATTAGTTTACAGATAATTACAATCCCTCCTTGCCACTGTGGAGGTTGGTTTATGGTGTTTTGCCAGTTACACTCGTTACATACTCGGTTCTGCTGAGTGAAGCCAATGTGTCTTAAAACTTGCATTCTCTCTCGTGTCCACCAGGGGGCGACTCCTCTGGTTGTATAGAAGTCTATAGAAAATGACTCTACTTCTCTCTTGATTTATTCCCTCAGTAAACATTGTAAACATGAGTTTATGTCTCAATCTCTAGTTTCAAGTCTTCTTCAACACAGCATGATGTTCATTTAGTACATGATGGTCCATTTAGAGTCACACAGACCATAAAGCAGGGGATGCTTTAGGGCGGGGCTACACGCTGATTGACAGGTCTCTACCAGAGACGTGTACGACGTCTCTACGTCTCCTCCTCAGTCCAGATGTGGTCACTTCCTGTTCACTGGTTCCAAAATCCAAGATGGCGACGGACAAAACGACAAACTCAAGGTTTTAAAACCACAGTTCGTAAAGTACGAATATGTCCACTTCCTTTGTACAGTCTATGATGAAGACACGAGCTCTTCAAATAAGTTACCAACTGTGGACAATTATAAAGCACAATAAAGCAGCACCCCATGGTGATTCAGCAGCGATGAACGAGGGATGAAACGGCATGTTCTGCTTCAAGCTCCCCTTCACACTCCTTATCGCAACCTTCTTACATGTCCTTGAATCATCTGTAGACTGTCTTTCCCTCACACACACACACACACACACACACACACAGAAGCCTTCAGCCATTTGATTCGCTACATTTGGACCTCTGGTGAACCGGCGATGAACCCATACCTTCTCGAAGTGCGCTGCAGCGACCCTGCGCCTCAAACAGTGAAAGTGAAACGGCGGTTGTTCTGAAGGGGCTCAAACGTCAGAAGGTAACTGCTCAAGTGTTTTTTTTATCTGTTCATCTGAACCTTGGAGCCTGCAGCCGCTGTTCCTCAGAGCTTTGCCCCAACAAAGGGGGCTTTATCCCTTCCTGTCGACCGCCTTCCCTCTCTGTTACCCCCACTTCTCTAACATACTGTTTGTATTGTTGAATTCAGACTTCCACCATCACGGTCAGAGACAAAGTAATGAGTGGGTTGAACACAATGTTGCACCTGCGCTCACTCACTGCTTTAAACAACCTTGGTTTTTGATATTTGGAGATACTGAGTAATCAACTGATTATTACATTTAGATTTTTTCCAAAAGTTGTTCCATGGGAATGTTTTCCAGCACTCAAAGCCCAACAAAGCTCACTCTGTCCTTCACCATCAACAAACCCTTTTTTTCCTCTGTGCTGTACAACATTGTGCTGTTGTCGACATAACGAAATGTCAAAATACTCTACGGTCTCCTGCGGGATTAACACACAGGCTGCAAACTCGTAGGAGGAAAAGCTTTTTCCAAAAACGGCACCATGTGCGGCTCCAACTCCACGAGCTGCAAAAAGCCAAGATGGCGACGGCCAAAATACTGAACTCCAGGCCGAAGCAATGAGCGCCGTCACGATGACTACATCCACGTCTTATATACAGTCTGTGGTTGGTAGGCAGAGGGTGTTGATCATTATTATATATAGTATATATCATTTATACCAGACTTACAGAACATTTCATTTTTATTGCTCACTTGTTTTTATTGGTGTCATTTCTATCAGTCGCATTTTGTGTAGCTTATTGATCTCTTAGTAGATCTATAACTAGGTGTTGAAATTGTTACCAGAGTTAAGTGTGTGGGTGAGCTTGTTCCATTTGGTGCAGCCTGTCCTCGCACAGCGTTTCGCAGCTTTACCTACGAAAAATGAATCCACTGTAAATTGTAAATAGCCCACGAAATCCAAATCCAGTCACGTGATCACGAACCAGGAAGTATGAAGACCGTAAAAACAGGGGTCAAACTAAAACCAATCTTTCATCCAGGAGACCGATGTTCGTTCCCCGTGTGAAACCAGAAGTCAACATTGATTTATTTACATTACTTCAGTAGTTACTTTAACCTGATTCGTTTATTTTGAAAAGACTGCATTTCTGCATGTAACAAGCGTGAATTGATTGAAACTTTTAGAGGAAAATGCACGAAAAACTTTTCTGTAAGATATCATGTATGAGGACACGTTGTTTGGTGAATAAAAGGAGAAAGAGAGAAAGAGAGAGAAAGAGAGAGAGAGAGAAAGAGAGAGAGGATGATTTAGGGTTATTTGTCTGTACAGGGAGACAGTAACTCTGACAGCCTGTTTGTTTGCACCTCACGGACTGCACATGTAATCGCATTTCAACAGGTATTTGTTTGTGCGCACGTCTGTGTGTTTATGTGAACACGCTGGCAAACAGGACCTTGTTGTCAACAGACTTGATAAGTCAAAGATGAGACTGTGACCCGTTTGAATCCATGAAGGAAATGATGACCAGACATCAGCGCCTGTGTTGATGACGCATCTCATATTCTCTCATATGAAATGCTTTAATGTGGAGTCACACAGCAGAGTAAATGATTTACGCCGCTTCCTATCACTAGACAATAAAATAACCTTTATGTTGCTCACAGACTGAATCCTACAGACTCTTCTTGTGGTGCTGACATGAAGTTTGTGAAATATTTCAACAACTACTGGACGGATTGCCATGACATATGGTTCAAATATCGACTTTGCTCAGAGGATGAATCCTGATGACGTTGGTGATTCTCCTCCTCTTGTGCCACCGGCAGGCCAAAGTCTTTACTTTGCACCTGAAACATCTAAACATCTACCAGATGGATTGGTACTCAGTGTTGGAGAGATGTTCATGGTCTCCAGCGGATTAATCTTACTGACTCTGACCCTGATGACGCATGACTGTGGACTCTTTGGGCCCGAACACTCTTTAACCGTTGTGTTCGTAACCTTCGTGCCCATAAGCACATTGGTCTTAAAATGGTCTGGCGTGTTATTTTCGGTGAATTTGCTGATATTCAGTCAAATGGAGGCGTTGAAGGGACAGAGGACTAAGAGACGGCGGAGGCAGAGGGTCCACCGACGAAGGATCACATACCGGTCCCATCTCTTCCTTCACAGTATATTTTGGCATATTCTGCCAACGACAAATAATCAATCCTGAACAATTCTAAGCTTGTATTGGATAGTCCCTAATGTAGACATAATGAAGTCTAAATCAAGATTTAAAAGTTGTATTGTAAGTTTAACTTGCAGATATGGAGTTGGTTCCTAAATGCACTTGCACCATAAGCTATAGATCGATTATTAAACAGGCCCCTGAGCCTTGTTTTAATTGGTCCACACCAAATTAAGGTAACTACAGGTGTGAATGCGACCTAAGAGAGAGAGAATGATATGACTTGCCGGGTTGTGGCTGCCTCTTTTTAAGAATCACCAAAGTTGTCCCATGACTTCAAGTGTAAGAGTTGATGAACTGCAGCTTTCTGCAAATCCCCAACCTCACGTCTCGCACTGCCTTCTGGGATTGTGATGCTGCAGGGCAACACAGATTGTGTTGGTGTTGCCAGTTGGCCATGTGCTGCCGAACAGCACAGTCCAGGGTTTGAGCTCTTTCCAGGATCTTTTTTTCCTACAGTAAGGCAACAACTCAATGGTTGCACCAATTTGGGTTTGTTTATTTGAGTTTCAGGTGGGCTGGAGACTCAGCAGCACAGATTGTTTTTAATCTGTGTTATCCTTTGATGGACCTGCAACCTGCCCAGCATGGTGCATCTTCTGTCTACTCCGAGCTCTGATAGGTTCCAGCCCACATGACCCTGAGAGCAATTAAGCCCGTAAAGGCGATTTCATCCACCGAACTGTTTTAGGATGACTCGCTGAACTGTTAGCCACAGTGTGCTTTGCTTTAATGCCAACAATTTGTTTCCCACAGTGGATGCATCATTTTGAGGTCACTCCACAGACTTTCCAATAACAATGGGTCTAAAATGGTAGTTGAGTCTTTGGCTAAATTTATCCACGCTGGACCACAATGTGCTAACGTCTGTGGCTGGATAAACAACCACTAAGAACTAAGGAATGCTCATAATGGGGCATTTTACCTGATTGTTGCTAAGCCACCTTGCCAAACACTTACCCTCATCATGGGCCACCTTGCCAAACACATGCACACACACACAGACTCACACACACACAGGCTCACACATGCACACATACCATTGTTGCAGACATATGTTCAGGCTTTGGTTTGCTGTAGCGTTGCCCAGGGGACTTCCATGATGCCTTGCACCTGCTTGCGAACACAGTCAGGTCTACCTCCCGGTCATCAGTCATTGCCAGCCACCCTCGTGATCGGCAACAGAGGAACCAAGACCACCAGAGAAGCTCAGCAACTCACAGAAAAGACAAAAAACAGCCAGTCAAGTAAACTATGAATATTCAGCTGTCAAAACAAAACAGTGCAGCATTTTGGGTGACAGCAAAACGTCGCTCTGTTACACCGGAGACACAACCAGGATAATCCCCGTCACCATGGTAACCATGAAGACGAAGGTCAGCAAACCTAACAAAGAAGAAGTTTCCACACAAACCACGACGGTTGATCCACATGTAGTTCCATGGTTTGTCCCCAAAACACCATAAAACAGGGAAGCGTACAACCATGCATTGACCGCTCATAACAAACAGCATGACAGTATTTATCTCATCTAAGCGGCGGAGGCGTTCCACTGACAGGGTTCGGTCTTTGAATGCTGCAGCGTGTTGAGAGCAACACGGGGCATTGACTACTCCAAGGGTTGAGTCTGTTTGACTGTTCACTTTTGTTGTTGGAAATTCAAACGTTGAACTGAGCCAACAGCTGCAGAATGTCACTGAAAGAGATGCAAAATGACCATAGAGAGGTGTACAATCACAACACAGGTATTCCATCACTACAAAGAGATACAACACAACTACTAACAAACACAAAATAAATACTACTAAGAATACTACTACTAACAAATACAAAAGTCAAACAAACCACTTACAAAGGGATGCGAAGTAACCATAAACACAGACAGAACAACTTCATGCAAGACATGCAAAGTGAACAAAAAGAAGAAAAACATCTACAAAAGTAATACAAAATATACATTTAGACAAACAAAACAACTACAATAGATACAAAATGACTACAAACGACCCAAAGTACGCCAGTGGATTGTGTTGCTGTGCCTGGTTACCTTATTTCAGTCACTTGCACTCTGGTTTGTTTTGGATTATAATAATAACGTGTCAAAATAAAGGTGGTAATGAGTAACTAATACTACGTACAGCACCTTTAACAGAAAACGTGGTATACAGTGGTACAGTCAGCTTGTCAACATTCCCGCGTACACACACTGGCTGCTGCTGGGATTGAACCTGTGACGTTCAGACTCTCTAACCTGCTGCCAGCTTACATAAAACCACAGCCAACACAGAGCCGCAAGAGCCTCCAGCACCCCGAGGTGTTTACTGGAGGCAGCAGCTGCACGAGAGACGTCGGGAGAAAGGAGCTCTTTCACCCGGGCCTGGGGGGGGTTATGACAGAGGGAAAGGTGAGATAGAGAGATAAGGCAGGAGAGAAAGCCGTGATGAGAAGGTGAGAGACAAAGACAGCAAAGGGAGCACCATCTTAATTCAGTGTGCTAGCATTCTGACGTTAGCAGGAAACAGAATGCAGCTCAGGCTGATGTGAACGTCTTTAGTTGTGCAGGTGTTTGGTCTTAAGCCAAAGTATCGGACGTATTCAAATGTTGATCTGGTGATGGAGCGAGATGGAAAGTCAGAATACTTATCACAGTTCATCCTGACAGGAACATGAACGTCTGAACCAGATGTCCTGTCAACAGCCGTTGAGACGTTTCACTTTGAACCACAATTGTCAACCTCAAGGTGGCGCTAAAGAAGAAGTCAGAGGATCACCGATGTCAGTCGGGAACCACGACTGTTTGTACCAACTTTAGTTCCAATGGCTCCAGTCGACATTTCACAGAGTTCGTGAAAGCTTTGAGCTGCTGGTGGCGCTGCAGGTACGACGACGACTGTCTTCAGTGACTGAATGAACACAATCCACAACCGGCTAACCTCCATGTAGAGGTGATGTATGCAGAAGACGTGTCATATACTAAACTAAACCTAAATGAGACGCACTCAGCTGTGTGCCGGAGTGACGGTGGTGGTGAGGTACAGCAGTGTGAGGACTGGTGGTTCTGTCAGGAGTTAGCGATGAGCCAAACACACTGTCCAAAACAATTACTGAGAGCAAACTAACAACCAGCGACGCACGCAACCTCGGCACTCCTCCGCATTCCAAATATGGCAACTTCCGTTTATTGGGTGACGGCGACGGCCTTAATCGCTAAACTCGAGGCTTCAAAACGTCAGGCCACAAACCAATAGGGACGTCAAGACGACTACAGGCAAGAGGTCATTCTGCATTACAAATGGACGAATCTACAGACATCACAAACAAAGCAGTTGACTCGTTGACGTGGAACATGTGTGGGACGGGGACTGACAGCAACAGTTTCTCTGCACTGGAGAGCTCCTACACTACGACTGCAGAGGACATGTTCAGCTCAGGTTCAGACGGCTCCATCGTTACATCAAAGGCAGCTGAGAAGTTGAACGCTTGTCATTAAGGGGTGACGGTGGGTCCAGCTGCCAGACCAGTGGAGAACCACTGGTCAGTCATTTAAATCTCTCCCCTCAGCACCATGCATGTCTTTAACAAACGTCCTCGCAATCCATTCAATAGTTGTCAAGATGTTTGTACGAAAAAGTAAAATGTCAACCTCATGGTGGCTCACTAAGGTCGTCAGCATTCCTCCTCTGGAGAACATGAACGTCTGAACTAAATGTCGTGATCAATTCATTTCAATTGAGTCCATGATTTTCAGTCAAACCACAAGATTGAATACTGAGAGATTGAATGTCACATCGACAGATGTATTGAATTATCTTCAGTGCCGTTTGAAGCAGAGCAAACAGATGCTGCAGACATGTTGCTTCTCCACAGTATTTGTGTTTTGAGGTATCGCGCTGAGCAGAAACACGTCTTGAGATGCTGATCACTCCTCGTCCGCCCAGTGATGTTGGATCGCCGGTCCTTGGTTTCCAAACATCCTCTGTTGTTGATTCCTACTGAATATGACCCCTCGACTTTTACCCAAACTAAACAGGCATTTGTTTCCAATAAAAACACAAGCGGAACAATTCAAACCAGTCTTGCAGCAGCATTCTTTGGTATTAAGAGCAGGATTAAATGAGTTTGTGCTCCATCGTTCCATCTGTTTCTCCTCAGAGAACAAAGAGATGAGGAGTATCTGTGATCTGAAGTCAAGCTTCCAAATGCATATATCCTGTTTTCTGTTGTCTAAATTATTGAGTGTTTGTGTTTGTTAAAGGTCCTCAAGTCCTCAAGTAACACTCAGGAGCTGTTTTTCTATGAGCTACTATATTATTCATATGATGTGCTTTTTATTTATGAGCGTTTCCACAGAACAAGACCTGATCGAAGACGGTGCAGATGGCTTAAGAACATTCCTGTGATCTGCAGGTGGTGGTAATGCACCCGCAGAAGCAGAGAAGACTGTCGGCTGGCAAACATGGATGTGGACAATGCAGGATTCAAAGTCTTCAAAAGAAAACTGACTTTGCAAATGTTTCAGAAGAAAGGAAACACAAATAGAAGACGATCTTCCATCCAGCAGACTGCTGTTCGTTCCCGTGTGAAACAAGAAGTCAACGCGGCTTCATTCGTCACGCTACCTCCGTATTTCACCAGATGTTATTGGAGTCGTCATATACATATACACATGTTTACATGAAGTGTAACGTCTGCATTGAACCCATCCCGAGCTTATTGGGAGCAGTGGGCTGCTGAGGAGCAGTTAGGGGTTCAGTGCCTTGCTCAGGGACACTTCGGCACAGGACTCGGAAGCTTGACTTCTGTAGTTACAGTATTTTAGCCCCAACAACAATCTTTTCCTCTCTAACTCGTTCTGTTGCCTAAAGCTAACGAAGTGTTTAGCAAAATGTTCCTGAACCCAAAGTAGACATATGTATGTTGGCTGGATGGACGCTGATGAAGTATAGAGAACAATGAGGCAGTTTTGTTGGAGACCAAACCAAAGTTTGAGATGAATCTGGGACGCGGTTGCATCTGCTGTGATGGAGATGAGGAGGAGGTTTTAACCGGAGGGGCGCTCACAGGGTTTTCCATGTCCTGCTGAACTCTTGCTGGTGCTTTACAGATAATTCCCGTGTTTTCTTTGCATCTGATGACAGCTACCTTTGGTAATTTGGCTTTCTGTGGCGAAGCCCATTCAGACCTCAGCAGCTTCACGCCGTGACGAATCCGAAATGAAAGGGACTCATTTAGTGAACTGTGACACATTTTAATGTTTGGAGCGAGGATTCAAAACATGTCTCTGCTTCTAATGTGACTCTAATGTGACGTTGAGTCATACCTTCTGGTTTTCCTGCACAATAACATTATTTTCTTTTTTTGCCTTGTGGCTGAAATCAAACCCACGCTTTGGAGCAGAGGAGCGTAATCTTCACATTATTCACGTCCACAACATGTGATTTGTGTTTACAGAGTTCCATCTCGTGGCATTGTGCGATCTTATTGGAGCATCAGATTGCGACCGCGACTGTTGACCACTGATTGAAGTGTTTCATTGTGCTGTATTGCAGCATCTTGTGGTCCATTAACCGAGCTGGTCCAGGAACAGAACGTTGAATAAAAACTGCTTCTTCTGTAGACGCGACAAGATCTTTGGCGTCCTGATTTCTGCATTGTTGTGCCGTGAAAACAAATATTGCAAGTCCTGTGAAGGGTGTGCACCTGTTTAGTGTTCGTGGGAGAGAGTCGTGCCGCTTAACGAAGAAGAGGGAACCGACATTCCAGCCTGACATCTGCCAAAACAGCTTTAAATCAGTTGTGTGGGAGCCGTCAGGGCATCTACAACATGACCAGGGAGTTGTTGTACAAGATGGATATCTGACTTGCAAATAAGGCGTCAATAAACGACTGCAAATATGCTGCAACAGCTGTGGAGGTCAAATAAACGCAGCTAGTTGACTGGATGTAGTTGATGATGATGATGATGATGAAACTAAATACTTTAGTTCATTAGCTCGATGACAAATATTCTGATTAATAATCCTGTAAATCATGATATCGCCTCTGAGCCGACTGATTTCACAAGAAATCATCAACCGACAGTTGACGTGACCTGAGTCACACGTGAGGAATGAACCAAATGTTAAGAGTGCATGAACCGACCCTCAGCTCGTGTGCATGCAACATGTGTTCTTCTGCAGGTGTGTATGTGTGTGTGTGT